>CM044439.1:8140123-8305465 GCA_024363595.1 Xenopus borealis
CTTGTGTAATTGTCCATGGCTGAGACGTTTCACTTAAACCTCTTATGTGACATTACCTGCCTTAAACGAGATGTTAATAACAGCATTAGGTTGATGGTTTATACATTTATTGCTTTTTGCCCCACTAACAACACCTGCGTCCCCCACAGATTTTATGGACCAAAGCTTCTCCCGGCACTTCTGTCACTTTCAGCCGCTGCACGTCCTATAATCCTTTTTATTTAATATTGGCTTGTTTATTGTGTTTTCTACAGACAGACACATGATAGACAGACATGGGTAGGTGGGATAGTAGAGAGATAGACTGACAGATAAGATATAGATAGACCGATAGATGGGTAGATATGAAAGATAGATAGATAGATAAATGGATGGATAGATAGAAAATAGATAGATAGATAGATAGATAGATAGAAAACAATTATAGATAAGTGTGATGATAAAAACATAGACCAACTGATAAGATATAGATGAATGAATAATAGATTAGATAGATAATGGATGGATGGATAGATAGATAGATAGATAGATAGATAGATAGATAATAGATAGATAGATAGATAGATAATAGATAGATAGATAGATAGATAGATAGATAATAGATAGATAGATAGATAGATAGATAGATAGATAGATAGATAGATAGATAGATAGATAGATAGATAGATACTAGATAGATAGATAGAGATAATGGATGGATGGATGGATGGATGGAAAGATAGATGATAGATAGATAGATAGATAGATCAATAGATAGATAGAGATAGACAATGGATGGATGGATGGATAGATGGAAAGACCGATGGATGGATGGATAGATGATAGATAGATAGATAGATAGATCAATAGATAGATAGAGAGATCAATAGATAGATAGATAGATAGATAGATAGAGAGATCAATAGATAGATAGAGATAGACAATGGATGGATAGATAGATGATAGATAGATAGATAGATAGATAGATAGATAGAGATAGACAATGGATGGATGGATGGATGGATAGATAGATAGATAGATAGATAGATAGATAGATAGATAGAGATAGACAATGGATGGATGGATGGATGGATTGATGGAAAGGCCGATGGATGGATGGATAGATCTATCCTGACAATATCTAAATATTCTTTATATACATTAAAATACTTTACCTTCAGATTTGGTAACATCAAAGTGTGTAAAGAATACTGGGAAAATGTAAAATATTTTGGGAAGAAATAGAAGCTAGAGAAAAAGAGAGAACTGGTAGCATACTCTATAACCACAATACTTCATACAGTGATCCAGCATAATCTTAGGTCTAGTTTTAGATACATGTATGTTATAGAGGGTCGTTCCCCTTCCAAGCACTTTTTTTTTCCATTCAATTGTTTTCAGATTGTTCCCCATTAATAGACTTTTTTTCAATTACTTTCTTTTATTTATTTTTTACTGTTTATTCAAAATCTAAGTGTAAAGTTGAATGTTGGTGTCTCTGGTGTTTGAGTCTGGGGCAGCTCAGTAATTCAGGTCAACGTAACAGGAAAAAGTCATTATTTCTGGTGATGTATCTGAAAACAACCCCTTTAATAAAGAAAGATAGTTTAGTATTGTATTTCTTTAGCACATTATGTTCCTGTTATTTTAATGGGATTTTATATCTTAATTGCCATTGTGTTCAATATAATGCAAAAACAAATATCACCTGCACTTTGTATGAGAAATATCTGGGTTACTCTCTACAAGGAGCACAAACTTGTATTACTACAATTATCTACATTTTTAGCCTGTTTTTCTTTTGTGCTGCTAATTGGGTTTTTACCAAAAATGATGAATAATATTAAATATTTTTTTTATTTTTAACAGTTTTTTTTTTTATGCTAAAATATTAAAACAGCAGAGAAAACTAAAACGACAGATAGACAATAGCAAAATCAGAAAAAACACCCAAAGAAGACATTTTTTTTTTTTTTAAAGGGACATCGAGCAATTTTCTAAAAAAAAAAAATTTTTTTTAAAACGTAAGTGGAAGAAAAAAAAAAAAAAAAGAGTGAAAAGGTATTAATCAGAAGTGGCTATAAATTCTCTGGAGTCTTTGCTCTTATAAAACTCTTTAGAGAAAGTCTTGAAGGAAATGCAGGTCAGAGCCCGAAAAAAAGCTCTTGATCAGAGATTGCCGGAGGAAAAAAAAAAATCTTCCCAGATGCTATTTAATAGGCGGCAATCACCCCGGGAGTGGGAAAAGCCAAGTAGACTTGAAACATGGTTGTAATTCCTAATAGGCCTTGTCACACTTAAAGCACTGCGATCGCAATCCGACGAGTAGTGGAAAACGGCCCGGCAATTCATAAAGCCAACAGTTTAAAGTTTATTATGATGAAAGCACTTAATGACAGCCGTCGCTAGGGGCCCCCGTCATTTCTAAAGCTGCGCTGAGTATTAGACATGTAGCATGACCACCAATTTGATGTCACAATTGCTACCATGAAATGACCTTTGGTGATTTTTTACTGCATGTGGTGGACAGCTCTTCTTTCACATTAGTGCCGGGTCTTTTCTATGCAGGTTATTATGCTGTCTCAGGCCTATTTGGTTCCGCCGCGCGTCTCGCCCCTTGTTATTTCCCACAGGCTACAGAAAAACCTTGCAGTCATTTGCAGGGCTAACGTAGCGAGACCGTTGCAATCATTTCATACGCTAATTTGTTCAGCGCTCGTGGAGCTTTAGTGCGGCAGCGCAATGGCAAATGTCTGCGTGAGTCGCGTCAGGCATCCCAAACCTCAAGGATTTCACAGACCCAGACAGCGCAGCGACTTCATTTCATACACAAGGGGCCGTTGTTTAACAGGTGACCCCCCTCCCTTGCTTTGATAAAAAAAGAAATCATTTTAAGGACAGAGATAAACATTTCTACGATTGTGTTTGGAAATGAGCATCTGTAAAACGATAGCCTTATAGGACCCACGTTGGCGGCTACGGCCCTGGGAATAGAATGAGAAACTCGCCTTCCTCACAATACTTTTAAATTGTAGACAAACGCAATTTAAATTCTGCCAAACAACGGCAATTTTTATTTTTTTATTTTTACAGATTCTAAATACGTGATTTTGGCTTTTGTCTCCGGCGTCGCGTTTTATATAAGACTTTTTTTTTTCTCTACCCCCCCCCTTTTTTTTTTTAATAAGGCAAATTGTTGCATGACAAACTCATCTTCCACCATTATCATCTGCTGTTTGTGTTCAACAACAGGAGTTCCGCTCTGACAAAATGTTGTAATGGCTGCACAAATTACTCAGCTGAAAGCCTTTCACCAAACCAAACAGTATTAATCAGCAGTTCTTAGGAAGGTGCTAATTAAAAACAATTTTCTTCCTCAGTTTGCGATGCTAAGCCATCTTCATTTGCACAGGATCCAGAATTCAGCCACTGTATACATTCCCCACTTTTGTGGACTCCATTAAGTGCTCAATCCCTCGTTTAACTGTTTGACGACAAGGTTGCCTTTCATTTGCCCAATGCTAATTGGTGTCTCGGGAGGAAGAAGCTTTGTGTCATGTGTTTTCTCTAATATAATACAGGAGGCAATTCTATTCCTGGATGTTCCTTCTCTTGATATAACATGAAAAAGGTCTGTCCACTAGAGGGGTGGAGTTAGAAGGATGCTCCTTCCTTTAAAGGGATAATGTTATCGGAAAAAATGTTTTTTTCCCAAAATGCTTCACTTATAATAATACCCCTCCAGCACAACTTATAATAATACCCCTCCAGCAGAATTCTGCACTGAAATCCATTTCTCAAAAGAGCAAACAGATTTTTTTTGTATTTAATTTTTAAATCTGACATGGGGCTGGACATTTTCCCAGCTGCCCCAATTTATGTGACTTGTGCTCTAATAATCTTCAGTCAGTCTTAACTGCTGTACTGCAAGTTGGAGTGATATCACCCCTGCCATTTCTCCCCCCAGTAGCCTAACAACAGAACAATGGGAATGTAACCAGATAGCAGCTCCCTAACACAAGATAACAGCTGCCTGGTAGATCTAAGAACAACACTCAATAGTAAAATCCAGGTCCCACTGAGACACATTCAATTACATTGAGTAGGAGAAACAACAGCCTGCCAGAAAGCAGTTCCCTCCTGGCACAAGTCACATGACTGGGGCAGCTGGGAAATTGACAATATGTCTAGCCCCATGTCAGATTTCAAAACTGAATATAAAAAAATCTGTTTGCTCTTTTGAGAAATGGATTTCAGTGCAGAAGTCTACTGGAGCAGCACTATTAACTGATGTGTTTTGAAAAAAAACATGTTTTCCCATGACAGTTTCCCTTTAAATAAACCCAACAGGATTGTTTTCCTACCAATAAGGATTATTTATATCTTAGTTGGGATCAAGTACAAGCTACTGTTTTATTATTACACAGAAAAAGGAAATCATTTTTAAAAATTTCCACAAAATGGAGTCTATGGGAGATGACCTTCCCTTAACTTGGATAACTCGGTTCTGAATAACGGATCTTATACCGTACCTGTAAAAGGATATATTATATTGTGTAATAGTTCTTGGATAAGGTTTACAGATAATTAACCAAATAAGGGGCAACTTTAATAAATAAATGGAACTAGGTTACACTGATAAATGAAACGCAACCCAACCAGCACCATTTTACTTTTAGAGCAATTGTCTTGCTGAGTTTTTAAAAGAATATTTTTATTTATTTATTTTGTTAATGCATTGATTGATTCCATTGTTCTTTACAATATGTTGACACTCTAAAAATACATGTTGATAATAATAATAATAATAATAATATACAGATTTCTACAGTGCATATTAAGATGACTGAGGTTACCAGAGGATGGGACAAACTGGTGGCATTTAATATACATTTCTTTCAGAAATTAACCAGTAACCTTATTGTTGAATTTATACGATATTGTATTTGTTTTCTACCCATAATTCTTTGGTTCTTCATAATCCATATGAAAAGGTACAAGGAGCTAAATGCACACCTTGCCATCTTTCTATTTATTTTCAATAACATAATTTTGCTTTAATAATTCCTACCTAAGTCTTGATCCAGAGGAAGGTGGGGAAAGACCCTCTGTCCTATTTGTTCT
Source organism: Xenopus borealis (assembly GCA_024363595.1). Classification (NCBI taxonomy): domain Eukaryota; kingdom Metazoa; phylum Chordata; class Amphibia; order Anura; family Pipidae; genus Xenopus; species Xenopus borealis. The sequence goes on from CM044439.1 coordinate 8,145,227, forward strand.
TTGATTGAAAATTGCAATTGGACAAGTCACTTTATGATTACCTCGACTCTTGTGGTTTAATCACTTGCTAAAAAGGTATCCAACTCTTTCTTGACAATAGGGGTTATTTTCTTACCCAGAGTACAATGTAGGAGCACTACTAGATCACACCCCTTAGTGCTCACTTACAGAGCACTTGTGCCCCAGAGTTGTCAGTTTTAGTGGTGGATCAAACATCTGTTGGTTAGTGCAGTGCCATGAGCTAAAGTTCAGCCCTGTCCTTACTTCTTGCTTTGGGAGGTCCCTGTTCTAGTTCTGAACATTGGCCTGCTCTTGTTTAAGTCCAGCTCCAAGTTCATCCTGTTTCTGATTCTTCGCCCAACCATCAATATTATGTTAATCCTTCATCCAGACTGCCCCTTTCCTGGTAATCTTGTACCTAACCTTCATTTTTGTACCTGTTGTCATGATTTCAGTCCTCGCCTGAAGGGCTCACACCTTCCTCTGTATAGTATCATTGCCTGAGACATTATCTGCACCATGACCAAACTGCTAAGCTTTACAAGCATTCTCCCCTCTTCCTAATCTTTCCTACTTCCATCTGTTAACCTGTGGACCCTTCTAGAACGTTGAGAGTCATGTGAATTAAAAGCGGGAAAGATTCTCCCAGAGCCAGCCATGGTTTTATATTCTGGTGAGGAAGTCGATTGTAGGTCTCAAGACTTATCTTGAGTTTGACTCACCACATATAATACTGATATACTGTAGGCCAAGTTGGTTATGAAGATCAAGTCTAGTTCATATTGAACCAAGTGGAAGAATGAAAAAACAAGTCTATGAGCTTTAATGCCAAAATACATTAAAGCTCAAAGGACAAGTAAACTGGTATTGTTGAAGTTTTTTTTTTTAATGGAGTCCTCATACATTTCACAGGTTTGAGGGCTGCATTCAAAATTTCTTTAACAATCATATTTTTTTTTGTTCTTTGAACTATAGTTTTTTGGTTTTAAAGATACTTGAGAAACCTGTGCATCAAATAATTAGCACACCAGTGGCAGAACAACTTCAGGGATGGAGGAGGAAAGCAAAATGTTGGGCACTGAGAGAGGGCAAGGACACGTTTTTATGTTGCGGTTGCATTTGTGTTTGCTACAAGTTGCAAAGGAACATGTGTGGGAGCAAGTGCCTTTATATAAAAGCCCCAATGCACCTTGGATTTTGAGTTCCATCTAGTTCTTTGCACTCGTTCATTCATCAGTGAGACTTATAGTTACAATCCGTTATTTCAAGGCAAAAATGAAAACATTTGCTTCAGCTGATTGCTGACACCACTATGGATTAGATGATCAGGCATTTGCAAAGGCAGGTTCCGTATGTAAAGTTCATATTAAATGACTTCTTTCAAACTCACTGTTAATGTGTGCCACCTGGCAGCATGCCCGCGCAAATTCATTTATTGCACAAGGCAGTTCATTAGGATTAAGGAAAGGACCATTTCTTGTAAGTGAAATGCATGGGATTTTTCCCCGACTCCTACCTTCGTTTAGCACAGTCGCCGCTTTATAAAGAAAAATGATTTGTATAAAATTCTCTGACTGGTTTAATAGGCACTTGAAATTGGTCCTTGCATTTATATTGTGATAACATTTACTACACACGGCAGATTTTTGCCTCCGTTCACATATTATGGAGGTCGCTCATTGTACAGTCTTTATGCTAATGAAAAACATAATAATAATTTCCTTATATTTTGCAATAGGGGTATATTATTATCTGTATAAATTGCATCACAATCTCAGAAGGTGGAAGGCACCTTCTTTTGAGCAGTAAAAGTAAAAACAGTTAAATACTCCATGATTTCAGCTGCAGTTGGGTTTTCATATAAGACCACCATGTATAAGACACTGATATGGGTCCTAGCACTTACTTCAGGTTCCATAGTGTCAGCTGGACCACCATAAATACTATCCCCAGCCACAAAGTTCTACAGAATGTTGTGTAAAATTTCACATTAACTGTTTCTGGTTTCTGTTTAATCTACATCATGTAGGAAATATCCCCAAGCTGCAGGCCCAGATAAGTAATCCTCTACATTTTATATTACCACTTGTATTTGGTCAATTTATACTATTCACTTTAATTCATTGGGTTTCTGGGTTTAGAGATTGGGTGTAAAAAACAAACAAAGGACAAGCAGAAAAAAACCTTGGCTGTAAAGCAAATAAAACCTTTCCATTAATTTTTAAAACTCCAGTTCAAGTTAAAAGAAAGCAGAAAAATATTGTTTGAATGTTGAAAATGTACCTCCATTTGACCTCTATGGGCAGATTTATTAAGGTTCAAGTTTTCAAGTTGTATTTTTTTGGTCAAAACTGACATTTTTGGTTTAAAAAATACTAAAATCATTTGTGTTTAAAAAAAAAAAAACTTATACCCCAAATGGAAATAGCTACAATTTTGAAAATACACCATCTAAAACCTGTCAAGGTCAGAGGAAGCAGGAACCATTTGGAGATGTTAGCCTTTTTTTGAAGTTTTTTTTATTTGAGCCACTCAAGTTCTTTTTCGCTGAAAATTCAATGCATTCAAGTTTTCAGGTTGCAGGACTCAAACTCGAAGACTTGAGTTTTTGCCATTTGTGTTTTGGCTTACATAAGATTCAGTTAGAGTTTCGAGTGCATTCAACTTCATATGGGGTAACACTCGACATTTGATAAATAACCCTCGTAAATTTTATTTGCCAATTTTTTTCATTAAAAGTTTTTCTGGAAGCATAAATCTCAAATTCCAGTAAGAAAAACTCAAGCTCTAAAAAAACTGAGATTCAATTTGAATTCATAAAAATTGCAGCAAAAAAAACCCACAGTTTAGAATTTTAATAAATATTTCTAGTTGTGTTGCAGATTTGTGTTTAATTTTTTTTTGGCCAGTTATGCAGCACCCAGAAATACCCTGACTTTGTCATTAAAGGCAAGTTATAAATATAAATATGAACCATGATGACAGGCAGTGGACATTAGGTACCAATAGTTGCACAATTATTTTTATAGGCAGAAGTCAGGTTCCTTAATGTGGACAGCCATAAACCTCAGATGGAATGAATATAGATGGAAAAGCCAGCCTACCATTATTGGGCACCAGTAGACTGGAGAACGATAACACAAACTTGACATCATCTTGTACCTCCACGTATAATTGGTAAATGAATGGGAATAGCAGGAACCCAATCTAATGGAAATTAACATTGAGGGTCAAAAAGGGTTGACTGGGGCATCAGTGTATAAAATCTACCTCTCATTGTTTGTCCATATGTTTGTCTTTGTTCCTATTTGCTTGTGATAACAAGGGCCACCATTATAACTCATGGGGCCCCCTACAACAAAATTTTTGGGGCCCCACCCATCAGCCCTGCCCCACTCATCCCAGCCCCAGATGCCACCCACTCCACACCACAGTTAAAAGACCACACAGACATCAGTGCTAAAATGATAACACCCACCACACAAGTTATAAAACCTAATTGATGGTCAGGGCCCCCTTATAAGTAAAAAAAAAACAGGCCCCAGGGCCCCAAGATAAGTTTAAAAAAAACATTAGCACCAGGGCTTCCCATAAAAGTTTTTAAAAAAATTGGTGGTCAGGGCCTCTCTACAAGTTAAGAAAAATAATTGGTGACCAGGGCCCCTCTATAATTAAAAAAAATTGTTGCCAGGGCCCCTCTTACAAGTTAAAAAGAAACACACATTGGTGCTCAGTAGAACTGAACTCATGGACTTCAAGTTCAGGTTCCTTTCGTGACTTTGGGTCTTTTTGTGGTTTCAGGGCTTCAATCTGGCTATTTTCATGACTTTGGGTCTTTTCCCTGCTTTAGGACTTCAACTTTGGCTATTTTTGTGACTTTGGGTCTTTTTGCCACTTCAGGACTTTGGCTGTTTGGGACTTCTGCTTTTCTGCTCTTCAGCAGTTTAGGACTTTGGAAGAGGCAACGGGCTTTGGCGTTGTCAAGGGGGGGTCCAGTTATTTCGAACAGTGCAGCAAAGCTGGGCCCTGCTTAAGGCCTGGTATAGCAGTGCCCCCCTGATAGCGGCCCTGATGATAACCTTACAGTCTTTGTATAATTTTTATTTCTAAATAATATAATATATATAATATATATAATAATAACACTGTAGGTTCTACACCCAAATCCCTCCAAGTTGTATTTCTCATATCTTTAGAAATGCAAATAACTGCTGTCAAATAAACAGTATAGGTATAGATAAAGCTGGTAATCGTACCATATATTAATATAATCATATTTAACTGGTTTTGATGGAATGTCGCATTTGTAGGAAACTGTAATTCCTTTTGTGTGATATCTCTATTGAAGAACTTCCAGCCTTGAGAAAAGTCAGTTCTCCTTCAACAATAGGACTTATGTAGGTTGGGAAGGAATGGTTTCAACTACAACAATAAATGGTAGGTTTGGGTGTATGGAGAAGAGCATGACCTTGTGAAATCATATTAAACAAAATAAAGCAGCAGTCACTTGCCTTGTATCTCAGGACAGCTTCCATTGTGACATCCATGAATATGATTTCCTTGAACTACAGGATCCATGTATAAAACACTAATAACTCATACACTGGCTGCTTTTGTCCCAAGTCATGCATCAGGCAGCTTACTTTTGTATCGCTTGCGATTGTCACGGATAGTTTTATATCAGTGCTGGTATTAAAGAAGTTGGATATTTAAGACAAGGGGACAGATCTCATTGTGATTGTAAAGTATATTCAGCTCCTGGCATTGAGGAAATGTCAAGTTTTTGTACAAGATCTACCTATTATTAAGACATCAACAATTTTATTTTCCATGCACATAACAGTATGAAGTGGTCCTTTTCCGCTTCATTTCTTAGTGATGGGTAAATGTTTATCCAGTTATAGAAGTTACATTAATAGTGGAAGAAGATAAAACTGGTTCAAGTTTGAGCTTTTATTTGAAAAGACATCAAAATTCAACTAATCATGTAGGGGAATATGAAAGGAACAATCAGAGCAGAATGATTTGATAATTTAATATCTTTGTTGATCTTGGAGTTGAATCGGACCCCAGTTTCCAGTACTGGTGACTTAAAGGGCAAGGAAAGTGTAAAATAGAATAAGGCTAGAAATGCTGTATTTTGTATACTAAACATAAACATGAACTTACTGCACCACAAGCCTAATCAAACAAATGATTTATGCTTTCAAAGTTGGCCATAGGGGGCTGTCATCTTGTAACTTTGTTATACATCTTTGTCTGCTTCTGGCCCTAAACATGCTCAGTGTGGTCTGTGCTGCTTAGGGGTGGTCATAAATGATCAAAAAACAAAGCTGTTTGAGCTCTGCATGGCTGGTAAGTAAGGCGGGAGCTCCCCCTGCTGTTCATAAGTATGATTGTTTCCCTGCCAGAAGTTAGGGACCGTCTGACAATTCCTATCCTCAGCACTAAAAGAAGGGAGAATTGCACTGCATACAGTACACATTTTTTAATTAAAGTATATTGGAGATATATTTCTTTTTCATTAAAGAAAGTAAAAATGGGGTTTTATTTCTTTGCCTTTCCTTGCCCTTTAATGATTTGAGGTAAGCCACTAAGCCCCCATGGCACCTTTTCTCAGTTTAGGCATGAGCAGTTGGAGACTCCGAGGGGGGTCTCAGAGATTGGCCTTTAATAAATCTGTATCTAGATAACCCACATGTAGGTTTAATTGACGTATCTTACTTTACAAAACATATATGTTGATATTCACAAGTTGATAAAATTTGTTGCCTTTTTTGGGACATGCTTCATGTACCCAACTTCAAACACAAATGTCATGTTTGTACCGTGAATATTTTTGTAGATCAGAAACTGGAACTGCACCATTATGACCTGATTGGTGAACAGATGTCCTTGTAAGGATCTGTTTGGATTTAAAGTAGAGACCACCTTCTTACTCGCTGTCTTTCCATAACCACTGGGCCAGGAATGAAGCTTGAGGGTCCCTGGTGAACAATGGAATCTCACCTTCCTTTCCAAACAAATCAAAAAAACCCCATAAGCGTTATTTGCTTTTTAGGGCCAGTCAGTCAGAGCTCAGTCCTTCTTATCTAAACCCTTCAGTTTCATCATTTCCTGGACTGAACATTATAGCTTGAACACCAAGGTCATCCCTGTCTCTTACCATGGCTTGTCCTATCTGGTCCTATCTTGGTCTTGTTCCTTTAATGCTCTTCCAGTCACTCTGTCCCACTCCAGTAAGTCCTGCTTCTCCCCTGGCTTTTTGTTTCCTCTTTTGAGGCCAATCGGAGGCAGCTTCAGCTGAAAATTCTTAACCTTGTTGTTGACTACTATGTAATGTGCATGATTTTATTTGTCCCAATTATGAAACAGCAATATTATTACACAAGATTGTCCATATTGGCCTTATCCAATCATTTGGTTCTCGCGATTTCATCACCCTAGTGAACAGTGTAATGGTCTTGGTGGTGATGGCCCGCATGTGGCTTACTCTGGTGGCCTTTTCTATACCTAAAAGTACCACATTAACGGTGGACTGGTCCATTTGTCCTTTTGGAGTCAGGAATACATTTCTTCCATGGATTTGGTCTAATAGTAGATGGTTTCAATGTGCGTGATCAGCTTAACTGCACCAACAGTTTGAATGAGGATACCATATTACATTTGCATTCAAGTTACTACTTTACCTTTAGGGGAAATTCACTTTATTTTTACAACAATGAATTACTATCATTGGAAAATTCCAGTAAGATGCGTGTGTACTTTGGCAAATCCCACTTTGATGCGAATGTGAAAGGCAGAGAGGCTAAGCTGTTATTCCAGGTGCAGCGAACACTAGAGGCAGTGGGAAATGAAAGGGTGAGCGATTGACTGTTAATTTTACTAAGCAGAGGAATTCAGAATGCCTCCACACCCTGCAATACACAAATAGCATCTCGCATTAGCAATGAAAGCTATCATGCCAGCAAAATGAATGGAACGGCCAATCTTCTCTTTTTATGTCGATATTAAACTATATTGGTCTTCTACAAGGTCTTATTTTGTGATGATGATCCATGCCCAGCAAGAGCTGATGATCGGTACAGAGGTTTTATTGCTTAATCCTTTTAGTCACTCATGTGTTTTAAGGCTTTGGGGCCTAAAGAACACATACAAATAAATTGGCAACATTTCCACTTTTAAACAATTTAAAATAATTTCTTTTTAAAGGTTTTTTTCGTGCCCCACACACTCAATTTGGATTTATTTTTTATTATAGTTATGTACTATGCTAGAACATATTTGGAGCTCACCATTCTTTCTCACTGCAATTTCATATTCCAAATTTTAAACAATAAGCATTATTAATGGGAGTCCTTTGTTTCCAGTAATACATCAGAATTACATCCATGGGGCTCATTTGATAACAGTGAGATAATGCGCATGAGTGCATCACAGTATAGCAACCAACCAGCTTTAATTATTCTACTGCAGTGGGGTTACCGTGCCTGAGTGTATTGGGGTTACAGCAGGGGTTGTCTGCCTAGACCCCTTACAAAAGAGCAAAAAAGGGGTGCACAAGTGTGCGAGTTAGTGCTGAAGACTACTTCTGTCCAGGGTCTGGCTGTGCTCTGTTCTTGTGTCTAATAAAAAATTCTAGTGCAAGGTGCAGAGTGTAACATAATGGGTACAGAGTGTAGCACAAGGGGTGCAAGACAGTGCTATCCTTACTGCTTGCTGTAGCACAGGAGGTGACAACAGAGTTTCCTAAAGGTGGTCATAAACTTAGAGATCCACTTGTTTGGCAATGTCACCAAACAAGGGGATCTCTCCCTGATATGCCCACATTGTGGTGGGCGATATTGGGATGATCCGATCATGGGCCCTAGGGCAGGATGCCGGATGCCCCACACACGGGCCAATCAGCTGCCTACCAGCTTAACATGTGAATGATGTGCAAGTTAGGGGAGAGATGAAGGACTTAATGGCTCCATCTGACCACCCCTTTTGAATACAGTGCTGCCGAACACAGGCTGCACTGTATCCATTGATAGAACCCATATATTTTGGTCTGCCATGGTAGGACTGGGCTGGTGCAACACTGGGAAAAAATATGGTGGTGTAGTTGCAGGAAGCAGAAAGCCAGCACTTATTTCATTTATCTACCACAAGTTCCATCAGACCATTGGGAAGAGCCCAGGTTGGGAATGATATTAAAGCAGCTAATTCCAGCTCCATATAAATAGCTGTGGTTTTACTGAATAAAAAAGCAGCACAAAGATGGTTACAAGTGCTCTGTATTTTTATTTTTGAAAAAAAAAAATTTTGTCTGCTGAAGAAACCAATTTAACATGCGCCCACGTCGACCGGAGGAAACGCTGAAACGGCTGGTTTGCATTGGCCCAGTCTTTATCTAACTCTCAGAATAGAGAGCCGCCGTATCAAAAGAGGGACAAATTGCTGTTATTGTGAGGTTAGCCCATCACTTGGCATTTCAATTGAAGTTTTTGTGAGGGAGAAATGTATGATCTAACTATGGACTTGACCTCTGCCATTCTGGGATCCATGTGGGTGCTCCAGTGGAGCAGAAGGAGCGTTAGCAACAAGGAAAAGGGAAAGAAAGCCCAGAACACAATGGGACTCGCTATAAAACAAAAGATGCCGATTGGCATTTTATTTAGCATATGCTGTCGGGGAAAGAACATTCTATGCAAACACATTTTTGGCAATTTTTCAAACATATAATTGTGTTACTGACATTACTTGCACATATCTGTTATGTGTCATACCTTCTCAGGGGGCCCCATCAGTGACCAGGCTATGGAACTATGGGGCACATAAGATCCTATTTTCTTCTGTTTGGCATTTTGGGAAACCCGTCACAGGGGCCAGCCTGGTAACCGAGCCATGAACAATTAAGATATCACAGTTATTGAATCTGTTGAAACTCTTATCCAGACAGTCATTATCCAGAAAGCAGAACTATTGGCTTTCATTTCATGTTTTCTAGGTAGATTTAAGATATGCTCATCCATAAGGAAAGAAAACCTTATTTTTTCTACATATATTGTCCAAGAATCTGGACCTTCAGGGGGTTCTCTACTGTACTCTTGCCCTCCCCCAATAATAGCTGCTGACTCAACCTTACCCACCCCTATAACTGGTCCATGTAAGTTATTAAAGACAAGACCCATCATTGTATTTTATATCTACAGAATATATATGGCACCTAGGATAATGCAGATACAGGTTTCAATGCAAATGCTGTGTTAGTTAAAGTAATGCACAGGTCAAGTCAAAACCAATTAACTTGAGGTCTCAGGTTGACCAATTGCCTTCAGGGGAGCGGAGAGGGTGGGGGAACCAATTCTACGCCACCTGACCCACTTCCTGACCAATCCAAATGGTCTCACCTCTAGTTTATATACACATGCTCACCCACCCCCTCCAATGATAGCGTAGGGGCGGCACAGATGTAGGTATATAAATCATAGTGAGCTGGTCCCAGTCAGGATCAGGTTGGGTTAGAGCAAGTTAAGGTTGAATTATTTTTGCAGACAAATACAAGAGGTCCATTATAGGTTGAGCGCAGAGGTCCTCTTTAATTTATCTGTATGAATTTTATGTTCACAGCCTCATTGGGCCCCTGATTAATGGTTTAAAATTTAGGTGAGGACAACTTTCCCTTGTTTGCTATTGAATTATTTTTGACTCACATCTGACCTTAACCTAAGCCAGGGTACAGTATATAACTATCATTAGCTAGTTACCATGAAATCTGTAAATGATACAAAGTGGGGAATGGCATTCCCTGTGTATAGTCTCTATTATATTGTACAATACACAGAAACATTTCCCATGTCACAATTCATTTTTGGGGATTCAATAAAAACCCTCTCAATCTGTAAATATGTCAAAGTCCTGAGCTGCTGTTTTGGCACCAGAATATTTCAGTTGCTGACCAGAAGGTCACGAACATGCCATTCTAAGTCCATTATTTTGGTTTTAAATGTGTGCTATTTCCATTTATTTAGAATCCCATTCCAACTCAAGACAGGGATTCTAAATAATACACAGTTTCTAGTGTCAGGGACCTCACTTGGACTGGAAAGGGCAGAAAATGATACAAAAATTTGAGAAATAAAACATGTCAAAATGGGAAAGTTGGTTTGATAGATACTGTAGCAACACTTTCACTAATGTCCTTGAGCTGTTAGTGAACCACAAAACTAACCAACCTGCCCCTCCAGTGCCAGACACTGAAGGTTGTTCAACACCTGATGAAGGGCCCCAGGTTGCTATAGCCATCATCTCCCCCATTGTCTTCATTATGGTCTATTGTATCTGTAGTGCCCTACCAGGGCTGCAACTTGGGTTAGGCAGAAGAGGAGCATGCTGGGGTCTGAGCACTAGGAATGTACTTCTGTCTGTCTACCCCTAGTCTGGGCCATCGTCCCCCCACCAGTCTCTTGTCAATTAACCTCATCTACTAACCTTGCATAGGATGCCAGCCTAGGGCTTGTCCCAACTTTACCAAAATATCCCCTGGGTCAATCATTCCTATCTGCACCCCCACAAAGGTGGCCATATATGTAACAATTACGATCTTTCTTGGAAAAGATGTTTCCAAGAATGATCGTTCATTTCAATACACACGTGTAGATCTGAATCATCAGCTATAAATACAGAAACAATAGAACTCTAATGGGGTTATGTAATAAAAGGCACTAAGTTTGCCCAAGGGCAGTAACCTATAGCAACCAATCAGCAGGTAGCATTCACTAGTCACCTGTTTAAATGCAAGCATCTTATTGGTTACCATGTGTTACTGCCTCTGGGCAAACTTAGTGTCTTATATTACATATAGGGGTATATGTATCTGACAATTCACCACTAAAGCGCAAAGCGTCTAACGCTAGCACTAATTGCGGCGAACGCTAGTGAATTTGCCCCTAGCAATGCCCGATGTTCAGGCATCCGGTCAGAATTTTCCGTCCAGTCCGATTGATGAGCCAACTGATATCAGTCGTCTTGTTTCCCCCCATACATGCACCCAATATTGTACAAAATTAGTCTTGTATAATATCATCTGTGCATCTATGGCCACCTTTATGCAATTAGACTAGTTCAGCAATTCATGGGTTTTACTGAAATGTCATCCTGAAAAAGGGACCTCAGAGTCCTGAAACCTTGCTGTGTAATGTCTTCATAACCACCCAATATATGTATCATATTCAGGACTGGACTGAGAATTAAAATAGGCCCTGGCATTTCAGGTACACAAGAGGCCCAAACAGCCCCCACCAGCCCACTTAATACTGACTTTATATGGGACCTTATAGCAGCCCCTCTGGCATTTGCCCTAACCCACAGATTGCCAGTCCGGGCCTGATCATATTTATGCCACCTCAGTCCACAAATGCCACAAAAATGTTGGTGAAAAAAGAGTGAAGTGTCTGTATAAGGTGCAAAGAGCTTATTGATGAGAATGTGCTATTGCCCCCTGCTAATCATTGCATTTAAGTTCTGCTTCATCTTCTCACCGCCCCAAGGCATTTCCTTGTGGAATAGTAATACCTGCCATTATATATGTTTTTTTGGAATGGGGCTTTGTTCCTCCCCCCCATTTCCTAGATGTTGCTTTTTCGTCCAGCGAGAGGCCCTAAATGTGCTCTCCTTGTCCCTAAACAGATAATAAGCACTCGGTGCACTCCCCCTTCTTGACTCAACACACTGAGACTAATCGCACATAATTGAGGGGGAGGAGCCGAGGGCCGGGTGAGCTTTTGTGTCCAGAGGACAAATGGTCAGTTCATGAGGCTTTTGTCTGATACAGTGATTTCTTACAGACGTACAGGAAGAAAATAGGAAAAACACCTGCCAGGATAATACATTTATCACCAACACGATTAACTCTTTCCAGGGACGATCTCTACTGACTCAATAGCAACAAGGGCAGGGGGATTCGGATTTTGAGGCTATATCTGCCAAATCTTTTAAATTAAGTGTTGCATTAAAAACTGTCAGATCGGTTGGCAGTTGAGCACAGAAATATAGAGGCGAGGGCTGGTTTTTAGGGCAGAAAGTGAATTGGAAGGGCACCTGGGAGGAGGAGGAGATGGGGGGGGGATGTATTTAAAGGACCCACGGACTTGTTATACTGCCTAATAATTGTTAGAAATATAAAGAAACCGTCCTGGAGACGAGCAATGGCAAAGCAGGGTAGATGAGAATGGCACCCTCCAATATACTGCAAAGCAAAATTTACTAGCAAACAGTACACGATAGAAGCAGGGAGACCCCTGCATATTAATTAAAGTGTAACGCATTGGGGTCACACCCCTTCATCAGACATATGTATATGAAATGTATATGATATAGGGTTGCCACCTTTTCCCCTGGTGGAATCCAGGCAGGGGGCAGGACCATGATGTTGCAGGGGTGGGACCCAGACACTGCGGGGGCAGGCAGTGAGGTCAGGGGCAGGGCTATGACATGGTGATCAATGATTGGTTGCCGTGTCAATCATAGGAAATCCTGCTTGGTTTTCCTAATTTTAAAACCCGGGCAGGCCGTTTTGACCAAGGCAGCCCTTCAAAAAACCAGGCTGTCCGGGTCAAAACCGGGAGGTTGGCAACCCTACCCCAAAATGTTACACTTTAATAAATACGCAGGGGTCTCCCTGCTTATATCATCTTCCCCCATTAGATGGAGGTGCAACCGTCCTTTATTACCCAAGGCCTCCTTACCCCTAAATCCAGCCCTGACCTTGCTTAACTTCCCCTTTATACTATGGCACATAACATGTAGATAATATCAAGCACAACCACTTGGAACCACGATCAGTATCCCTTTCGCAGTCATCGGAGCCAATCAGGTGTTGCATAAGTGAGCGGAACCAGGCGGCAACGCAGAACGGACTCTACCTCGTTCTACAAAGAACCAGTAGAAAGGGATAGTGGAGGTTTTCATCGTAGACGGCGGCTTCTCTCTCTTTCAGCTGCAACAACAACAAAAAAAGAGAGCATAAGAAAATGGCAGGTTAGTATCCTGGAACACAATGGCTGATTTAAGTTTAGCACAAAACGCAGATACGGCGAAAAGCGTGCCGCGTGGATCCCCTGCACATTACACGTTTGCCGTATAATCAGCCTCGGTGTAAACTGTAACCAAAACAGCGCCAATACTTGTAAGTCACATCATTAACCCGGAAGCACCGTTATTAAATAAAAACTTCTTCCATTTTTATATAGAAGAACCTACACTCCCCCGGCGCAATTATTTCCCATCTGATATGTTTTATGTCATTTGTTTTGTTATATATTTATAAATATATATATATAACAGCGACCTTGGTTTCACAGGCTGAATCTCAGGAATTGTATATGTTTTACCTGCCCATTCCCCGTGTTCGATGCCAGAGCCCGGGATAATAACGGAAAATATTTTCCTATTGATACAGCAAAAAAAAAAGGGCCAAGAATCTTCTCCGTCATTGACTTGTAAACTGAAGAATAGATTTACCTTGAAAATAACACAAACTGATACGCGCGGCTGGGCTGAAACAGGGAATTGCAGCAAAGCAGGAAAAAGAGGATGGGGGTTATTTTCAGCCTTCATTTCAAGGCGCATGTATGAATGCATCGCATTTTCCCATATGCACCATCGCAGGTAACCCTAAAAAAAGCGCAGTGAGCAAAGTGCACTTATGAGTGCAATAGCCATGTTTTATCCCATAATGCACTGGTTTCCCTTCCATCCAGAATTCTAGCCAGGGGAGATCAGAATTAATACAATTGCGCTCATACTTCAAGGTAAATTAGATGCAATTGTGCTGAAAGTTCTCTAAGTGTTTGATGTGGCCATCGCATTGTTTTAAGGGCAAGGAAAGTGTAAAATAGAATAAGGGTAGAAATGGTGTATTTTGTATACTAAACATAAACATGAACTTACTGCACCACAAGCCTAATCAAACAAATGATTTATGCTTTCAAAGTTGGCCACAGGGGGCTGTCATCTTGTAACTTTGTTATACATCTTTGCAAGACCAAGACTGTGCACATGCTCAGTGTGATCTGGGCTAAGGTTAGGGATTGTCAGAAATGATAAAAAAAACAAAGCTAATTGAGTTCTGCATGGCTGGTAAGTAAGGCTGGGGCTCCCCCTGCTGTTCATAAGTATGATTGTTTCCCTGCCAGAAGTTAGGGACCATCTGACAATTCCTATCCACAGCACTAAATGAAAGGAGAATTTCACTGCATACAGTCAAGTTTCTTATAAAAACAGTACATATTTTTTAATTAAAGTATATTGGAGATAGATTTCTTTTTCATTAATGAAAGTAAAAATGAGATTTTATTTCTTTGCCTTTCCTTGTCCTTTAAGCACAAGTACTTGGGGTGTTGAGGGAACCCTGAAGACACCATAAGGTTGGGGGGTGGCAAGAGCTCCCCCGTGCTTAACAGAACCAACTGTGTGCATTTTGGAGCTGGAGGCTGGAAGGACGAACATCACCAAAATACAACTATAAGTGGAAAGGCTGCATGTACCTTAAATAAATGGGGTTCCCTAACTGCAGAGAAATTGCACAAATGCAATAAAATTAGGTCTCGCAACCCTTAAAGAACATACCCATATCTAATACATCACTTGTTCTCTTCTGAAAATGCCGGTCTATCTTCTGTGCGGAATTAAGGTGAAAACAAGCCAATAAAATAGCAGAATATTAAACACGTCCAATACAACGATTGAGATAGGGAAAAGTGTAAGCTCTGCTGAGACACTGGTCTGATACAAGTATGGGACCTGTTATACAGAATGCGCTGGGGCTTGCCAGATAAGTAATTTGGATCTACATACATAAATTCTACTTAAAACATTAACTAAACCCACTAACATTGTTGTGCTTCCAAAAATGGTTAATTATATCTTAGTTTTGATCAAGTTCAAGCTACTGTTTTATTATTACACAGAAAAGGGAAATATGTTTTAAAATTTTGAATTACAGGTATGGGATCCGTTACCTGGAAAAGCTTACGGAAAGGCCTTCTCCCATAGACTTTTATCCAAATAATACAAATGATTTCCTTTTTCTGTGTAATAATAAAACAGGTTTGTGGATAACAGGTCCCATACCTGTAATAATAAAACAGTAGCTTTTACTTGATCCCAACTAAGATGTAATGAATCCTTATTGGAAGAAAAACCAGCCTATTGGTTTTATTTCATGTTTATATGATTTTCTAGTAGACTTAAGGTATGAAGATCCAAATTACAGAAATATCCATTATCCAGAAAACAATTGAGGGACGATAATAGGAATAAAAAGAGTTGTATAGACATCTTTAGCCGAGATGGAATACAATAGTATATTGCACAATCACGGCTGATATTTGCAAAAAATAAAATTATAACTAAAAAGTGAATTAATACTATACTACAAAATAAATAGAGGTATGGGACCCGTTATCCAGAATGCATGGGACTTGGGGCTTTCCAGATAATGGATCTTTCCTTAATCTGGATCTTTATACCTTAAGTCTACTAGAAAATCATATAAACATGAAATAAAGCCAATAGCCTGGTTTTGCCTCCAATAAGGATTAATTATATCTTAGTTGGGATCAAGTACAAGCTACTGTTTTATTATTACAGGTATGGGATCTGTTATCCAGAATGCTCAGGACCTGGGGTTTTCCATATGACGGATCTTTCTGTAATTTGGGTCTTCATACGTAAAGTCTACTAGAAAATCATATAAACATGAAATAAAGCCAATAGACTGGTTTTGCTTCCAATAAGGATTAATTATATCTTAGTTGGGATCAAGTACAAGCTACTGTTTTATTATTACAGGTATGGGACCTGTTATCCAGAATGCTCTGGACCTGGGGTTTTCTGGATAATGGATCTTTCCCTAATTTGGATCTTCATACCTTAAGTCTACTAGAAAATCATATAAACATGAAATAAAGCCAATAGGCTGGTTCTGCTTCCAATAAGGATTAATTATATCTTAGTTGGGATCAAGTACAAGTTACTGTTTTATTATTACACAGAAAAAGGAAATCATTTTTTAAACATTTCAATCAAATGAGTTTTATTATTACACAGAAAATACAGTTTTAAATGATTATTTGGATAAAATGGATGGGAGATGGTCTTTCTGTAATTCAGTGCTTGCTTTAAATAAATAAATAAATAAATAAATAAATAAATATCTATCTATATATATAAATAGCAATAAGATATCTTTCTATCTTACTGCAACTGTCAGATGAGTAGAGCTGTGCTTTAATACAGGAGCTCAAATCACGTTGCAAAAGAAAAAAAAAAAAACAATTTTCTGATTTGTTAGACAAAAATAAGGTTCACGAGCAGCGAAAGGAAATTATACGGATGCGATTAGTAGCATTAAAGCTTTACTTCATAATTGGAGGGAGCTCGCTCAGACCCACTGCCAACACAGACTGCAGGAGTGGGAATCACACTGTTTACCCTTTAAAGTGAGCGCAATTATCAACAACACACGGCCCCGGATTATAAACACGGAGCACTTGGAACAGTCGCCTTCTAAATACGTGCGCCCAGGTGAGACGGGGGGGGGGCTTTTCCTCTGTAGCGAAAATATTGTACCCCCAATATTATTCTTACAATCTGCCACTAAAGGAGAGATTTATTTCTAATATTTTCTTTTTCTTTTCATCAGTGCAGCTGTAACATTATTAATATTAAGCAAAATGACAGGGGATATTTTTTGCACTTTCTATTGTTATTATTATCATCATCATTTTTATTATTATTATCATAAAGTAAAACTGTATTGGAATTGGAATACAGCAATAATACACCGACAGAAACATGTACTACAGGTGTGGGATTTTCTTATGCAGGATATGCGAGAAAAACTCCAAATTAAAGGAAGACCGTCTCCCATAGAGTCAGCTCTAGGCAGTAGTAATTAACTAATTTTTAATAATTTGTAAATATATTTATTTATTTTATCTGTCAGTCATTGTAAGTCTCCATTTATAGCGGGACTATATTTGTTTAATATATTTAAAATGAATATATTTTAAATCCATGCGTGGGTGTCTTTAATACACCTACAGAAATATGTATGGGATCTCTAATCCAGGATCCCAATAAATCAAAAGCTCCTAATTACAGGAAGCCATTTGATTTTTTTTTTTTTTTTACAATGCTTTTAAATACATTTTTTTTTCCATAATTTGTTTTTTTACTTTGGATCTTCATACTAGAAAATACTAGAAAATCACAAACTAGAAAATCGTATAAACATGAAATAAACCCAATAAATAATTTTCCCTCCAATAAGGATTAATTATATCTTAGTTGGGATCAAGTACAAGCTACTGTTTTATTATTACAGGTATGGGACCTGTTATCCAGAATGCTTAGGACCTGGGGTTTTCCAGATAACAGATCTTTCCATAATTTGGATCTTCATACCTTAAGTCTACTAGAAAATCATATAAACATGAAATAAAGTCAATAGGCTGGTTTTGCTTCCAATAAGGATTAATTATATCTTAGTTGGGATCAAGTACAAGCTACTGTTTTATTATTACACAGAAAAAGGAAAGCATTTAGATTATTTAGATAAAATGAGATGGGCATTCCATAATTTGGAGCTTTCTGGATAACAGATTCCATACCTGTCATTGCAAGCATTGATAGTGTAACAAAGAACTTTTTGATTTAATTATTTGCAGTTGGTTTATATTTTATAAATTTTATAGCAAAAAAAATATATATATATGGAATTTCTTGTATGCCTGTCTGTCTTTAATATGCCTGCAATAACTACAGGTAAGGTATATTATATCCAGAAACCTGATATCCAGAAAGCTCTATATTATGGAAAGGCCGTCTCCCAATTTATATTTATATTTTTTATTCTTGTTTTTTTTTTTTTTTTTAACAGTTTGTCTCTGTATTGATGGTGACTAATCTGCACAAAACCATATCCGGGGCAATAAAAGAATTCCTGTTGGATTTACTGTTTAGACTGAAGGTCTGGTGATCCATAACTCCAGGTCCCAAGTATAACAGATATTAGGTCCCATAACCCGGAGGAGGTTTAGACAGACAAAAGGTCACGTATTGTTTCTAATCTTGTGAGCAGCTGCAGAGAGGAGAAAGGGCCCTACGCATTGGCAGGGCCACCATTAAGGGAAAACGAATATAAAACTATAAAGAGCTTCAATAGTTGTGAAATATTTGCAATACAGCGATTGGGTATGTGGTTGTACTGCAGTAACAGAGACTGCTGGGAGTTGTAGTCTCACTGGAGGGCAGCGGATTGACTATATCCCTTGTTTATTTTCTTTGTTTATTTGCAGCCTTCCTATCCTGCCAGGGGATCCTCCTATTCCGTTACCTCCAGCCCCTGAGCAGTAGAAAATACATAAAGGGTCACATACCTTTCCCATGGGCCCGGAGAGAAGGTGGCGGTGGCTCAGTGAGAAGGTGGTGGCTCAGTGTGGCCACTATAACAAAAGCGCTGGCATATACCGCCGCATGGCACAGTTTTGATTACAGGCTTTTGCTTTTTTTTGACGGAAATAAAATTTCACAGCTAACAATGAGAGGTGAAAAGTTTAAGAGGCAAAGCTGTTCCTCCTGATCACTGACTGTTAATCAGCTTCATGGGTGGCTGCCTAAATCTCACCATTTTTTTTTTCCTTTTCTGCTTTGCTTTACTGCCAAGATTGGAACTCAATTTTTTTGTATTCCCCCCCTGTTGTAGGAGGAGGGGTGAACAAGTCTCCATAGAATGCAGCTGTGTGTGAGTGACATGAGGCTCTAATGCAGAGGGCAAAATTAAAATTCATGAATCTCTTCACAACCATTTGTGTAACAAGATTAAGACGGGACAGCAGAAAATAGCTGCATTATCAGGGCTCTTACAGTTCTCCAGCTGGTTACGCTCTATTCCAAAACAGTAGGGATAAGAGGATAACATGCAGCCTCAAGGAAAACGCCTCTTCTTATTTCGGGAGCAAAAATCATCCTCAGGAAGATGAGGCTTGAAGGATATATAGAGGCGGAAAGAGGAAAAAAAAATAAATCCTGCCAAACCGGCAAAAATATTGACTTGTAGTTATCAGCGTGAATGCAAAATAAAAATAGAGAATTGTAACAAAAGCTTCCGGGGGAATGAGGGCCGCAGTTGCCGTTTAAACAATGACTACGGTGCAAAGAACGAGGGAGCCCGGCACTTGTTCCAGGGTTTCTGAGCAAAATTATTTGGGATTTAATGACGGAACAACGGGCGAGGATGCCAAACGCGCAAATCAAAAAGCAACGATTGCCCAATGAACCAAAGGTGATCGGAGCACAGGGCAGAAAAATAAACATGGAACCAACGAGGGCTTTTAGGAAGGGTCGAGGCAGTGGTGTAACTGGATATCACTGGGCCCCACTGCAAATTATTTTTTCAGGCCCCAAAGATGTTTAGTGGTTGACCTGCTTTACAAATATTTATTTAACTTTTATATGAATTAGGGCTTCATGGGGCCCCTATATCTCCTGGACCCCCTGCAGCCACAGGGTCTACTTCTTCTATAGTTACGCTCCTGGGTTATGGGAATATGTAAATATATATATATATCAACCAAACATTTTCTTTCTTTGTAACAACTAAAAACTTAATCACCTATGGCTGAACAGGTTTGGATAGAGTTTACTCATCGTGGCCTGGTCTAATCACATTCAGCTGCTACATGTCTAGGTTTCACAGCAGGTAAAATATGATTGGTTGAGGGAACTTAATAATGAAAAATATAAAATAAAAGAATGACTTTAAAGATATCTGACAAACCCCCAGGTGAATAACTGGGCCAGAACAAGGCAGAAATGTAGGATACAACTAGGGGGGCACCACCATCCCAGCCAGAAGAAGTGCAGGGGCAGATGAACAGGCAAACTTGGGATTGGGGGTTTACATAAAGTCTCAGCTGCAAACTGGCAAGTTTCATAGGCTTCATAGGCTAATTAATATAAGAGACAGTTTATAAAGGGATTCTTCATCTCATTTTATGGCCCCCCCTTTTTTCTTTTAAAGAGGACAAACCACACACACACAAGCTTTTTTTTTTTTTTTTTTAAATAAATTGCTTTTATTTGTTTTATAAATAACAAATAGCATTTACAATAGTTTATTCTTGTTTACCATACGACATTCGTAAGAGAAATTTAGAAGCAGGCACTCAATTGAAGGCAATCTTCCAACGAAGAAGTAGAAAAAGTAAAAAAGATTTATTAGTGCCCTCAGCCTTATGCGTTTCATGTTAACCAACACTTAATCATAGGCTCCATAGGAGACTTCAATTGAGTGACTGCTACTAAATTTCTCTTACGGTTGTCCACTCCCTAAGCTGGTGAGTTATGGTTCTACTTAATATAATCAACCCACATTCTCCTATACTAGTACCATACGACATTGCTCAGGACTCACATATCCAGGATCAGGCCAGGATTGAGGCCCTACAATCAGGAAAGGTACAAGTATAGTTGGGGCGTTACATTAGGGATTCACCGAATCAACAATTTAGCCAAGATTTTCCTTTTTCAGCAGGAGTTGGATTCGGCCAAGTGCCTGGTCCAACCAGATCTGAATCCAAAAATTCACAGACTTTTCTTCACACAAACAAGAAGTCAAAAATTGTTTGCCTTTTTTTTTACTCTCTTTTTCTCTCATTTCTCTAATTTACATATACTAATTAGGGTTGGGATTTGGTTCACTATTTGGATGAATCTTCACAAAGGATTCAACCTAATCCTAAAATAGTGGATTTGGTGCATCCCTATATATAAATATATATATATATATACATATATGGACAGCCCCCTCGCCAGGTGAGAGAGCCCACCTTTAAGTTATATAAAGCCTTTGGTGATCAGGGCCCCCCCTACAAGTTAAAAAAATCATTGGTGGCCAGGGAACCCCTATAAATAAAAAATAAAAAAAACATTGGCACCAGGGCCCCCCATAAAAATTTTTTTAAAACACAATGGTGGCCAGGGTCCCCCATAACAGTTTAAAAAAATTGATGGCCAAGGTTTTTAAAAGAAATACATAAAAAAATAAAAAAAGACAATTGGTGTCCAGTGGAACTTACCTTTAAAGGTCTTCTTCATTCTCCCCCTTTTCGGGTCAATTCGCTGACTTTCTGGGTCGTCTTCTCTTCTTCTGATCCATTTGGAGGCTTTCGTGGTCCATTCGGCGGCTTTCAGCTCCTTTCACGGCTTTCAGAGTTCAGCAGCTTTTGTCAATTCAAGGGGGGCCCGGCTCATCCAGGAAGTGTAGTGTTTTCAGGCCCCCCTAAAAGCACGGGGCCCTGTAAAGATGTGCCCCCCTGATGGCGGCCCTGTATGTGTGTGCTCTACCAGTTGTACTTGCTATCCCCAGACCCCTCACCCCCCATGGGTACATGCTTTAGTATTACTGTTGGAACAGTCAAGCGCCTGGGGTGAAAAAGATCACCTTTAATGCTTTAGGGGCACTCGCTAGGCCCATCTACACTAGTAGGTTTACTTACAGAAATAAAGCAGAGAAATAATTTGCCGAACAGTAAAACAATAGATAATTAAACAACACTGCGCTCCATGGGGGAACTGCTCAGGTAACTTACTTCTCTTCCCCGTGGCTCTATAGACTGGATATTGTTAATTATCCTGTAGAACTGCAGAGACTTAATGAGAAGCGTGGGCCCTGCATGCTCCCACTGACTCTCAAGCAGGAAAACATTATGCCCACTTACCTCTGCCTTTCTATAAAACTGCACAGAATAATGCTTTAATAAAATAAACTTATGTAATACAAAAAGTATGAGGATTAGGTCTGCTACTAAAGCTGGCCATAGACGTAACAATTACGATCTTTCTTGGAAAAGATGTTTCCAAGAAAGATCGTTCGTTTCAACACACACGTGTAGAGCTGAATCGTCAGATATACAGGTAGAAACAATAGAATTCTACTTGTATCTGACGATTCAGCACTAACAATGGCCGATGTTCAGGGAGCTTTCAAAGGCATCCGATAAAAATTTTCCATCCAGTCCGATCAACCAGCCGACTGATATCTTAATCTTCTGACGATATCGGTCGGCTCATTTCCCACCATACACACACCGAATATCGTACGAAAATTCGTTTCGTACGATATTATCTGTGCGTCTATGGCCACCTTTAGAGTGGCTATGTTATGAGAAGGAATTGATACGAAAGGTTAGAACAGGGATTTTCAACCTTGTGCCTCCAGCTGTTAAGGAACTACAAGTCCCACAATGCAATGAAGGAGTCTGATAGCCACAGTCAGGCAAATGCATTGTGGGACTTGTAGCTTCTTAACAGCTGGAGGCACAAGGTTGAAAATCACTGGGTTAGAATGTTCAAAAACAAAGTTAATATTTGGGAATGGTTTGACCCCCCAATCCAAGGCCTCGGAAGATGGACAAATGGTAGTGTTTAGTTGCCTAGAAAAATATAAGTTAATAGCCCAGTATTTGTGACTTCAATTAACCAACATATAACCCCATCCTGCCATCATGATGTGTTGGGAGTCACTGATGTAGACAGGAGTTTTCAACTGTTATTCGTGTACTTGTGTACTTCAATTATGTTAGTACAGGTATGAGACCTGTTATACAGAATGCTCAGGACCTAGGGTTTTCAGATAATAGATCTTTCCCTAATTTGGACAGCAATACCAAAAGTCTACTAGAAAATCATATAAACATGAAATAAAGCCAATAGGCTGGTTTTGCTTCCAATAAGGATTAATTATATCTTAGTTGGGATCAAGTACAAGCTACTGTTTTATTATTACACAGAAAAAGGAAATCATTTTTTAAACATTTCAATCAAATGAGTCTATAGGAGACAGGCTTTCCATTATTTAGAGTTTTCCTGATAAAGGATCTTTCTGTAATTTGGACCTTCATACCTTAAGTCTACTAGAAAATCATATAAACGTGAAATAAAGCCAATAGGCTGGTTTTGCTTCCAATAAGGATTAATTATATCTTAGTTTATTTGGATACAATAAAGTCTATGGGGTAGATTCATCAAAGAGTGAAGTTCCGCCACTAGAGGGAAATTCCACAGCTCTCAATTCATTTCTATGCGTATTTATCAATGGGTGAAGTGAAAGTTCACCCTTTGATAAATACGCCATTCAAAATCCCATAGAAATGAATTGAGAGCTGTGGAATTTCACTCTAGTGGCGGAACTTCACTCTTAACTTCTACCCCTAAGGGAGATGGCCATTCCATAATTCGGAGCTATCTGGATAATGGGTTTCCAGATAACAGATCACAGATACCTGTAACCATAAAGCATTTCGGAAGAAAAAACAGAAAATCAATAGGAGAGGGTCTCTAGAATACGGAACATGGAGATTGAACCCTTTCAGTCTTTTATTACTGCAGGGATCGTACCAAATAAATACTGAAGACCAAATGAAAAGTTTATATAAAATAAAGGTGGAGATTGAACCCTTTCAGTCTTTTATTACTGCAGGGATCGTACCAAATAAATACTGAAGACCAAATGAAAAGTTTATATAAAATAAAGGTGGTCCTGTCTGCACTGAATAGAGTTCTGTGTAATAGTAACATAGGGCTATGAGGCCTTGTAGCCTTTAAAGGGGTTGTTCACCTTTGAGTTAACTTTTAGTATAATGTAGAGAGGGATATTCTGAGACAATTTGCAATTGGTTTTCATTTTTTATTGTTTGTGGTTTTATAGTTATTTAGCTTTTTATTCAGCAGCTCTCTAGTTTGCAGTGTCAGCAATTTGGTTTCTAGGGTACAAATTACCCTAGCAACCCTGCATTGATTTGAATAAGAGACTGGAATATGAATAGGAGATGGACTGAATAGAATGACAAGTAATAAAAAGTAACAATAACAATACATTTGTAGCCTTACAGAGCATTTGTTTTTAGATGGGGTCAGTGACCCCCATTTGAAAGCTGCAAAGAAACAGAAGAAAATTGCAAATCATTAAAAAAACTATGAAAAATAAATAATGAAGACCAATTGAAAAGTTTCTTAGAATTGGCCCTTCCACAATATACTAAAAGTTAACTTGAAGGTGAACCACCCCTTTAAAGTAGAATATATAGGACCAGTTATCTGGAAACCCATTATCCACAATGCTTCAAATGACAGGAAGCCAATGTCCCATCCACTCCATTTTAAACACACATATAGGTAACTTATAATGTCCTTATCTTTCTTATCTTTTACAGTAGGGGGTAATTTATTCACTATATATAATTTATTCACTATATATATATATACATATATACACACACATGGAAATACATAATGTTCCTATAATGTGAAAGCATTAGTTTTCCGCAATACAGAATGGCTGTGGTTTAATAGAAGCTTAGAAATGACAGATAAGTGCCTGTGACCTATATCTTGCGGCTCCTCAGTCTGACATATAACCTCGCAGCTGTGAAATTCCATATGAGGTTTAGCAGTCGGAGGCGGCCAACTGACCCAGTCATGGAGCGACTAAAGATAAGGATTTAGGCCACGATGGGACACATTTATAAATTACCCTGCCAATGATTTGGGCGCCTCCGGAATGCAGATTAACCTGATGTTTAAGTTATTTTGTTTAAGAGATGCTACTGCCTGTTTACTTGAGATGTCCCCGTGCCGGACACAATACATCCTACTAATTATTCAGTAGCCAAGAGAAAGGAGATTTCTTCAGATTCTTCATTTGAAGCCTTCTAGACACGGAGAGATAAAGCGCGGCTCCACAGCACAAAATAATCACATTCAAAAATAGCTGTTTAGAAGCCGCACACCTAAGGACCGCTTTAATCAAACAGTTGTTACCTGCCAAAAGAACCATGATCTCTTCAAAATGCAATGTGGATTAAAGTATTATCTGTCGCAAGCAGAGAACTAACCTTGGAGTGGAAGTCGGAAATGTGCTCGTCGTAATTTTCATGTCTTTGGATGGAAAAACCAGCCGTCTCCGCTAGATTGCAAAACTGGCTTAAAGTATTCCCCCTCGGTGGAGCAAATACCATCGCTTTTCCCTGCAAGAGAAGAAAAAAGGGGGGGATATGTAAAAATGCTAAAATAAATTCCATTAGACATTAAAATAAATTAAACTCAAATGCAGTTTACAGAGGGGATTTAGGAGCTACTTTGGCTACAGCAAAGGATGTAACAATGACAAAGGATGTAACAATGACAAAGCACAGGGGGAAAAATGTTTCATTTGGGCGCCAGGAATATATATTTGTGCCACAGATTGGTATGTTCTTTCCACTGTGGGTACTCTGAGTAGAGGGGCTTGAGATGGCCTCAAACTTTCCCAAAGATCGGCAGTGATCACAGTTGTCCTGAAGGATAACTAAATTAGGGATGCACCAAATACTCTATCTTAGGATTCAACCGAATCCCAAATCCTTTGTGAAAGATTTGGCTGAATATCGAGCCGAATCTGAACTTCAATATGCAAATTAGGTAAACGAAGGGGAAAAAAAAAAAAAAAAAAAGAGTACCATGCTTGCAGCACATGGTTAAAACATTTTTTACTTCATTGTTTGTTAGCTGAAAACTCACTCAAATTTTTAGATTTGGATTCAATTTGCCCGGACAGCTGCAGGAAAAGGACAGCACTTGGCCAAATCCCAAACCAAATCCTGGATTCAGTGCATCCCTAGACTAAATGCAATTAGAGACTAGGGATGGACGAATCTGACCTGTTTCACTTCACCGTTGGTGAAAATTTGCTGAAATACATTAACATCTACGGGCGACAATTGTCTTCTCCCATTGAAGTCAACGGGAGTAATTTCTGAGACAAAACCTGACAAATGTACCCATCCCTATAGACCAATCAAGTTGTGTTGCATTCAGTACCATGGACAGAGGCCTTCAAGCTTGTCAAGCTGATTTGCAAGCAGGGGCGTTCCAGGGGCTGCTGCCGGCATTTTGCCACCCCTGGTAACTGGCCGCTCCGTACCGCCTGAGGCAAGATTCTCACCTTGCCTCATGGTTGGAGCGGCCCTATATGCAAGACTTTCATATTTTCTTTACCATAAGTGCAAACAGGTTATATAATTCCAAGAGAGTTGGTAATGAGTGATTTATTGGTGGGAATCCTTTAAGTACCGGTGCAACCAATACATAATTTTTGGATCTGACAAATAACTAATCCTCAACAAAAGATCTGTCTGAATACCAAACCAATTCTGGAACAAGGGGCCCTATTCTAAACCATGAAAAGCAGCCCAAGACCATTATTACTTCTCCACACTTTATTCCATACTCCCTAAAAACAGGTTTAAAAAAAAGACACATGTCCATCAAGTTAAACCTTGTAAGTCTATCTATGACCTGCCTACCTGCTAGTTGATCCAGAGGAAGGCAAAAACGTAACATCTGAAGCCTCTCCAATTTGCCTTAGGGGGAAAAGAAATCCTTCCTGACTCTAAGATGCAATGAGACCAGTACCTGGATGACTTTTTAACTGGAATGTCTGGATTTTTTTAGTTCAAAATTTGGTAGACCAGATGTGGACTGGTAGCTTACAAGAGATTCTGTTTGGCAGTACACCTGGTTATTATCCAACTAAAACTTATCTCCAAGCCAGGACTTCAAATATAAGCTCCTGCTTTGAGGCCACTGGGAGCAACATCCAAGGGGTTGGGGAGCAACATGTTGCCTATGAGCCACTGGTTGGGGATGACTGGCCTGGAAGCTTTGCTCAATATACTCTCCATTCTACACCTCTTCTGCAACTGGTTCTTCTATCCCAACAATCATAGCTACAACTGCACTGCCCCAGCAATACTCATTCATACACTCCACCCCTACCTATCATTTTTCCACTGAATAGCACCAAAAACATTGCACGAAATAAAACATGGCTCTTCCATTTGAAAAAAAAAATCAAAGGGAATAAAATAAAGAGTTGTGGTTTGTAGGCTGTTGATCCTTGTGACATTAATTACACGAGTTTATATTATTGCACAGCTATGTTACATTAGTATTTAGAATCTAGCATTCAAAGTAACATTTATGCTCTGATGTAAATCACAGTTAATTACGTGCCCCTGTTTTATCTCATGACAATGAGTGTCATAAGATAATATACAGAATAAAATAATTTATACCATTATAAAGGGACAACCGAACAGTGATTTGTGATCCAAAGGATTCTTAAGTTATTTTGCCAGCTCACCAGGTAGTTTTACACTAGATCTTGTCTCGAGTGGAAATGTATATAAGAACCCAAATGGAACGTGAGAGAAAACATGCAATAGCACAATGAATATAAAGCCAAGGAAGCAGCTGATTTGATGTTCGTATAGGAGCAAAACCAAATGATTATTTGTTCCGTGCACGCTGTGAACATTGCCCTCTAGGTGTCTCAGCAGTCTCAGTCTTAAGTGAACAATTCTCTGTTCCAAAAGGCCAATCAGTCAGGGTTTGTTTTTTACAGGAACAAAAATCCAAGCTTGTCTTGATTCCAGATTCAAAATATCCACTTTTAATTTTCTTCTCATGTCACTTTCTAAGGAAGAGGTAAGAACATTATGGGGCCTATTTATTAAAGCTTGAGGAAAACAACTTCTAGAGATTTATTATTCCCCAAAGCTGCTTAAAATCCAAATACAAAAATACTCCATCTCAAACATGTCAAGGTCATGTAGACAGGGTGGGACTTGGCCGGCGGGACACCAGGAAAAAACATGGTGGGTTTACAAAATTTGGAAGATTATTAAAGTTTGAAAATATTCCTCCTTATCTTAGCTGTAAATTACTTATTTTCTTATCTCAAAATTGTTACAAAGTATCTTATTTGCACCTGTTAGCTGTTCTGGGCTCTCTGCCAAAAGCCAATTAAGTTAGAAATGTTGTTTCTTTTTCTGGCTGTTCAGTGCAGAGAAAATAGGGACTTTCCAGTACAAGAGGGACTGCGGGTTGAGCTGTCAAAAGAGGGACTGTCCCTCCGAAAAACGGACATTTGGGGGGTATGGTGATATACTATGCCTGTGTGTGCCCTGCTCTGCCTGTGGAATATAAGCCTGGTATTTGTTCTGGGGGTTTGTTAGCATTTGAAATTAAATTATTGTTAGGGGCTCCTAAGGTGTTTAATCATGTACTGGGGGTGCTGTGTTATCCACAGGGGAAAAGGAGGCATATGGATTTAAGGGTATGTCTTAATATGACAACTTTTTCACATTTAAGTGATATCCCCGCAGTGAGCACCAACCATTTAGTTTTTTTGTGTGCTACCACAATTAATTTGGACATGGTCTTGTTGTGACATGGGTGTGGTTTAAAGAGGGTGTGGTTTAAAAACAGAGAGTGATCAACACTGGCTTCCATTATCGGCCCTCCACTATGTAGGATGGAAAGATTTTGGCCCACGGTAACACTGAAGTTGGACAGCACTGACTTACACTATTGTCTGTTAAGCAGTGACCTTCCTATAGGATTGTGTGGTTAATGGAGGTGACAGTTACACTACTGAGCATTCACTGCCCTTCATTTATTTTTATTTATGTATTAATGGTGTCATCTCCAGGATATCCATGAAAATGAAAAATGAGAGATCCAAATTGGCAGTCTATTGACTAATACATGGTAACGTGGGCACCACGGCATGATTCAGAAAGGAAACGACTATGGAGCCTGTTTATTTCATAATACTTATGCACTTAGGAACAGGCATAGTCTACTACACATATCTGATGGATATACACTGCTATGCCTCTATTTGTTCATTGTGTGCACATCTCAACAGATTTTGGAATGTGTGGTACCTTCAGCTGGGCTGCTCGGAGCATAAACAGATATGTGGCCTACTACACACCAATACTCCTAGGCCAGGGGTCGCCAACCTTTTTTTTACCCCCGAGGAACATTCAGATGTAAAGAGAGTTTGGGAGCAACACAGGCATGAAAATGTTGCTGTGATTGGCTATTTCGTAGCCCCTATGTGGACTGGCAGCCTACAGGAGACATGAAAACAGCCCCAGACCCATTCCTTCTCCACACTTTACTCCATGCTCCCTACAAACAGTTTTTCTGTACACATTTATTCTGGAGGCAGTTTGGAATTCAGAAATAAAGGTTCCAACTGGGGACCTTTTAGCTGGAATGTCTGGATTGCTTTAGCTAAAAATTGTGTGTGGGTATTTGGTAGCCCCTATGAGGACTGGCATCCTACAGAAGACTCTGTTTGGCAGTACATCAGGTTTATATGCAACCAAAACTTGCCTCCAGAAATTAAAAAATAAGCACCTGCTTTGAGGCCACTGGAAGCAATATCCAAGGAGTTGTTGTTAAGCAGTAAAAGGGATAGTAGGCTCACCAGGGTTTGGAAGAAAGGTTGCAGGCTGCTGCAGAGGTAGAAGAGACATCTCGTCGCCAATTTGTTATGTTTTGGTAGCAGAGGATTAGTAGAGTATAACAGTGCTTTATTGGCAGGTTCATGCAACCATTACACTTCAACCGTAACTTCAACCCTTTACACTTTTAGCTGTATACAAAGTATTGTTTATGTGAAGTATAACCCTTGTGCACAGTGACACCCACAGGCCATCTGTATAAACAGCAGATTTGTTGAGCAACTTGTTACTCATGAGCCAAAGGTTGGGGCTCACTGCCCTAGGCACTGCTATCTAAAGAAAAGGGTCGGACTTCACCTTCCATGAACATAGGGAAGGCCAGCATTGCAGAAATAATTAGAATCCATTTGGGGTCATTTATGTACAGCAAACTTTGATATGAAAAGATTTTGCAAGTTAAAAAAAGAAATCAACTACCATTATTTTATACAGAGAAATACAAGAGTTATTTGTAAAGATCTTCTATTTTTAAGTCTTAAAGCTTAAGGCTGAGTTTCCCATCGGAACTGTTTCACAGACACAGGGCACATTGCTGTGTGTTAAGAAAAAAAACCTCAAAGTCAATCCCTGAAGAGCAGCAGCGATCTGTATGATAAGGACAAATAAACTCACAATCAATTGATGGAGAACAGCGGGGTTATCCTTTGGAAGTGTATTGCGGCACACCGAAGACATAACCAACAAGCACGTCTTTCATCTCCAAGTTAAAGTGAAAAACCTGCATTTCTATCAGAGCTGCATCACAGGTGGTGAACATTGTGAAAACAAAATCAGGAGTCGCATGGCCCTTTCACAGCACAAACTGTTCCGACTCAAATTCCTTTCCTGTGGAACTGTTGCCAACTCTGCGGCGGAGCTGTAGGCTGGAGCAAAATGCTTAAGTACCTCCCCTAAAGGCCGTTAGCATTTGTATAAAGCCAAATATATCTAAACATATACTCATTTCACTCAAGGGCGAGGAAATTCTTGAAAGATCCAAAACCTCTATAAGAAAAGGGTAAGGGAAATCATTCCGGAAAGAGGCTAGAAAACAGCATATGGGGAATATCAGTGGGAGGACACAGGCATTACAAAACACTAACAGAGACACTTCCAGGCCAGTTGGACTCGGCGTCAGGCAAAGCCAGCCAAGTTGCCTAGGGAGATTCGCTCAGTAGGTGAAAAAAGGACACGTGTGCATGTGAAAAGGACGCGCAACAAGGACTCACACACTAGCGAGAGGGGACCGGACTAGGGGCATGAGGCAGATAAGTTGCGTGCCTTGCTACCCCCCAAGGTTTGCACTCTAGGCATGGGCCTATTCTGCCTACCCTTAGTTCTGGTCCTGGTCCTGGTTGGACTGCACAAATGCACAGAAAACAATCTATTATTGCAATGATTTTCACTTCTTTAGTTGCAACTGCTGCACAACATTCACCAACCTGCATTATCATTAAAACCAATTCATAAAGGAGCCCCATTATTGTTTATAAAATTTTTGCACCAGCGAAATTACAAGAAGTTGAGGGCTAGGAGTTTACATGGCCGTGCCCTCATTGCATGTCATAGAGTCCTAGATAGGGGTTTATTTATCAAAGGTTGCGTTGTTTTTTCCACAAACAATTTTTCAGGGTAGGTTTCAATCAAAACTCTAATTATTGGGTTAAAAATAGAAAACCAATTTTTGAGTTAAAAATAAAAAGCTTGAATTTTTGGGAATAAAAAAAGCTAAAAAATGTTTTAGTTTTTGTTTAAAAAACTACATTATTTCACACTTTATAATACCCCAAAGCTGAAAAGAGCTTGAATCTGAAATACTCCAGCTAAAACTGTAGAGGTCCCTTGAGCCATTTGAAGATGTTAATAGCCTTCACGAAGTTCAAACAATTAGAGCTTTTTCCCGTGGAAAACTCAAAAACTCAAATGTTTCATCCAGGTATGAGATACATTATCTGGAAATCTGGTATCCAGAAACCTCTGAATTATGGGAAGGTATCTCCCATAGACTCCATTTTATCTAAATAATTCAAATTTTTACAAATGATTTCCTTTTTCTGTGTAATCATAATAACAGTAGCTTGTACTTGATCCCAAGATGCAATTAATCCTTATTGGAAGCAAAAACAAGCCTATTGGTTTTTTTTTAATGTTTACAGGGTTTTCTAGTAGATCCAAATTACAGAAAGATCCATTATCTATAAAATCCCAGGTCCCAGGTATTTTGGATAATGGATCCCATAGCTATCTTTAAAAACCCATTGTAAAACTTTGGCATCTTAAAGTTCATGTAGAAGTCAATGGGAGTTGAGATTCAGTACTTGTGTTTTTTGAGCTTGTGAAAATTTGAGGTGAGTTCTTTTTTCTACTATTGTATTCAATAAAGATTTTTAATATTCAATTTTTTTAAGCATTTAAGAAAGAACCTCTAAAACCTCACAAATTAAATAAAATAAGTCTTTTGGACAGGAAACACATAAGGCTTGAGAGATGAATATTTACATAAAGGCTTTTGTTTACTTATTTTTACCATACTTCACAGCTTGACCTTCTTATACTCAGCACCTTCTTTTGTTTTGAATGTGGTTGTTCACTCCCTGGAGTGGACAACCTGAGTCTGGGACTGGATTGGTGCATTCTCTACTTTGGATTGTGTATCTGGTGTCCATATATTATGTATCCTGTATGGGATGAAGTTAACTCCATGCATGCAGGGTTGGGGGAAACAGGTGGGCAGATCTGGGTCAGATTGTATGTTGATCATTTTGCTGCATGTAGCTGCTGGAGCCACTAACTGGGTTGGTTTCTAGTAGACACAGTAATGCTGGGATTCTGTGACAAGGCTTCAACCTTAGACAAAAAGAAGGAGAACTTTGTACATTTTTGCATTTTGAAGAAATCAAAGTAAAAAGATGGTGGCAACACATCATTGAACATCATTTTTGTCAACTGTTTAATCACCCTGTGTGGTCTATTTAGCTCAAGAAAGGCACTGACTGGATTTAGGTAGATGACAGTCTCATTCCTGGGGTGTTTAGGGACCACAGGGCTACAACCTCAAGTACACCCCTTGCATAATCAAGGCCCCAGTGTCTCGCAGTCTGAAAATCTGCAGTTCCATGGGGAATTGGGTTGGCAGGGCCCCACTGGGCTTTTTTCCCACTGTCCTGCCGGCCCATTTAGGCACCAACTAGACCTATTTTCAGCAATTTGCATTTTCTTTGAAATATGTTGACTTTGCCCATTCTTTCTCAGCTCCCTTTCTATCTCAGCTTCACTGGCGCTTTAGATGGGGCAGCTCACTATGTGGTCAGCATAAAGAAGATTTATACAGAAAGTTTAACCATATGTCCAAAAGTGTTTGGATAACTAATATTTTAACATATTTTTCCAAGGATGTTCTAGAGCTGGTTGTAGCTCAACAGCCATGAAGTTCAAAATATGTCTTTTAAGATGTGGCTTAAGATCTGAACAGAGATTTAGCAACTGAAACAATGGTTTTATGTTTTGAAATAAACACTAAAATATAAAATATTCTGGGAAGGTTTCAACTATAAATAAAGTGGCGACATCCGTCTGACAGTCCTATTGTCCTCAAAAAAAAAGCTGCACAAGCTGGCAGAGCTCTGACTAGGCGCTATGAAAAAAACAACATTGAGAACAGACACCCAAAACCAAACATTTAATTTTAAGAAGGAATGTAGTACAGCCACCCCCATATAAAATCATTTTAGAGCCTTCCTTCCCACAATTTTATCCACAAACAAACCAGAATTCCACTACTGTATAACACTATGAAAGAACGGTGAATCAGGAACCCTTTGACACAGCAGAAGAAGACAACAAACTGAAGTAGTAAGGGGAGCAAGAATTGTATTGAAATCATTCAGTAGGCCCAATCCATCTAGTGGTGCACTTATTTAAAGCAATTCAGTCGGGGGTTCATTTAAGATGGAGACTACCAATAAAATTAGAATAGGGTGTTACTAGGGAAACAAAAGACAGAAAACCATGAAGCTTCATCTAAAAAGTCTGTGTAAAACAGAATAACTTGCCTGCCCTGTCTCCTTTAATGTTTGTAGACAAAGCCCTCGGATTGGCAAGGAATGATGAATCTGGCCCTTATTGTTATTGCTACTTTTTATTCCTCATCTTTCTATTCAGGCCTCTCCTATTCATATTCCAGTCTTTTATTAAAATCATATTAAAAGTTAACTCAAAGGTGTACAAACCATTTAAAGGGGTTGTTCACCTTTGAGTTAACTTTTAGTATAATGCAGAGAGACAATTTGCAATTGGTTTTAATTTTTTATTGTTTGTGGTTTTACAGGTATTTAGCTTTTTATTCAGTAGCTCTCTAGTTTGCAGTGTCAGCAATTTGGTTTCTAGGGTACAAATTAACCTATTAACCCTGCATTGATTTGAATAAGAGACTGGAATATGAATAGGAGAGGGATTGAATAGAATGATAAGTAATAAAAAGTGGCAACAACAATAAATTTGTAGCCTTACAGAGCATTTGTTTTTAGATGGGGTCAGTGACCCCCATTTGAAAGCTGCAAAGAAACTGAAGAAAATTGCAAATCATTAAAAAACTATGAAAAATAAATAATGAAGACCAATTGAAAAGTTTCTTAGAATCGGCCCTTCTACAATATACTAAAAGTTAACTTGAAGGTGAACCACCCCTTTAAGTTAACTTTTAGTACATTCAAAACACTGCCCGGTTACTAGGGTGAATAACACCCTAGCAACAAGATAGCTGCTGAAATACCAGACTGGAGAGCAGACACACAAAAAGCTAACTAACTGAAACCAAACACAAACAATAAAAACGGAAGACCTATTGTAGAATATAAATGTCCTACTAAGGTGAACAACAGTTCCAAGTATTTTTTTTACAGTGCTCCCATTTTTAAACTTTTTAAATCCATGCCCCCCCCAACTATATAACATAATAAAATGATATGCTGTGATAACATTTAAAAATAAATACAAATAAAATAATACGATATGCAGATCACATCCTTAATTGTATTTCAAACATTCCTACAAAAAAGAAAATACTCCAGAAATTATTAATAATAATAAGAAGAATCTCTCTCTCAGCAGCTTTAAAGCGGTTTCATTTATTTTACTCCCAACTGTGTTCCTTATCAGAAGGCCAAGTATAAGAAGTTTCCTAGTTTATGATTAGGAAAGAATCTGATAGATTAGAAGACTCAATTGAAGTTGGACATAATGCGTATTAAAGTATTACATGACATTAATCCTGCCATTCCATTACTCTCTCAATCACTGTGCACAGACTAATTATTCTGAAGCCGGCGTTGGGGAGAAAATAGAAACATACTTACACTGGGCTTCAGTAATCTCTTTATTGCATCAACAAGGCAGGCTCTGTACTGGTCCAGAAACAAGCTGACATTGAGAAGAGAAGAGAATTAAATTGGGTTTTATGTTCTAATGATACAGGGAAAGATAAATACGTTGCTAATTGCAAGTGTTTATATAATAAATGTAATCAATTGAATATTAAAAGGTGCATTTAGAGACGAGGGGGGATCAGGAGCCCCAATAAAAAGGAAAAAATGGAATGGACAAAGGAAAGTCCAGAATGTGCCTCAAGCAGTTTCTGAACTACAACCATTCTACTAACTGCTTTTTGGGGCAATAGATAGAATTTATTGAACCCTGATGCTAAAAAAGCCTAAATCTGAAAACATCTGGCATCTAAGACTTGTATAAGTTAACGGCAGAGGCACCTATCCCAAATGGAAAGTATCGTGGTCTGCATGGGTTTCACCCAATAATCTGATGATTTTGGTGTTTTTTTCGCTCAATTTTCACCAAGGCTTTTTTTAAAATCTACAAATAAGGTAAAACCAGGCTTGGGAGTTTTGTCGTGGTTTTTTAAAATTAAATAATGAGATAAATTAGTAAATTAGATTTTAGTAAATAACCCCCTTCAAGTTATGAGAAAAAAGTGCAAACCCTTATTCAGTTGTAGGTATAAATAATAATTTATGAAATCCAAGCCTTTTTTTGTAGGTATTGGATCAGGCAGAATCCAAAAGTCCTGTCAAGCCAGATCCAAACACTATACAATGGTTAAAAAAGTTATAAAATGTCATTTTCTGTCTGCACACCCCTCAATTTCTGAGGCCACCATGAGTTCATATTCATTTAGTCTCAATGTCTAATTTATAACTGTACCCTTTTTATATATTATATGCCAGGTATACCCAACCTTTTGAACCTGTGAGCAATATTCAGAAATAAAATAAGTTGGGGAGCAACATTAGCATTAAAAATGTTCTTGGGGTGCCAAATAAGTGCTGTGCTCCTATAGGAGCTTCTATTTGACAGTACAACCAGGGGTGTTTCACGGGCTGCTGCCTCCTGAGGTTGACGTGGTGATCAGCGACTGGCTGATATCCATGTCATTAACTTCAATGTCCTTTCAGGATTTCCTAATTTGGAAATTTTCTGGACAAGCAATTTTTCCTGGTTTTTGGAAGGGCTGTATGGGTGCAACCCAGACAGGTGGCAACCCTACTTCAAAGTATATTGATCCAAATAACAGAAGAACCTCTTATCCCGAAAACCCCAGGTCCCAGATAACAAGTCCCATACCTGTACAAACAAAAATGATTACCGGCAGCACCGAAAGTGTTGAAAAAAAACTTTTCATTTAACCCAAAAAGTTACAAGAAAGGCCACTTTTGGGCCTTCAATGTCCTTTATCAAGTCTGTTGATGTTTAATAAAGAAACTTGAAGGACCAAACAGTTGTCTTTCAGGTTATATATCATGTCCAGGGCAAGTGCGCTTTCTTATCAGACTTGCAAAGGTTATTAGGGGGCAGATTTATCAAAGTTTGAAATTAGAGCTCTCCTAGAAAAACTCAATCTCTTTCTATTTATTTCTATTTGGTTTTTAGAAGCATATCTAACAGAGAGTGAAAGTTTATAAAAACCATTCTAAAAATCCCATAGAAATGGATAGAAAGTGGCGAGTTTTTCTGTGGTGAAATCTGCCTCCAGGTGTTTCAGAAGGTTCAATTGAGTTGGTTCCAAAAAAATGGAATCTATTTACTGTTCCATGAATGTATCTTTCAATTAATATTATATATATGATATCTACTGAGGATACTACTGGGGGTTTTTTAGGTTATAGGTTGGTTCATTGATTAAGTATAAAATCGTTCAGAAATTTTTCAGAAGTCTTAAATGTCTTAACAGCCTTGTGCACACGTGACTATGTTTATTTTGGGGAATATCAATCCATTCTCAAACTATAACGCCCAGGATCCTGTTCAGTTGCCGGGGATGATAATAAGCGTTCCATTTCTCGGTGTGCAACCACAGTGGGGCTTAAAATGCCTCTTTATCAGGAGTGCAAAGCAGAAAAACAGCTTGCATAATGGCAGATGAATGTAAGCAGATTTGTATCGGTGCCATGCGGAAGACAAGCATTATCTTGCTTTTCATCATAAATGGTTTCCAAACAATGATCTCATCAGGAAGTGCAGAGTGGGATTGCCCTGAGAAGGAAACTGTCGGCTAAAGCCGTAGATTGAGGGGTCTGCTGAATGAAATAACACCCAGAAAGACAAGGAAGCTCTGCAAGAGCCACATCAGGCAAATTGGATGAAGGGCTCAGAAGCAATTCAAGAAACCTCGGCACAGATGCTCTCTGGCGACGAGGAGGTAAAAGATGTCATTCACTCAGGGTGGTTAAGGATCTAGCTACTAGGTTATAATGCGGCTTAGTCACAAACCAACAGAGGTCATGACTTGTTACGCTAATGCTTATCTGAGAGGGCTTTGCTGAAGTAAATTAATAGCAACACTCTGGAGGGAAAACAATGTATATAAAGGGCAGTGACCATCTGACATACTTAACTTGTGATGTTATTGCAGCTCAATTATAAGCAGCACTATGGGGAAAAAGACCTAGGGGGTTATATACTAAACTCTGGTCAGGCTTTTAGGGGCAAAACTTGGAGGGTTTAAAAAAATGTTTTTGAATTTTTCAACATTTAAAACAAACAAAAAAACCAAGTGCAAATTGCCGCCACCCCCCCCCCACTTTGCACTTTATTCTCCCTTGTAGTGCTTGAAGGAAAACTTTACCCCCAAAATCAATATTTAAGCAACAGATTTATATTATCATATTAAGTGGCATATTAAAGAATCTTATCAAACTGGAATATATATTTAAGTAAATATTGCCCTTTTACATTTTTTGCTTGAACCAATGTTTCGTGTTGGTCTGTGTGCTGCCTGAGAGATCACCTGACCAGAAATACTACAACTGTAACAGGAAGAGATCACCTGACCAGAAATACTGCATATCAAACTGTAACAGGAAGAGATCACCTGACCAGAAATACTACAATTGTAACAGGAAGAGATCACCTGACCAGAAATACTACAACTTTAACAGGAAGAGATCACCTGACCAGAAATACTGCATATCTAATTGTTACAGGAAGAGATCACCTGACCAGAAATATTGCAAATCTAACTGTAACAGGAAGAGATCACCTGACCAGAAATACTGCAGCTCTAACTGTAACAGGAAGAACTGTGGAAGCAAAAGACAGAACTCCGTCTGTTAATTGGCTCATGTGGCCTAACACTGATCCCAGCGGGTGGCCCTTTTTTTTAATAAAATGGCAATTTTCTATTTATGATTACCCAATGGCACATACTACTAAAAATGTATATTATTATAAAAATGGTTTATTTATATGAGGAAGGGTTTTACATGTGAGTTGTTTTATGCAATATCTTTTAGAGACATACATTGGGTGTATAGTTTTCCTTCAAACGTGCTCTTTTAGATACATACATTGTTCGTGGGTGAACTGCACAATGTGTGGTGCCATTTAAGAGATACTTATATGCAGGGCTGGACTGAGAATTAAAATAGGCCCTGGCATTTCAGGTACACAAGAGGCCCATCAGCCCACATAGAGGCCCAAACAGCCCCCACCAGCCCACTAAATACTGACTTTCTATGGGACCTTATAGCAGCCCCTCTGGCATTTGCCCTAACCCACAGATTGCCAGTCCGGGCCTGCTTATATGGATAGTCCATGGGTGTCCACATACAAGTATACATACATGATTCTGAGGCAGACATAAGAGCCCTAGGGGTAAATTAATCAAAGTGTGAAGTTCCTCCACTTGAGTTTAATTCTGCAGCTCTCAATTTCTATGGGATTTTGAAAGGCGTATTTATCAATGGGTGAAAGTGAATACGCCTTTAAAGATCCCATAGAAATGAATGGAGAGTGGCGTAATTTCACTCTAGTGGCCAGAACTTCACTCTTAACTTCTCTCTTTGATAGATATACCCCCTGGTGTTAAAGTGGAGGCCTATGGGCACCTACATGCACACCATTAACGTATGCATCATATAAGATACATAAACAGTGGGGCTTAATGTAATATGGATTAATGTAATTGTAGTATTCACAGGCTTCAAAGCCTTCTAATTACTTAACATTTCTTATACTTTCTGCTTCCTCGCTTCTGTAAATGTTCTGGTCGGTAACCGCAGTATCATTCTGGCTTGTTGTGAGGTTTGGGCAGACAGCACACACACAGCAGGCAGCATTTTCATAAAAAGAGATAAAGGGGGTTGTGGAGAGACAACACTGTAATAAACAGTATTTAGTATAAAGCAATACTAAAACAAAAAAACAGCAAAATTGCCCAAGAGAGCACTTACGAGTCTACTACCATTACTCTTTTTAATGATCTTATATAGCTAATATTACGGAGTAGGTATCCACATCTACAGAAGCTGTAGCGATGTATTCCTTGTTGTTATTCCAATAACAGTGTCCATGATTGATGGCATTTCTACTACTTCCTGCAATTTAGTCTAATCAAGAATAATTTTCAATCTAAAGAGGAAGAGATTTCCTTCTGCCAACCTCCACATCCCGCTGCACCTTATAAGTAGGAAGACTTGTCCATATAACGAAGAAAAATTACCCTCTCTGTTTTCTCTGTTCCACTTTATCAGTCCTACATACACTGAGGTGGAAAGGAATCACTACCTTCTAATCAAGTATGGTTTTGGAAAAATAAAGGTATAGAATTTTATAAAAAGCAGGGCCTCTCTAGAAAACATATATAACTCCCTTAAGAGGCACCGGTCAC
The DNA here is from genome assembly GCA_024363595.1 of Xenopus borealis. Classification (NCBI taxonomy): domain Eukaryota; kingdom Metazoa; phylum Chordata; class Amphibia; order Anura; family Pipidae; genus Xenopus; species Xenopus borealis. The sequence goes on from CM044439.1 coordinate 8,184,791, forward strand.
CCTGATTTTTTTTACACCACCAGAAGTGTGGGCTAATAAAGCTTGTACTCTGGGTGGGGGGAGTATTTTTTTTTAATTTCCCCTGCTGACACTAGTGGGCAGATGTATCAAAGGTCGAATTTAGAATGTTATTTTATCCTAATAAATTCTAATGTGTCACAACTCGAATGGGAGGTTCTTTAAGAAAAAAAATCGAATTTCTAATATTTGAACAGTTCCAAAACGAAAATGTGAATCGAATTCGAATCAAGTTTTCCTTCCTGAAAACACTTGAATTTGAGGAAGGCAATTAACAAATTTAAATGGTTCAATTGACCTCTGTCACTGACTTGGCAGGTTATAGGTGACGAATATTCAAATTAGAACGGTTTCCATGGTTGAGGTGTGTGTCTCACATTCAGATTTACATTAGAACTGGGAGATTAAAATTTGAATGTATGAATTTTGAAACAATAAATACGAATTTACTATACGACCCTTAATAAATCTGCCCCTAGGTTGTCCGCACCAAGACGGCTTCTGGTGTGGGTGGTAAAGTTGAGACACGCATGTGCACAATGAGCTTAATGCCGGGTTGGGAGACTTGCTTACTATGTGCATATATGTAAGATAGCAGCCCAAACTGTGACCTCCCTCCTGGTGGGGTGAAACAGGACTTAACAAGGCTATTTTTTTTTTTAAACAATAATTTATCGCCCAACAGGAGTGTGAGCTTATTACCTCTCCCCTCTTGTGGGGGTAAGAAAAAAAAAAGGGGGGGGGTTGAGTAGTGCCCTTTAAAGACTTTTTATGGGGACTCAATTTTGTTGGCATGAAATTATATTTTTTCCTGTGCTTATATAAGCATTGAATATCTATCCATAGCAGCTATAGAACAGAGGAAAGGATCTTTAATTATCTGCCTCTATACTAACTATTCCTTTATGGCTATATAGAATACTAGAAGCCTTTTTTCACAGGAGGTACACCATATGGCAAAAGTATGTGGACACCTCTTTAAACCACTATTGGTTTTAAAACACACATTATTGACACTACATCATGCAATTAAATTTTTAATAATTCCAGTCTGTTTGAGAAAGGTCCTTTCCTATTTCAGCAGGATAATAACCCCATGCTCAAAGCCAGGTTCATACAGAAGGGGTTGCAGAGATGATTTAGGGTTAGAGAAGAACATGACTGGCCTGCACAGAGCTCTGACCTCAACCCAACTGAACCCTACTGCATGGGATGAAATGGAATGCTGAACCAGGCCTAATATCTGTGCCCATTGTTGGTGGGAAGCATCTTGTTTCTGCATCTAGTGGAAAGTCTTCAAATAAGAGTAGAGGGTAAAGGCTGTTTTAGCAGAAAAAAAGAGGACCAACGTCTTATTAAAGGGGCTGTCAACCTTTACATTACCTTTTAGTTTGATGTAGCGAGTGATATTCTGAGATAATTTGCAATTGGTTTTCATTTTTTATTATTTGTGGATTTTTACTTATTTGGCTTTTTATTCAACAGCTCTCCAGATGATAGCATCCAATTTTCCCTAACAGCCATGCATTGATTTGAATAAGAGACTGGAATATGAATAGGAGAGGCCTTGAATAAACAAATCAGTAATAAGAAGTATCAATATCAATATATGTGTAGTGTTTCACATAATTTGTTGTTTGAATGGGGTCAGTGAAAGCTGAAGAGAGTCAGGAGAAGTAGAAGGCAAATAATTCAAAGACTATAAAATAGAAAAAAAATAAGGCCAATTAAAAAGTTTAGAATTGGCCACTCTATAACATACTTAAAGGTGAACCACCCCTTAAATACCTTTGGTTTTGGAATGAGATATAGTATAGGAAGGTTTGTACACGTACCATATAGAATTTTCGTCTTTCATTTATGAGATGATCCTGGCAACAACAGGGGCTCACTGATTTTTACTGAATGTTTTTAACATTCATTTAAAACATCATTTAAATGGTTTTATTCCCTCTTCTTCGATTAATTGAACTCCATGACGCAAAAATGATCTGTTTGGAATACAGTCTACTCCGTGTACATTATACTAAAGATCTTCCTTGTTGACCGACTACTCCAATGTTTAGAATGAATCGTCCCTTTATTCTCTCCTTACATTTACAGCATAACCCACACAATGAAAAAGAAAAACTACAGAACCCATACAACTCAGACTATTCAATGATTATTACTTAATTCTTGATAAAGACACCTGAGAAGGGGGACCTTGTAAGTCTTTCTCCTTATACCTACTACTTAAGTATCTGTGGTTAACCCTTATAGTTCTGTTTGGTTTTTTTTTGCTTTTTTATCTCCTACAATATAGACTCAACTTCATTCTTGATAAAGAAGCCTGGGAAGGAGAACCTTGTAACTCTTTCTCCTTATACGTACTACTCAAGTATTTGTGGTTAGCCCTTATATTTCTTTTTTCAGCTTTTTTTTTTTTATCTCCTACAATATAGACTCAACTTCATTGTTGATAAAGAAGCCTGGGATGGATAACCTTGTAACTCTTTCTCCTTATACGTACTACTCAAGTATCTGTGGTTAGCCCGTATATTTCTTTTTTCAGCTTTTTCTTTTTTTTATCTCCTACAATATAGACTCAAGTTCATTCTTGATAAAGAAGCCTGGAAAGGGGAACCTTGTAACTCTTTCTCCTTATACATACTACTCAAGTATCTGTGGTTAGCCCTTATATTTCTTTTTTCTGTTTTTTCTTTTTTTTATCTCCTACAATATAGACTCCACTTCATTCTTGATAAAGAAGCCTGGGAAGGAGAACCTTGTAACTCTTTCTCCTTATACTTACCACTCACGTATCTGCAGTTATATTTCTTATTTTTATCTCCTACAATATAGACTGCACTTTATTCTAGTGTGTGCCCTGATATATTTATTTAGGCAATGCAAATAAGTAAAGAACATAAGGAAATATTTAATAAACACTATACAAGTGTTCCCAGGAGCCCACAGTGTGTATCTCCGGTTGGAAATAACTTCTTGACAAAGCACTTAAGTCTTCTGAGTGTGCGAATGTAAATATGTGAATATTTGAATGATTTAGGGGTACAAATATTTCGCTGAATGCAATCATGTATATTTATACAAGCGACTCAATGTGTCTCTTCGGTGTCGTCGTGAATAGACCTTGTTTTCATGTAAATGAGATCACACTGTACAACGGGTTCTCTATTCAGAAAATCAGACAATACCAACCTTGCTGGAAAAAAAAAACATCAAAAAGAGAATTTAATCCGTGCACCTACCATTTGAATTCGGCTTCTTTCAGCCAGGGCTCTTAATGCCATGTTTTTTGCTGACTGACAGCGAAATGCACAATCGGCGTTTGGTTAAATTCTGTACCTATTTATCACAACTCATTTAATGTTCAATCTTAAAAAGAGAAGAACGTTTACCTCCCTAATAATCTTCACCTCGGTTCAAATTCACCTCATGTACCCGTGTGGAAATAGAATGGATCCCCCTGAATAAATACTTACCTGACCAATTGATTTCTTTTTTAAAGAAAGGACATGAAGGGGATGACTTTCCTATTTAACTGCATTTATTATTTTTGGTGGAAATTTTATAGGATTCAGAGACAAACAAAAAGCGTCGGAATGTTAAACGCAGATATTCTAAAACCCAAAGGTGCATTTTCTATCCAGTGCTAATTCGATGGGTTTTTAAGGAGCTTATACATTGAAAGGTAGTTTTACTGCTTGTATATGTTCAATATTATTGTAAGCTCTTCAGGGCAGGCAATTCCTGGATCTCTGGTAATGCTGGGATATATTCTACCATACTGATCTAATTAAATGGACGGTTCACCTTTAAGTAAACTTTTAGTATGTTGCTAATTATAAGCAACTTTTCAATTGGTCTTCATTTTTTTATTGTTTTAAATGTATTTGCCTTTTAATAGATCTGGAAACCTGTTATTCAGAAAGCTCTGAATTACGGAAGATTTTCAAAAATGATTTCCCCTTTCTCTGATTACCTTGTATTTGATCCCAACTTAGATATAATTAATCCTTATTGGAAGCAAAACAAGCCTATTTGGGTTAATGTTTATATGATTTTCTAGTAGATTTAAGGCATGGAGATCCAAATTACAGAAAGATCCATTATCCACAAAATCCAAGGCCCCTGGATAATAGGTCCCTTAAGTTATATAACCATGTTATTCTATGTTTGCCTTCTTTTCACCGGTCTGCCTAGTATGTTCAACTGAACCTTCACAGATCATTCCTCTCTACATCTCCATTTATAAACAAGAACAGCAGTGATCCTATTAGCTGCTGGTCCATATATTGCAAAAGAGAAGTACCATTTTCAATGCTTACTGGGGAAGTTGTTCTATTAAGATCTATAGATCATTTGTCAATTCAGGCAAGGGTCTTGGCACATTTCAATCAAACAGGTAAATTAAATATAGAGAAGAAATTATGCATACCCTGCCTTATAATTTGATCTAGTTATTGTACAAGAAGGCAATATCAAATTCTAAATATTTTTATTTAGAATAATGGAAGACAGCAGCATCACTGAACAAGGCAGCTAATGCGGCGTTCAAACCTGCACTAAATCAGAAATGTTGGATATTTGTGTAAAGTGCAAACGTAACTGTAAAGCTCTTGGCCAGACCTTGCTTCACCTATATAATCCAGAAACTATCCATATGTGAGCCTTGTCTAAGCCTCAGAGATGACTGTTGCCCTACTGCTCTTGTCCACCAGGTTCTCTGATCTGACTTTCATCCTTAATCTGGACTAATCCTGCCCAGCATTATCTTCATCCGTGCAAAGAAACCTGGAGGATCCATTCAAATATTTGGCAAGGAAATCATATGCTGCTGTGTAGCTCCTTATTTTAATGCAACTCAGGGGAACATTATCAGCCATTAGGTGGAAAACCAGATTTGTTTTTTATGCACAAAAAATGGCCTTCACGCTATATCAATATCAAACCTGAATCGTACAAATTTTTCCACTTGTTTTTCCCGAATTGCTAAATTTTTCATATTTTTTGCCAGAAAACCCTGAAAATGGCAGATGTTCAGGCTAAACTCAGCACAGACCACAACAACATTAACTTGCGATAGGTGCCTCTAGTTTTTGCCCCAAAAAGCTCAATCCAAAAACATTGAGGTTTAGTAAATAAACCCCTTAGTATATTATACAATAGCCCTTTTTTCAGTTTGTTCAATTGGTCTTCATTAATTTTTTTTTATAGTTTTTTCGCCAATTCACGAATTTCGCTGGAAATTCGCTAATTTTTCAGCAAAGCGAAACGAGATAGATTCACCCATCACTAGCTACATCTTCTCAATGACTCTTCCACACTCCTTGAAAAGTACCTCTAAGTGGCAGTTACCATTATTCTTCCTTAGATCTCAAGGGAGACCATGTACCCACCATCCCACATCATGTCTGAAATGATGCTTCCTGAACAGCAGAAACAGTCCCTAGAATGCCGATAGTATATCTATATGTAGGCAACCTGGCATTTAATACCCAGTAGCAGTCTCATGTCACCTTATGATTAAAACAAAAACACTATTAACATCACAATTATTATTTTTGTTGGCATGACTTATCTGTTCAGTAGAGTAGGAGAACCTCAAGGATTCTTCTCCTTTGTCCCCTGTCTATGTTATTTCACTTTGTTGCACCGGAAGTTGGCCTCATGAAAATATTATAAGCTGTTTATTATTGATCACAGTATCCCAATAACACTCAGATCTACGACCTCATTCCAACAATGACCTCAGAGTGAATAACAGGATCAAACAGATTTAGGGGCAGATTTAATAAGGTTCTATGTTTTCCATGAAAATTCGAGTTTGAGTTGATTTTTTTTGGTGGAAATTCACATTTTTGGGTTAAAAAAAACTTGAATTTGTCAAAATGTATTATACCCCCACCCTGGAAATAGCTTGAATCTGAAAACACACCATATAAAACCTGTTGAGGTTATGTAAGAGTTAATGGCATGATGTTCAAGTTTTTTTAGGAGGTTTTTGTCTGATAACTCAAACAATTCCAGCAGTTCAAGTTTTTCCTGATGAAAACTAGATTAATTTGATATTAATAAATCCTTATCTGTTTAATCACAATGTATATATACTCAGTTTCAATCACTCGACAGAACTCAAAACTAGGGATGCACTAAATCTACTATTTTTGGATTCTTGATTCAGCTGAATCCTTTGTGAAAGAATTGGCCAAATATCACACTGAACCCTAATTTGCATGTGTAAATTAAGGAAAGAAGGAGGAAAGAGAACCTTGCAAGCTTAAAACATTTTTGACTTTCTAGTTGTGTGATGAAAAGTCATGTGGTTTTTTTTGGATTTGGTTCGGCCAGTCACTTGGATTCAATCAAATCCAAATCCTTCTAAAAAAATGCTGAATCCTGGCGGAATCCCAAACCGAATTTTTGATTCAGTGCACCTGACCCAAAACAACCCTTCTCAATAAATTTGTCATGTGTTCACAAAGTTCCAAAACGATATTGTATACGCCAATATTGAAAGCACAAAATAAATATATCTATTACTGTTCATTGGCACTTTATAGGTATGGACAGCCTGGACAATGATGCATACACTTTCCCAAACATTTGTAAAGGTCATTGCTATGTTAACTAATCTTAAGTACAAAAATACACCCCCACAAGGCCACAAGTCATTCAATATTTTTCCTTTCTATGAAGTGATAAGAGACTCCACTTCAGAAGCCAAACATCAAAACAGACCATGGCAGATCTTGTTTTATTTTCTAAAACAAAATCTTTTATTGGCCATGCACGGGCGCTAATATCAATGGTCTGATCTTTAATACCAAGTAAGCTAATTGAGCTGTTTGTGTTGATAAACTCCCTTTCCTCCAGACTGTTACTCCCTGGGCCATAATTATTTGCAATTTGCTTAAGTCGTCCATTTACGGATACGTCAAGCATGAAACAGAGGCAATTTTGCAAAATGGAAATGCTTCTCAAAATCAATCTTTAGGAAATAATGTGGTGGAAGTTACTGTCTGATAGAAGACTACCTCCTAACTGTCAGAGGGAGATGAATATTAATTTGTTGAGGTGAAGGTGGTTTTGTGCTTCATTTGTTGACTTTACTTAGCCATCAAAGAGCACAGCCACACAATTATTTCAACAAGTCTATCCCCCCCCACCCAACAGGAATTCTTTTTTTTTTTTTTTTTTTGCCGTATTTCTGTACTTACCAGTCTGCACAAATAACAATGTCAAAATGTCCTTCCAGTTGAGAGACATCTGTCTCATTATCCCATCGCAGAACTCTAAAAGGGGAAAAATCAGAAGAAAAATTGTGCACACTTTATCGGTAAGAGAAGATGTTCAATGCAACGAGGATAACTTTAAACAAAACAACAAAATGTTTGACATTTCTGAAATAACCATATCTATCCTACCAGAGCTGTGTTGAGTCGGCATTAATACTCATCTAAAATGAGCTAAATTGATTAAATTGGGAGAGTTATCATTCCGAACCAAAATAAACCATATGAGAACTCCGAGAAGGGAGGCGGAATGTTTACACCAAAGGCGTCACTCATTGTATCATATTTGAATGGCATTCAGCTGTGTTATTTAGAACGGAGCCTATAAATAACTAGGAGCAAAGCTGCTGCTCAATTCTGACTATATCTTAAAGCAGAGTTCTGCTTTCACTTCAGTATTTGACTCTGGCAGCTGTAACAATTTTCTCTACATGATATGATCAGATATTTTCAATAGTCAGCTACATCAAGCGAAAGCTCCGAATCTATCTCTCGGCAACAGAAATAGAAATCAGATAAGCATTGTTCTATAGAAAAGTGGGCTGGTTAACCACTCCGGATTTGGAAAAAAATTGTCAATTTGTAAAAAATCTGAACTCTCTTGCGTGACTAAAGGATGGACCCAACGGAAGAGAGAGGAAGTACGAGGAAGTAGAGAGGAAGTTTATATTAAATTCAACATTAAACTATCTGCATCATATGAGACTTTTTCATTTTCTTTTAGCAGCAATGATATTCACAAGAGCAGTTCTTGCTCCTAAAATGGAAAAAGTAACCCAAAACCCCATAGAAAGAGATATGGGAAATGTAGTCCTTGTAAAGTAAATATAAGTATTTTTTCTACCCAAAATCATAATTATTATGAACCAGTGGGCACCATATAGATGTCAGGTGTGGCACCAATAGATTATGTCTTGTATTTATTGGCAATGCAATCTGCAGTTATTCTTGCTTTACAAATGGAGCCGCTATGAATCTCACACTTCCCTGATATTTCTCCATTGAAATGTGCCAAGTGCACCATATTTGCCAGATTGTTTTGGTGACTCCAACATTACGTTTGGAGTGAGAAAATGCTCGTTGCAAGTGTGCACTTATCATTTGATGTGTTTAGGTTCTGTTTTTTTAAAAAATGATTACACCATGGGGTAGAATTTAAATGGGTGGAATCCAGCATTTTGGATTTTATTACACGTATTAACGTTTACATGACTATCAAGACCAGGCAGGAAAGTTTTTACTGCATTAACACATTTATCAGTGCAGATGTGATTGATTCTTTTCAGCAGTTCAACACTATTTTGCTGTATGTGGTGATAGAGCCTGGTGGCAGCACTGAGCTCTAACATACCCCAAAAATGTTAATACTCAGGACGCAAGGGAGAATTAAACAAACAACCAAAAATTATATAAATATACATATAAACATATTTATATTTTTTAGGCACTACAATTATTTTTTCCTGTATTGAAAAGACTTTAAGGTTAATGTCATCAGACAATGCTGGTTTTGTATCTATAGTTATGTTTAGGGAGAGATTTACCAACAATCATTATGTCAACAAGGCATGTGAAGTGACCAACAACAGCACAATCATATGCAAAGAATTTTTTAAAAATCCAAAAATGTTTCCCAGTGACTTGAGAAGACTTGGTAATGGCAACACAACGTCTTACTCATTACTATCTCATGAACTATTTACCTGTATCTTAGGGCACTTCACAGGTTGCACAGTCACCTTACTTTTAGTGGCCGACAAACAAAATCAACAATGTATCACGTTTTTCTTTCAAATACAAAAAATATGGAATATGGAATATTAACTTTCTTGTTGTTTCCAAAAAGCCACCACATCTTTTGCCTATTACTTACAGCTGCATTGCATTAGGCAGGAAGTACTACCTGACTCTTCACAGAAGAAGGTTCCTACATCAACCGCTAGTCCTGAATCCCTTCCTCCCATGTGAGTTCCTGGCTAAGTTCTTGTATCTCTGTTTATCTTGTCCAGATCATGTTTCCTGTTATGGTCATGGTCCTTATCAGTTTCCTATGTTTTCCCTATTTGTTGTCAATGTGCTTGTTGTGTAGATTCCTAGTTAATTTTTTTTTTATCATCTGCTCTCTTCTAACTTGATTCTCTTGATTATCCAATGGCTCTTTTGGACTCCAGCACCTTCCAGCTTTTGGTATCCTTACCTATTACTTATTTGGTATTCTTACCGGCTCTCATGGTCCATTTTGGAAGCCAGCACTATAAGGGAAAATATCTGAGTTGCTGTGGTACATAGGTAAAGGGCCCAAGTATTAGTAGACAAGTACCCAAAGCATGGGTTCACTGTGTTCCCTCTGGGTTTGGGTTGCATGACATGAGGTCTATATAACTGAAAGGTATGTTTGCTGTGCCCTTTCAACATCTGATATTTAAAGAACCTCACCAATAACGAGCAACACCCCTGTGGCTTAGGTCTTTCCAGAATACTATTCACCCTATTTATATTTCTTCTCCTATTGTATACATTTCAATAATCTAAGCCCCCTCCACTGGGAGGTGAAACATATTAAGCCTAGGATTCCTGTACTATTTAGCCTATGTGTATATAGACAAAATAGTGCAGATACCAATAACTTCATGTATTTTTGGAAAAGGCATTAAAACCTTTGCAGCTTTTTATACAAACACGGCTCGGGATGCCTGCATGATTTCATAATCACAGCAAATATTTGTATTTTTAATTAACTGAACCTTCTCTGGTTTGTATAAGATAATAAAGATAAGGGAACGGTATCTTTATGCTTTTTTTCCATTTTCCTACGCTCCGTGACAGAGAAACAGTCATATCTGGGTGGATCTAAATTGCGTTTTAAGTCAGCTTACAACTGCATGGCAATTTGTGCATTGTGTAAATTGCCAGCGAAATCCACAAGGCAATTCCCTGTGTTGATATAAACAAAACACACGAGATATGAAGCAAATAGCATGTGAATAGAAGAGGTGGTAGTGTAACAGCTCAAGCACTAAACATATTTAACACCCACATACACACAGTTATCCAGGGAAAGATGGGTATTCACTGGGTAGAGCAGAAAGAGAGACAACTAGAGGTACATAATATGGCTTCACACCAAACCGCAAAGCTACTGGGCTACAATTACATGTCCTCTCTAAATCATTTGCACTTTAAATTAACCATAAGACCAGGATGATGGGTTCACGTTTAGTAGAGCATTTGTTCCCCACAGACATAAGGCAGTTTCTGGACATTTTAATAGACTACACATCTAAGAACTCAATCAAAGGTAAAGCATGCAGCACTGGGCACAGTGGTGCAGAAAAAGCTGAAGGACCCAAGAAAGAGAAATACTGCCATACAGAATTAAATTCCCAGATTGAGGGTCATATTCCACCCCGTTCTACATATGAAAAGCTAACCCACACAACCACATGAAACAACCAGCTACAACAGGGTCCAAAATGTATTCTATTGACATAATAGGGTGCCCAGTTCTGATTGGTTAGCCTCCAAGTTCAACATGTGGAAGTGGAAAGCCATCAGTGGCGCAAGGCTCAAGTAGTAGATGCAAACTATTAAGGTAAAGTCTTAAAAACACATAAACAGAAGAAGAGCAATTGTTAATATGGATCTATTACACTTTAAAAGCGCAGGGAGAAGAATCCCTAAACTTGGTGGGGTGATTCTTCAGCCCCTTTAAGCAAGGTCCTTGAGACCAACAAGACCAGGGAATCAAGACAACATATTATAAGGCCAGAATCTATCTTCATTTAACATCTTCTGACACTGCAGCTTGAGCCTTAGAATATCATTTATGAGAACACCATTATATACTGTGTATTTCTGACTTACTCAAGTGCTTAGAGTTACTCATAGCACTTCAGTATAAGTGTCACTGTTATTATTTGTCCTTGAATATATGAAATCCCATGTTAAGAGTGGTGAACTTGATGAACCATTCGTTTGTTTCTGTATGTTTCCATAAACGCTGGTTGTGCATGAGAAGTGTCAAGGATGTATCTCAAAAGCCAAGTCTTCCTCAAGGAAGTCATCAGAGTGGTTGATAATACTGAGCTCTTAAAGATGGTAGCACAACATTATCTTCCCTCATTGTATTCATTATTCCAAAAGTTCTCATATTTGACATTGTTGCATAATGCATTCCGCAGTTATTGCCTTTAACTGTATGAATCTCTACCCCAATCTGTGCTGATGTAGCTAAGGTTATTATGAAAAAGGTGCAAAACTAGGCAGATCAGCTGACTACATAACTGATATATTTTTCTATATCTATTATTAAAAAGACTCTCAGCTTCAATACACTGCCTAGGCCTACCCTGGCCCCAATACTCTACATGCTATAACTCTCAGACCATTCTCCCTTGGAAACCAGGCTAAACCGCCAGTTGTGTGTGGCTAGCTTAATGTACATGTATATTTGCATAGCTTCCATAACAATGAGTAAGACACACGGGAAGAGGGAGATTCCCAAATGAGTGGATCTTGTACCTGGTTTAGCCATTCATGATATGAGTTAAATTGATTGATCTGATCATTCGGCTCCTAGCACAACAATCTTATCACAAATTGTCATGGGGAGTGGATTGCCTATCCATGGGCTGATGAAGTCCCCACCAAATGGATTTTACAGCCTTCTCAGCTAATTTTTCCCAGGAGGGCATTATTATAGCTTGATATATATACCAATAGGCTGAAAACTCATAAAAAAACATGTATTCTCAGTGTATACTAGGCTGTCAACATTCATCTTCATAGGGTAATGAATGTAATTATATGTACATATAGGTGGTTTTATTATTAAATTCTGATACAAAAAACTAGAAAAATCTGAAAGATTCAGAATTTTCGGGAAAAAGCCGATTTAAAAATCATACCATTCGGATTTTCTCTCAAGTTTTTCCCCGATTCAGTTAAATCAAGCTTTTTTAATAATAAATAAGGTCAAATCATAGATTCTAGTTTGGTTTTGGCATTTTTTATTAAAACAATCAGAAAATTTGGGATTTTGTTAAATAATGCCCTTAACATTAACAAACCTCCAATATGAAGTGGTACCATTGTTTCTGAAAACATTATAGTTATTACTAAAAACTCAAAGGGGCAGATTCACTAAGATCTGAAAATTCGCCAGCATAGGCTTCGCTAGCTTTCACCGCACTTCGCCAGGCGAATTTTCGCCAGCGCTATGCAAATCCACTAAAGTGTGAATGGTAGCGTAGTTGCGCTAGTTTTACTTCGCAAGGCAGAGCGTTGTTACGCTAGCGAAGCCTAATTTGCATACGGCGGGAACTTTAACTTATAATAGAAGTGTATGTTACAGCTACTACATTCCACTACACAAGCCCAGGAAACCTGCAACTACATGTGCCCCCTGTATAGTTGTGTTGCCATATGTTAGGAAATGTAGGGGGGAAGAAGGGTAACCCCCCAAAAAAAAATTATCGATCTTTTTCAGACTATCACCCTCCTATGCTAAAATACGCCAGCGTTTCTTTGGGACTTAGAAAAAAATTTTAAATTTTTTTTCCAACCTCCTATCTATTGTATTGAACTTCACCTGGTCCGACCAGGCGAAGTAACGTCTAGCGTAAGTGCTAACGTTGAGGAAAATGTTCATCTTAGTGAATTTGCGAAGTTACGATCCTTCGTCAGTGCGCAACTTCACACCCTTACGCCAGGCTTACTTCGCTAGCGAAAATTCGCCAGAGTCCGTGTTAGTGAATTTGCGAAGTTGCGAAATGACGTCACGCTGGTGAATCAGCGCTAGCGTTAGATGTTTCGCGCTTTAGTGAATCTGCCCCAAAGGAGGCAGAATAAATCATGTTTGTTGCAAAAGATTCCTGCTGTCTATGGTCATCCGGCCACAGAAGCAAATGTAGGGCTTTTTACATTTTATTTTGATTTTCCCTGGTTTTCTGATAACTGCTCCCTTTGGAAAATCCCATCTTTGCAATAACAAAATTATTGACTTGAAGAGAAATTCTTGTGCCGTTTTGCACTGAAGCACATGGCGGAAAGAAAACTGCCAGCTAGTTCCGAGGTGCCAAATGCACACGTGTCAGATGCCCTACGGATGTTTAACATTACTGAGCCCAGTAATGTGCAGCTCAGCCTATAATGTTATTTGGAGAGATTTGACTAGGGTCAAAAGCTGTTGCTTTGTTGTTGTGTGGTGTTCTGCAAATAATGCTGCCAACAAATTTTGGATCCAGCTGATTCGGAGTCGAATACCCAGCTGAGTACCCAGATTTTTGCTTTAAACCACCTGAAGCAAAGCAATTAAATGGGTAACTCTGCTGTTTGAAAATTTACTCTGATGTTCCCTTTACACAACACTTTAATAATGCCAGTTTTTACCTCTCTGAATTCAATTTAATAGCGTCCCATTTTCACTGCACAAAATCACTTAATTCTCTTTTATTTTCTCCACTTTGTCATAGCTGCACACACGCTTCTGAGTATAAAATGTCTGATTGGGGGAAAGGTCCGCGTTTTTTGAAGTTGAGCAATGTTTTAATTGGATATTAATAACACTCAGTAAACAAAATTATGTCCTTTGCGGAGATAATCTTATTTCTCAGCATGGGGCTGGAATCTATTATTCCCCAAGTCCATATGTTGAAATACACTGCAATAATCACCAGTGACCCTAAGCATTGCATTAATGTAAATCAGCGCTGGGTAAGAAATGCGCTTTTTGATTGATATTACAAGGAATAGATGTGGACGCCAATAGCAGTTTCTTTCTGTGGATAATCATGCGAGTCAGACTGCAGAGCTGGTTTTTAGGGCAGAAAGGGCATTTGCTCTGGGCCTCCAAAGGGGAATCTTGGGGAAATGTAAATACAACTCAAATGACATCATATATTTATAAACGTCACTGGATATTTTCAGTATAAAGATGAATATCCAACCTGTGAACCTTTACATTAGTTATATGCAGCCTCCCCAAGACTGACCTGGCCTGAGCTTGAGAAAGGACTTTAATGCTCTTAGTTTCATTTCTGTTAAAATTTACTTTTGCTTTAATTAGCCTTGGAGTAGTGATGGGAGAATTCGCGACTAATTCCCGCAATTTTCAAATTTGCAAAACACCAGTAAAATTTCGACTGGGCGAAAATTCACCTGGGTCTCGTTTTTGAACGTCAGCGTCTGTTTTTGGACAGGAACATAAAAGATGACGGCGTTCAAAACGAGACGCAGAGGTGTTTCACGAAATGCCCCATCAATATGTTGGAGGGATCCCATTACACCCTTTGCTGCCTCCCATCATAGGATTTATTAACAAGGATCTGTGTCTGGCACAAGATTAATAGAAAATTCCAATAAAGATAACTGCAATGTATTGGAGATCTATATACCTATAAACACAATGGGATGCACATAAAAAAACATCCAAAATGCAGTGGTGTAGCTAACGGGGGGGGGGGTTGGGGGTGCCACTGCACTTGGGCCCACCCTCCACCATGGGGCCTGCCGGCACAATCTTCTATGCTATGAAGGTTAAAGGACCAGAATATGTGTGTGTGGGTACAGGTACAGTTAGTATAGCCATGGGCATATATGGTTTGTGTGAAAGAGTGAAGGGGTGTGTGTATGGATGCTGGGTTTTCATTTGGAGGGGTTGAACTTGATGGACTTTGTCTTTTTTCAACCCAATTTAAAGGGATCCTGTCATGGGAAAATAATTTACCCCCCCCAAAATGCATCAGTTAATAGAGCTGTTCCAGAAGAATTCTGCATTGAAATCCATTTCTCAAAAGAGAAAACTGATTTCATTTTGAAAACTGACATGGGCTAGACATATTGTCAATTTCCCAGCTGCCCCCAAGTCATGTGACATGTATTTGTGTAATAGGGGTGGGATAATGATGAAAGAGGGGAGAGTAATGACTAAAGGGGGGGGGTTGGATCAAAGATGTGAAGAGGTGGACATGAAAGGGAGTATTAGGGGCAAATTTAAGAAGAAATCTGGACTGAATAAGAGGGTACCAGTAAATCTGTATTACCGGCCATAGTCCTGGTTAATATTTTACCTGCTAGGCGAGGTGGCAACCCTAGTAACTTCCAAAGCAATCCTAGACGTATGTGTAAAAAGTTAATGGAACACCAGTTTATATTTATGTCTGAAAGAGTAAAGATTGCAAATTAAGGGGCTTTTAGTGGGGGAACACGAGAAGTGAGTACCCGATTGAATTCCTCTATATGTGTGTAAAGCTGAGTATTACAAAAAAAAAAAACATTTACTACATACAAACACATATGAAAATATTCATTAGGAGTGTTTTATTCCAGGGTTCTTGCAAAGGTCCCACTTTAGCACCAAAGCAGAAAGATAGTGACTCAGTTCAATATGGGACAGCAATATCTGCTGAATCCCCCCCCCAAAAAAAAACACTTCTACAAACTAAAAATGCAAAGGTTTTATCTGATCTAAATGCATTTACTCTGTGGGATATCATTAATGTGGGTTGAAATGTATAAGTCTGACTACATCAGAGCCCGTATTAGGCGGCTTTATGTCGCCAATGCTAAAGACGGATAATGAAAACATGGGGGATAGTCCTGATTTTCCAAATGCACATGGCTCTCATAAGTCTTTCTGAGTATCACTGCAGATAAACCAGTTTGAGCAGCTTAGGAAGAATGATAGCAGCCAAATAAGAGATTGTTGGAGAGATGGATATGTACCCAGCATAGTAGACTCATTGAGGAAAGGGAAATGTCAATAACATGGGCACACATGAACGATTCGGCAGATAATAGGGGCTATTTACTATGTGAATAGCAGGGGACAAAGTGCAAAAGATGGGTGCAATATACCATGTTTTTTCAATGTGTTATCCCCATAAGTACAGTGCTAAATGGGTTCAGCTGCAGAAGCATACAGGTGTACCCCCTTCCCACTCCTACCTGTCCATAAAAACAAGTGCTTTTTAAATGAATGCTAAAGGGCCATCATTTGTGAACAAGAACTGTTGCATTTAGTTGTCTCTTGATTTGAGGAGGCGGATCGATCAAGGTTCAGCTTTGCTTTTTATAAACCACGTAGAAAAAATAATCAAACCACGTACAATTTTGTTTTCCCCCCACCTCGATCGCTAGACACAGACAAAAATGTAATTTTATTGAGTTTAGAAAATTAGCTTGAATCTTTAAAAAAATCTCATCAGGTTTTAGATATCTACATTTTTCCTTTTTTAGTCCTCTACATTTTTCCTTTGAATTTTTCACAAATTTCTTTTTTGATCAATCACAAATATTATTTAGAAAAACACAAACTCAATTTTTTACTTCTTGAGGAAAAAATTGGTAAATTGGCCCCTAAAGGTTTGGATTTGGTTCAGCTGAACAAATAATATTGCAAGACAGAATGCTAGGTTTCAGCTAAATCCCAAACTGAATCCTGGATTTGGTGCTTCACTAATGCAAATTAATTATGTTTACAAAAAATACTTTTTTTCAGGAAGAGAGCAACTAAAGGTGAATTAAAGGGAATGTAAGCTTGAAATTTTTAGCTTTTTGGACCAACACAGAAAATATTTACATCTAGCACTACATTAATAAAAATAAAATGCAATCTATTTTTAAAACAAATAAATGAACCAACAATTTTATTATATCCAGTTTACACCGGAGGATTTAATTCACTGATGATGTATCATGCTGCCATTTCTCCCACTCAACATTAATTAAGGGAACCAGACATTATAAAACACCATAAAATACAGGTTGGTGGTTATGTTTTTCTCAGAATAGTGGATTAAATTTGGTTTTAATCCTTTAATCTCTGTTTCAAATATGTGCATTGCATTCAGTGTGTTTCTATAGTATATGGCTTCTTAGCAAAAGGAAACAAATGCTAAAAATACTTTGGTTATACACCCATCGATATGATGCAAAATGTATTGGAATGCTGTGGCAGTTAGCTGTATGAGGAACATTTAAGCCTATTACATAAAATCATTTACAAAGGCAAAACAAATGTGTTTATCACATGATCCTTTCTGACAGAATGAAATGTACTTGTTCTGGTGATTTGCAGAGCACTGCAATGTTTTATTTCTTTTTTTGTCTGTGGAAATTGCATCAAAATCCTCTTTGGAATGCAGTGGTGATAAAGTACTTGGCCAAAAGTATGTGGTCACCCCCTAACTATTAAATTGGCTATTTAGGACTAATTCATCATTTCCAACACAGTTGCAACTACATCAGACAATGACATGGATATTGTCATGGATAAGTCCATGTTTCTATTTTTGTGGCAACAGTTTAGGGAAGAACCTTTCCTGTTTCAGCAGCAGAGAAGTTGAAGAACTTGACTCTCCTGCACAGAGCCTTGACGTTAACTCAACTGAACCTCCGTGGGATGAATTGGAACCTCAGTGACAGTCAGGCCTGAAGCCCAACATCAGTTTCCAACCTCTTACGTATGAATGGAAACAAATCCCACCAACAATTCTGCAACATCTAGTGGAAATCTTTTCCAGAAGAGTAATGGGTAAAGTATTAAACTACGTTGTGGCGACAGTTTGCAGAAGGAAAGTAGAAATTACCCTCACAAACCCTGGCCATCCACGTAATATGACTCCCCGGTGCTTGGTGAAGGAGGAATTGCCGATCCCCAGAATACTGAAGAGAAGAAGAAATTCACCGGCACAACAAGGGAAATGCTAGCGGTGAAACCCTTGCTCGTTTATTGCGGATGCAACGTTTTGGGGCGTGAACCCAAAAATTGCATCCGCAATAAACGAGCAAGGGTTTCACCGCTAGCATTTCCCTTGTTGTGCCGGTGAATTTCTTCTTCTCAACAGTTTGCAGAAGAACTTTTCTGTTTCAGCAGCATAATAAACCCATTAATAAGGTGAGGTCCATAAAGAATGGTTTTGTAGAAATGGGAGTTGAAGAACTTTTACTCCCCTGTACAGAGCCCTGACCTCAACCCAACAAAACTCTTGTGTGATGAATTTGAATATCAGTTAGAGTAGACTTGATGCCCGACATCAGTTTCCAACCTCTTATGTATGAATGGAAGCAAATCCCACCAACAATGTTGCAAAGTCTAGTATAAATCTTTCCCAGAACTTCATATAAATCCCAATAATTTTGGAGTGAGATGTTGGGCCCGCATACTTTAGCCCATATAATACAGTGCTGTAATGATTTTTAAATTAAATTGGTATTTGACACAATTCCAAATATGTGTGAATCATTGAAATGGAGTGGATTGAATAATAAGCACAACTCAGTCTCCCTCACTCAACCAGCTTGTATTACTTATAAATATACACATATTATACAGTTATCTTCTCTTATTTTCTCATAAATACCTATTTGATCAACATAAGCCTGTTAAATTAAACATGTTTTTTGTATTTAAACAGGACACATTGATCTTCAATCCAGTCCTCAAGTAAGATTTAAAGGAAAACTAAACCCCCAAAATGAATACTTTGAACAGATAGTTTATATTGAACTGTCATATTAAAGAATCCTACCAAACTGGAATATATATTTAAGTAAATATTGCCCTTTACATTTCTTGCATTGAACCACCATTTCATGATGGTCTGTGTGCTGCCTAAGAGATCACCTGACCAGAAATATTTCAACTCTAACTGTAACAGGAAGAAGCGTTGAAGCAAAATACAGAACTCTGTCTGTTAATTGGCTCATGTGACCTAACGTTATAGTTTGTTTGGTATGTTTGTGTGCACAGTTGAATCCTAGGATCCAAGGAGGCTGTCCTTATTTTTTTAAAATGGCTATCTTCTATTTATGATTACCCAATGGCACATGCTACTAAAAAAGTATATTATTATGAAAATGGTTTGTTTACATGAAGCAGGGTTTTACATTTGAGTTTTTTTATGCAATATCTTTTTATAGAGACCTACATTGTTCGGGGGGTATAGTTTTCCTTTAAGGAACAGACACTGAATAATGGGTACCCCCTTCCTCAGTGCTAATCATTGTCTAAGGTTTATAAGGGCAAATATATTATACAGGTTTTTTTAATAAGAAGAGGGAATCTGACAAAATTCCACTTTCTGCTCCCACACTTATGGGCAGATTTACTATTGGTCGAATTTCTAATTTAAAAAAATTCAAAATTCGACCATGGGAATATCCAATTCAGAGGATTTTACTGCAATTCGATTGATCGAACGGGAAAAATACGATCGATCGATTAATCGTTCGAAACGATTTTTTTTATAAGATCAAAAATAATGACACCCAATTCGGTAGCTTTGATCTGGCGAACTAGGTGGTCGAATAAAAATTTAAAGGGGAATTACTTCGGCCATCGAATATTCAAATAAAATTTATTTTGAATATTCGATGGTCAAATTTGCCTAATTTGCATATTCGAAGATTCAAATCTTTTTGAAATTCGATCAAACTTCGAATTTTAAATCTGCCCCTTAGCTTTGCCCAAATAGAAAATTAAGAAAAGTAGATTTCCAAAACAAGAAAGAGATGGTATAATCATATAAAAAGTTGTGCATAATAACGTCTTGCATTCATAATGTTACTTCTTATTAATTATTATTAATTATTCTATTTTTGCAGATGATACTAAATTGTGCAGAACTATATGTTCCATGCAGGATGCTGCCACTTTGCACAGTGATTTGTCTAAGTTGGGAAACTGGGCAGCAAACTGGAAAATGAGGTTCAATGTTGATAAATGCAGGTTATGCACTTTGGCAAAAATAATCTAAATGCAAGTTATACACTAAATGTCAGTGTGTTGGGCGTTTCCTTAAGTCAGAAGGATCTTGGGGTTTTTATAGATAACAAGTTGTCTAATTCTGGGCAGTGTCAGACTCCAGTCCTTAGGAGGGATATAAATGAGCTGGAGAGAGTGCAGAGACTAAGTGCAACTAAACTGGTTAGAGGGACTGGTTATGAGTGTAGACCGTCAAGGTTGGGGTTGTTTTCTCTGGAAAAAAGACAGGCGAGGGGACGTGATCACATGTTATAACTACATTAGAGGACATTATAGAAAAATAGCAGGGGACTTTTTTACCCATAAAGAGGATCACCGCACCAGAGGCCACCCCTTTAGACAAGAGGAAAATTACTTTCATTTGAAGCAGAGTAGGGGGGTTCTTCACAGTGAGGACAGTGAGGTTGGGTAATGCACTGCCGGGTGATGATGTGATGTCTGATTCTGTTAATGCCTTAACGTTAAGAGGGGTTTGGAAGTTTTCTTGGAAAAGCATAATATCCAAGGCTATAGTGATATTAAATTCTATAGTTAGTGCATGTGTATATATAGTTTATGAGAGTGTATTGAGGGGTCAGTGTGTGTATGTATTGATGATGAATTTAATTTGGAGGGGTTAAACTTGATGGACTTTGGTCTCAACTAACTACAGTTTGTAATTATGATCTAACTATGTAACAGTTAATCACATACTATTAAAATATTGATAGAGCTAAAGTGGCATAATTTTAACATAAGCACAAAGGTACCTTTATATATTAATGTGGCTTCATTATCACCAATCATGCTGTAATGTAATGTTACAGAATATTTATCAGTCTTAAGTGCTCTAGTAAAATACAAAACACATTAAGATGTGCATACTCGCTTGAATAAAAATTTTGCCCAAAAAATGTTTTACAAGATGAACTGCTTTTCCATGCTGCCATGCAATTCTCTTAAGAGTAACATGGAAAATACATTTGTAAACATTAAATATTGTTACACAAACAAAGATGCATTTTCTCAGCAACTTTACAATATTTATTACAATTTACAATATAATTTTATGTGGCTTTTCTATGAAGAAGCTTTTAAGTCGTTGAGGTAAATTAAGTCTTCGTTGGAAGAGAGCTGGCTTCTAATACACAGTTAGAACCAGCAGTGAATCATAGATTCCTTGAGAACATCCATCAAAAACATATTGATACACTTGTCTGTACTGAAAGTTCAACTCAGAACCTCTTGCATTATGATTGCTAAACCTTACTACTAGGTTAAGTGTAAAGTCTGATAGTTCTTAGAATCTATTGAGGACCAGTTAGATGGATGGTCTGCTAGTTCTTGGAATCTATTGAGGAACAATTAGGGGGACAGTCTTGCTATTTCTTGTAATCTATTGAGGAGCAGTTAGGTCAGTGATCCCCAACCAGTTGCTCTCCAACCCCTTGGATGCTGCTCCCAATGACCTCAAAGCAGGAGCTGATTTTTTAATTCCTGCCTTGGAGGCAAGATTTGGTTGTATAAAAATCAGGTGCAAGATTTGGTTGTATAAAAATCAGGTGCACTGCCAAACAGAGCCTAAATGTAGGTTGACAATCCACATAGGGATACCAAATGGCAAATCACAGCACTTATTTGGCACCCCAAGAAAATTTTTCATGTTAGTGTTGCTCCCAAACTCCTGAATTCTGAATGTTGCTCATGGCTTCAAAAGGCTGGGGATCCCTGAGTAAGGTGGACAGTCTGCTAGTTCTTGGAATCTCTTGTGGACCAGTTAGGTGGACAGTCTGCTAGTTCTTGGAATCTACTGAGGACCAGTTAGGTGAACAGTCTGCTTGTTCTTGTAATCTATTGAAGACCAGTTAGGTGGACAGTCTGCTACTTCTTGGAAACTTTAGAAGACCACTTAGGTGGACAGTCTGCTAGTTCTTTGAATCTCTTGTGGACCAGTTAGGTGGATAGTCTGCTAGTTCTTGGAATCTTTTGAGGACCATGTCAAGACATTTGCTGCATTTCTAACATCCTTCTGCTGACTTTGTTGGAGTACTACAGTAATTTGTATTAAATACTGGTGACAGCCATGAAGCTAAACGCCAGAACAGAGGGCAAGAGTGGATACTATAAAGAACTACCCATGGCTGATACTTCAAGGATCTCCTTATCTCAAGGTTGTATCAGGAGAACACTTGAGCTGAGGTCTACAGGTTAAAATGCAATTGAATTTAGACATATGGATGCCAAAAGGAATCCAAATAGCGTGTACTTCTTGTCACAGATGGAAAGGAATTTATACAGCTGAATTAAATTATGTTGCACTATTCACTTCTTTTTCAGCATAAACATAATACGAGGAAAATAAAAAATGCTTCTTACCTGCTTGAAACAAGCCGATCTTTAAACATTTCTTCATTTTGGGGTCTTCTTATTATATCAGAAACATCTGTAAAAACCCTGTTAAGAATTACAATTTTCTTGGATAACCTTTTACTTTACATTTCTTCACTAAGCCCCGTTGGTTTGGAAATCGAAGGATCACATAATTGCTACCAACTATTCATTCAATATTAGCAACGAGTGAATAAAAATAGTACGTATTGAGGTATAAATAGGAAAAGAACGGGTATTTTATTGCCAAATATCATTTTCAAAAATGAAATCAATGTAGCTACATGGCGTTAGCCTTTTCAGCAAAATGCCACCTGCAATTTTTAGCTTATACAGAGAGATTGATGCAATAGGGTTATTTTTCCCCCTTGTTCGATGTATGCCAAGAATAGAATTGTGCTCAGTAATGCCAACAAAATGCTTTCTTTGTACTCAAACAATTTGTCATACAAAGACAAATCAAACATATTTCTTTACAAATAATGAATAAAAGTGCAAGACTTGCTTGAAGTAGACCCGCTAGTCTAGCAAATCTTAAGTACTTAAGTCATCACTAGTGGGTCTATATAAATACATTACCAGTGTTGCAGCAAACATATTAAAGCTTTTTCTTTTTTTTTTTATTTCTGTATGCAGATTTGACTAAGCCTGAAATTATCATTTAATTAATCTCATTAAACTATATAATTGCTGCTCATATTTTATCTGCTGTATTGTATCCCTTCATGAAGCTTGTATTTAAACAGAGGGATCTTATTTAGAAAAAATGTACAGCTTTTCAGTCAAAAGAAAGGATAAGGAATACGTGGCAGCCCATTATAGCAAGAATCAATATATACATTTGTAACACTGTAATGAGGTTTATGTTGCTCCTATAGAAGTGTCATATTTGTTTTAGATGGAATTTATTTTTCAATCTTAAGTGGGTTATTTTAAAGGGATACTGTCATGGGAAAACATGTTTTTTTCAAAATATATCCGTTAATAGTGCTGCTCCAGCAGATTTCTGTGCTGAAATCCATCTCTCAAAAGAGCAAACAGATTTTTTAATATTCAGTTTTGAAATCTGACATGAGGCTAGACATTTTGTCCATTTCCCAGCTGCCCCTGGTCATGTGACTTGTACCAGCACTTTAGGAGGGAACTGCTTTCTGGCAGGCTGTTGTTGTTCCTTCTCAATGTAACTGAATGGAACGCAGTGGGGCATGGGTTTCTACTATTGAGTGCTGTTCTTAGATCTACCAGGCAGCTGTTATCTTTTGTTAGGGAGCTGCTATCTGGTTACCTTCCCATAGTTCATTTGGGGAAAAAGGTAGGGGTGATATCACTCCAACTTGCAGTACAGCAGTAAAGAGTGATTGAAGTTTATCAGAGCACAAGTCACATGACATGGGGCAGTAGAGAAATTGACAATATGTCTAGCCACATGTTAGATTTCAAAATGAAATATAGATAAATGTGTTTGCTCTTTTGGGAAATGGATTTCAATGCAGAATTCTCCTGGAGCAGCACTATTAACTGACGCATTTTGAAAAAAACATTAACAGTAACAGTATCCCTTTAATGTCATACTAATAAGGTGACAAAAATGCTAAAGTCAGCCGACTGTGGTTATATCATAGCAGCAATTAAAAAAAGAAAAAGGTGATGCCAAATAAACTTGCTATTGCTAGTGATTTGCCACCGGCAAATAAATTTGCGAAACGCCAGTGAAAATTCGTCTGCTGAAATTTCGTGATTTTTCGGCGAAGCGAAACGGGATAGATTCGCCCATCACTAGCTATTGCACTACTTAAGTATTTAGGGGGCCAGTATTATTTACGCGTGCAGGGCATTTTCCTTGTTTGTCTCTGTTTGTTGCGGAGAATGTTTGCCGTTTTGCAAAAACATTTGTCGTAAATCTATGGCTGGTGAAAAAATTAGCCAGTATGATGGTTCTAAAATACAGTAGAGGTATGGATATATATTATCCTGTAACATGTCTTCATTAAAGCTCCAAATTGTGACATAAACCTTTCTATTTTTAAGAAATTATAAGATTTGACTCATTTGACTTTTTAACTCTAATACTCAGACTAATAATCCATAAACCATATTGGGTACCTGATATTATCTAAGGTGCAAAAATACAAATAAACGACAAGGGAATCCTATTGTATACAATTTACTACACCAAGGCATGGTGCTACTGTTTATGTTTAGCTTCATGATCTGTAAAACCCAGTCCCTCAGATTCTAGATCCCACAGTTGTAGTCATCCATTAGTAGCAGAGCAACCAAAATTCCTTTAATTGCCAATGAGTTCCACTATAGTTACTATTCACAGCCGGTATGGCTTTCAAAAAGGTAATTTCAGCTGCCACCAGAATAAAAGTGGATACTAAACAAAATAATGTACAATCATGGGCAGAGCATGGACCAAATAGGTATTAAAAAATATTTAGAATTATCTCATATAACCACGTAAATGTGCTTTTATGGCATGGATCTCTTAGTTATATGAAACTACATCAAGATGAATTTGGTAAAAAAAAACACCAAATTGTCAAACTGCTGACATTTTATCCAAAGAAAATCATTATAGCGGAAGTGATCTCAAATTCCACTTCCAGAAGTTCCTTTAAATGAATGGTAGCAGACCAGTTGTTAATTTTAGGGTGTTTTAAAATTTAAACCTTTAAAATTATAAAAATTAACTTTTAGTATGATGTAGGGATATTCTGAGACAATTTGCAACTGTTTTCATTTTTTATTATTTGTGTTTTTTTTTTAGTTATTTAGCTTTTCATTCAGCAGCTCTCCAGTTTGCAATTGCAGCAATCTGGTTACTAGGGTCCAAAATGGAGAGACTGGATTATGATTAGGATAAGGCCTGAATAGAGAGATGAGTAATACAAAGTAGCAATAACAATACATGTGTAGCCTTACAGAGCATTTCTTTTTAGATGGGGCCAGTGACTTCCATTTGAAAGCTGCAAAGAGTCAGAAGAAGAAAAACACAAATAATTCAAAAACTATAAACAAGAAAAAACGAAGACCTATAGAAAAGACAAACATAAAACATAAAAGGTGACCCATCATTTAATAAATTAAAGCTGCAACAGTTGCCACATTTTGGGGTTGCATGTTAGTTACAATACAGTATGGGTGGCCCATCCTGAAGCAAGTTCAGGTGAGAATTAGGGGTGGAGACTCCACTATCGTTGATACTCTTACAACAATACCAGGGTGATGGTTATACCAAAGTTCTAAAGTATATAAACTGAAGAACCATTTAAGGTCATATTTGGAGTAAGAGTTTATTTAGAGTCCAGGATTCTTTTGGAACAATAAAAGAGCAACTGTTACAGTCACATTTTTCTAAACATTTACATTTTTGCCAAAAGTTCCATATTTTTCATTTAAAGTGCATGGCCAAACTATTACTAACATGATAATCATAACCTGTACTTCATTTATACATAACCCTACTCACACAGGCCACAGAACGTCTCTTGCTGAACAAGTCTAAGGTCTCAAATACATTTCCTTCACACTTCTGCATTTTATTTATCATACTGGACTCTGTAACCAGTGAAGGGATGCGCTGTAGACCATGAGTTTTTAATACCTTGATTAACTCACAACTCATATGATTTCTTTTTTAAGAAAAAACTCAAATGGAAAAAACCTGATCCTGTGAGTTCAGGTTGTGAAATTTGAAAATTTCTGGCAAAACCATCCAAAAAAACTTGAACATCGTGAAGGCTGGTTCAAGGGACCTCTGCCATTGATTCCTAAATCACCTTGGTTTTAGATTTGCATTTTTTGATTCAAACTATTTCCAGGTTGGGGCATAATAAATCTTGAAAATTAGATTTAAAAAAAAAAACGTTGTGTGTGTTTTGACCAAATAAGTCAACTCAAACACATATTTTCATAGAAACACAAATCAAACCTAAATGTGAATTAATTTAGCATAATTATTTAAACATTTTCATTTGCATATGAAAATGATTACTTCTGTTTTGGACAGTGGTCCTATAAGCCTGTAGTATTTAATTAGTTCATACATTTAGGGGCCGATTTACGAAATTCACGTGAAATGATCGAAGTTCGATCGAATTCAATCGAACAACGATCGTACGAATTTTTCGTGAAATCGTAAAGTGAAATTTGGCCTCTTCGATCATCGAATATATCGAATGATCATCTATTTGATCATTCGATGATCGAAGGATTCCAAATTCTAAAGTTATTCGACTGCCTACTTCGCCAGATTGAACCTACCGAATTGTAATAGAAGCCTATGGGAAGCTCCCCATAGGCTTCAGAGACTAAGTCCTGCTCGAATACCATTCGCACCGTAGTGTTCCATCGTTCGAATCGTACACATTTTTCGGACTCTCGAAGGAAATTCCGCGATTTTTTCGTGAAATCAAACGATCGGTATCCGATCGTATGAATTCATCGAGAAATCAGATATGGAGCAAAATGATAGCCTAAAACAATTAGATAAGCATTTGATAGTCAAATACTTATCGAATTGCGAATTTGGTCGAGCTAATTATGGGGAATAATAGTAAATTTGCCCCTTATTGCCAGAAGCTTATGAATAACAATCTTATTTTTGGTAATGAAAACAAACACTAAAACATCTACTTGCGTACTTAACTACAAGTCTAACCCTTGAAGAGCTGTCTGGTGGTGCTCAATTCAAGATTATGTTTAACCTTTGTGAACAGTTCTTTATATGTGGGTGCAACACCAATGCTATGGTACAGTTATGGATCTACTATCCAGAATGCTCAGGAGCTGAGGTTTTCCAAACAAGGGATTTTTCCATAATTTGGTTTTCCACGCTACTAAAAAAAAACATGTTTAAACATTTAGGGGGATATTTATTAAAGTCCAAATGCCAAAAACTTGAAAAATTTTTGATTTTTTTTTTACAAAAATTTGAATTTTCGAGATTTATTATACTCTGTGCATGGAAAAAGCCAGAATCCGAAAATCCGTCATCTCAGACCTACCCAGGTTGTAGATAAGTGAATGGGAAAGGTCCCTATATTATTTTACGTTACGTCTGCACTGGAATTAGCCAGAAAATCCAACTATTTCAGACTTTTCGAGCAAAAATCCCCAAAAAATCTAGTGCTTCGAAAAAAAAATCAGAAAGAAATGCACAATTCGGATTTTCACTCAATTATTTTGTGTTTGTACACGATCCAATAAAATTTAATAAACAAGGTACAGCTGTGGATTCTAGTTTGCTCTGACTTTTTAAATTAAAATAATTAGAAAAATTCAGATTTTGATCAATAATGCCCTTAGACTCAAAATAATTGTTTTGCCACCAAAGCTTAGTACAAGGTACTGTTTTATCAAGGACAAAAAAGGAAATTTAAATAAAAATTAGAATGAATTGCTTAACAAGGAGTCTATGGGAAATGGCCTTCCTATATTATGGAGTTTTTTGTATTATATAAAAATATATACATCCCACCATACTGTTAATCTGAAGACATGAAAATGAAGTCAAAGAGTTCTTAAACGGCAACCTTTCTCTGCATTTAACTTGCATTGAATTTCTTAGGTGTGATTAGCGGTAATAATTGCCAAGGAATAACAATTTCAGCTTCCCTGACAATTCAAGTTAAATGAATAAAGGGTAGAAATGCAAATAGACATCTTCCATTTCCTCTGTTAATCTCCAGCAGCTTCCCTGTAGAAATCAGATCCTGTGCCAGTCCTGCCATTCAGAGCAGCTGCAAATTACTCCTGTTACTGTACAGTTCAATTCTCCAGCAGCCGAGCGGTGTCATAGCAAAATGTTCCTTAGCCGGGCATAATACGCTTAATAGCAGAAATTAGCAATAAAAAGTACAATCGGCCAGATATTATTCAAATCGGATAGTAAAATTAGGGAAATGTACTTTTAACTCTCAGAAGGAAATATTTTTAGTGGTGGTCATTTTATCCCTATTATTTGGGGTTCTTGCAGGATTGGATTCATAAAGCTGTATCCGCTGGGTGGCGTGAGCTAAATTGGCAAAGCGCGTTGTGTTTCCATAGTGTTATTCTGGGCACAGCATTGTTTGTTACAGCCAGACTTTATTGTCAGAGCTCACACTGTTTATTGTACCAATAAAATTATATCATAATTAGCAATAACAGACACATGTAAATATTTAATTGCCTTCCTGTTACACAAAGATGTATACATATATATATATATAATGTTTTTTTAAATAAAGGGGAAAGGCTTGGTATAAGGTAGAATTTATAAGTGCAGTATGCAATTTCAGAGGACACAAGCTGTATCCAGTAATTTCAAAGAGCTGTCATGGTGTCATGGTCGGAGCATGAACTGAAAATACTGGTGTCAGATTCACTGGGTGCAAGTCTGGTGTGCCTATAGGGTTGCCACCTTTCCCAGCTGCAGTTGATTGCCGCCTCAATCTCAGGGAACCCTGCCCCGTGACCTCGACAACCCTCCTGAAAACCTGGCTGTTTGGGTCAAAACCAGACAGGTGGTACCACGGTGGGAACCCTGAAGCTACCACAAAGTGCAAGGTGGTGACAGCTTCATGGTTCCCAGCATCAACAAGGGCAGTTACACACTGTTCATAACTAGAGGCACATGGTTAACCATATGAGAAGTGCAGGAGCTTAAAGTACTGCATCTCAATAAATTGCATCAATATGCACTTTCTTTCAAGCTCTTTTTTATAGTATCATATCAATAAGGAACTATCCTACCTCCTCATGTTCATCTTGAATTACTACTTCCAGCATCCCTCGAGGGGCAGTTGGGACGTTTGTCCAACCATTAGTCTTCCAACCTCCCTAACACTTCCATACCAACATTCTCTGCTTATTCTCCACTTATTTCTGGTTTCAGAGCAAAACCGGATAACAGCCCCGACCCTGTTTTAGGGCTAAATAATAAAGGATACTTTTGATGGCCTTTTCGTTTCCGTCCGTCAATAGGACTTCCTTGACATCAGCAGAAATTGCGACCTGCAGAAAAAAAAGAAGAGAGAAGAGCATACAATGAAGCAAAATGGGCTCGCCGGGCTGGAAGTGTCGACAAAAGTGACAAGCCTTCAGTATCATGCATCCTCACCTATTCCTCAGTAACAATCTTCAATCTCTTTTTCATTTTATGTCTGCATTATTTTAATCATTCAATCAAATCAGTCAATACTTTTATCATTCCATTTGCGGGAGTCTCTATCTTGCTATCAGTCTCTCCGGTAATTGCATTGTGACAGCGGATGATGTTATTCTGAGAGGCTTTCATTTGCGGCTTTCTGTTTATCTAGTAGAGCCATCATACGAAGCTGTCACTCTGCCTTTCAGCTTGCTTCTGTCTGACTGCCTGATGCCCTTCATATAACTTTGCATTGCAGGCAGATGGCTTTGTAAGGGTAATTTTTTTGTGAGTTTGACATGCTCGCACATTGGGCTGTAACCTCAACACATTGTATAAACGCGACAGGTTTGTCAAATGCCAATCAGGGTAACAATATGCCTTTATTTGCAGAGACATAAAAACTTGTCTAATGCACTGGGCTGCCACATAATATCTTCTGAATGCACGACTCACAAAACTAGAGAATGGTGACCAGCCGTTGCTGAATGGCCCATCTAATTCAAAAGAATCTAATTACCGAGAGCTCTGGATCATGTTTGTTGGTGTAATAATGCAGGCAAAACATTAGCAGCTATATCATGGTGCTCCAACTGTGATTCGCCAGGCTATTCCTGTATTTTAGCAAATGGGACTGTAAACGGAGGGGGAGAAAAAAAATTTCAACCATTGCAATACTGAGCATACTGGGGACTGGAATGTCACAACAAGAGATATTGACTACACTCAAGGAAAATGTCTCTGCTCTCCGAGGCAACCATAAAATCAATATGATACGAAAGCAAAGACGGCCAACAAGGTCTCTCAAGACGGCAGCTTGACCACAGCTGATGCAGTTGACAGTCCTCTGACCCGGCAGTTGGAGGCACTGAAACATTTTTCCCTTTTGTTCCTGCTGGTGAATGGGATTGGGATTGAGAAAAGACCTACCATGAGCCCAGCCAAGCATGTCATGCCACCCCCTAGCTCACACACAGCAAGGCCCCTGCAAAAGAGAAAGGCAACATAGGAGTCCATACAAATGAGAAGAAAATGGGAAGACATATATATGTTACAAGAATAAATTGCCATCTGCAGCAGGAAAAAAAATTAAGTTTACCAGGAAGTTATAGCAGCACTACCAGGCGACCGCATGTCGTTTTGCGTTTTAAAAATAATTATGAAAAAGAAAAGTCACAAAGCAGAAAGAGCAGTGGGGGGTTCCCTCATTAGTGTTTTCTGCAACATTGCCACCGCTGAGCTGAAAAAAATCCTAGAAGGCGCCTCATTTTCCCCTTCTTTGTCAATAGGGCTCTGTTAAAACCAAACTCGCTAGAGTAACGAAAGATAATTGTCAGCAAAGGATAGCATTGTCAGTCCAATTCCATGCCCTGCAAACACTTGTGCAATTGTATCCACATGCAACATTCCATAATCGGATTTGGGCCGAAATTCCCTTTAGTTACGGACTGAGGTATAAATAACTTTGCAATATCACGTTACAGTTATGCCCAGTGCTATGGTCGGTGGCCTTATTATATATAACTTATATAGCACCTACGGGCTTTAGAATTCCGCCATGCTGCTGCCACAATAGCAAGGAACTGAAAACCCCATAAAATGCAGTATGCCACTCCAGCTAAATAATATGGTATTGTGTATTATATGGAGCTCAGTGGTTTTAACAGCAGAAGAGAGTTTGCAGAATGCACATTATCCTGTCTGACCTTCACAGCACACATTGATTGACTGAAGCCTGACTTATTTCCCAAAAAATCAAAGTGGAATGGAATGCCTTAAGTGGAAATCAAAGGACTTTGGTGCTTGGCTTTAAGCTTGCTGTGCAATATTAGGACCTGCAGGCTGTTTCAAATTTCATGTCAAGTGCAATACATTGTTACCTTTTCATGGATGGTGTAGGCAAGTGTCCAACCTGCAAACCTAAACTCCTATTAAGCTCAGTCAACCAGTGCACCCTGGCCTAGGTGGTTATAATAAGGCTATGAACACCATGAAACATATCAGTAGGAATATGATATTTAGATATCACTCTTTACCTGAATATATCTTTATGCTTGAGACAGTAGTAGGCCATTACCTCTTCAGAAGGCCACACGCCTAAAAAATTTAAACAGACATTAATATATTTGCAAAATTCGATTTAAACAAATGTTATACTGTACATTGCAGAACTGCTATCCTGTAAATTAATTCTGTTGTATTAAAAGACATATTGAGCTAGTGATTTCGCATATTCATTGAATAGGTTTATTTCGTATATCATCCAGGAAGCCAGGTTTAGGACACCTAGAGAAACTAGAGAATTTAAATCATATTGTAAAGCTACTGGTTGACCAATAAAAATGATATGATCATCGCCATAAATTGAGTGGATCGGCATGGTTATTTCTCAGTACAGCAATGAAGATCATAAGAAGAAGCGTGGATGCTCTTCAAAAATAATCAAGGAAGCTATGCTCCTCACTGTATTTCCCATTGATGTATATGGAAAGTAACCAGCAGGAAAGACTTTTGATGTTGAAGTCACTACAGGTGATAACTACAACATCAAAAAAGGTGGTGTAAATGCCTACCATAGAAATCTAGTGCAGAGTTAGTGATGTCTATCTATGGACTAGACAAGGCATGTATGAGATATAAGAGCAAATTTAGACCTTCAATATCACCTCCAGGCTTGTCCAGTAGCCCTATACTAATCTAAGTGAACTAAATGTATGTGAAAAGTATGAGTTGGTAAAAGGTTCACAAGCAGGTACAGGAATATTACAGGTATGATGTGTGCCTTGCTCAACTGAATTGCCATTCAACCTATAACTATTTCACTGAACAAAAACAGAATTTAAGCTCAGAAAATAACTTGCGCTAAAAATAAAACTTAAAGGTACCCTAACATGGGCCTCCTAAATTATATAGTACAGGTGATTTCCTATCCTGGCATTTATTTTTGCATCTCACTGTAGAGACTGAAAGACCTAGGGAGATCTTTTGCTATTGTTAGGGGATTATATTTCAAAGATCGAGTTGTGTTTTCTAAAAAATGTAAAATTTTTTGAGGGTAGTTTTCAGTCAAAAACTTAAAATTCTCATGCTTTTCTTAAATTATACCTCAAAGCTCTTATGAGCTTAAACTAGCTAAAATCTAGCTGGTGAGGTCACGCAGAAGTCAGTGGCAGAGATCCTTAGAAGCATTTGAAGATGGTAATAGCTTTTGTGATGTTTGGAGGTTTTTGGTGGGTTTCACCAAAAAGCTAATTTCTGAACACATGGACGATGTGTAGCTCAGCAGCAACCAATCAGTGATTAGCTCTTTTTTCAGCCAGCTGAAGACAGAGGAATGAAAGCAAACATTTATTTGGATGTCGTGTATTTTTTCCCAGGTGAAGCTCTGAATTTTTTTAATTAATTTTTTAACTTCATATGTCATGGTCTCTTAAGGTGGCCATAGACGCACAGATAATATCGTACGAAACGAATTTTCGTACGATATTCGGTGCGTGTATGGTGGGAAATGAGCCGACCGACATCGTCAGAGGATTAAGATATCGGTCGGCTGGTTGATCGGACTGGATGGAAAATTTTGATCGGCTGCCTTTGAAATCACCCTGAACATCGGCCATTGTTAGTGCTGAATCGTCAGATACAAGTAGAATTCTATTGTTTCTACCTGTATATCTGACGATTCAGCTCTATACGTGTGTGTTGAAACGAACGATCTTTCTCGGAAAGATCTTTTCCGAGAAAGATCGTAATTGTTACGTCTATGGCCAGCTTTAGACTGTGCCATAGTTTTCAACCAATTCTATTAAAACCAAACAGGCCATATCCACCCATGAATCTATATCCAAAAAGTGCTCCATGGCTGAATGTTCATTAGACATTAGCACACTCTGATGTATCATGGAGTGGGGTCTATATTTAAATTTTTTTTAAAAAAATCAGTCCACCTGTTCTAGTGTCATGTCATCTATAATATGTCTCTCTGCCAATTGTATCACCTTCTCTCAGTGTCCTAGTCATGGAAATGGGGCATCTATGGGGACAGCCATAATATCAATATATTTTGTTTTTCCAAATCTTTTTGAATACTAATGAAGGGTCCCAGTGCCACTAATGTTATTTTATTTCATGCATGGCTAACCTCATTGAGGTAAGAGGCTCCTACACACTTGTTTCAGACACGTCTGAAAAACCATTGGGTAGAGGTATCTAACAAGCTATCTGGCAATTTAGAAGCAGAAATAACAAATAATAATACTCAGTAGGTTTTATATACAGTTTAAAAATCCATTAGTCCAATCTGATGCAAGATAAAGAAAAAGTCCATAGCTATATATGCTGCTCGGCTCTACTGTCTATTGAAGAACTATCTTTATCCGCTTGGGTGCAGTTTGCTGTGTGATTTCAGCCTATTGACTTTCAGATACAGATTCCTCTTTCACCACTTGTGTCTCACCACCTGTTATCATTAGATTACTCTGTCTGTTGCAAGGTTCTCCCATTTTGCCAGCACTATCTTATTACAAGGTTTCATCTGCTCTTTATTATTACTATGTTGGAGTTTAAATTCATGAAGTTTTTCATTGTGTAATTCTACAACCTTGTCACTTACTATATTAACATTTTTAGTGCTAAAATGCCTTGGCTTTGCCTTCATTTGTGTCAGACTCTATTCTCTCCACAGTACTGGCAACCGTTGCTATAATTTCCCACCTCACAATGGTTTTTAATCAAAGCTAGGAGATGTCACTTAATTGCTTAAGCTATATGGCTGAAAATGTATAAAAGCTGAGAATTATGAAAAGGAAGAGAAATGGACATACAAAAATGCAGGTGGAAATAAAGCGAGACTCAATTTTAGTCCAAATGTATTATATATCAGGGTTTCATAGATTTAAAGGAGAAGGAAAGGCAGATAGATGTGGGGGCACCCCAAAGTGATTAAACTGATGTACCTCAAACCCGGGTAACACTGCACATAAGGAAGTAGTGATCTCCGTGGTGCTTGCTTCTAAAACCCGGAGCCGGAGCAGATTTCGCCTGATACGAGCACTGGCCCTGGGTTTGAGGTACATCAGATTAATCACTTGGGGGTGCCTTACATTTGGCACCCCCAAGTCTATTTTGCCTTTTCTTCTCCTTTAAGGGGGGGCTATTTATTAAAATTTGATTTTTTTTCTGGCCAAGTTTTTAAAGGGGGAAAACTAGTTTTTTGGGGGGAAAAACTAAAATTTTTAGAGATTTAGTATATCCCAAAACGGCAAAAAATCCAAAAATATTCAAGTTAATACCTGTCAAGGTCATGTAGACGTCAATGGCAAATGTCCCAGTTGTTTCTTGATATAGTGATCTGCACTGGATTTTGTATGACAATCTGGAAAAATCAGGTTTTTCGGGCGGCAATTCGAAAAAAAACCCCAAGCGATTCAGGTGTTAATTTGTATATTTTGAATTGTCGCATGATTTTGTCAAGACTTTTCCTGCACTACCTTTGTAGAGCTGATTTTTGATAAATTAGTTAAGGTTAACTTTGTTTCAATAAATTTTTTTTTTATAAATTTAAATTTTAGCAATGGATTTATAAAATCATTCAAAAACTTTTTTTCATAAATTTTAACAAATTGATTTACGAATGTTAAAAAGGTTCAGTCTGTTGTCTGAATATGTTGTTCTGCTTAGAGTATTCAGCACACGTCAATTTTCTCTGGCATAATAATATCTATCAGTATGGGGGAAAGGACAATGTTTGAAAAATTTGCAACCCAGAATTAATGTGAATTATGTTTTTCTCAATTGCTATTGTAATAAAGGAACAATTAAAACTGTTGTTTTTGAAGATTGATTGTCACTATTACCCATCCACTTGATAGATGTGAATATCCAAAAAACAGATTCGCTAAAGGTGGGTCAGGAAGACTTGTTTAACAACATATGCCCAATAAAGAGACAGGACAGGGTACAACAAGCAATTTGTAAATGCGGCAGTAGAACATGCAATGAACAATAGAAGCTATTTCAAGTTCCCAATGGACTACAGATCAAAAACAAAGGTTATTGTCATGGAAAACAGAACTGATGGATCCCATTTAAGATAACATATGGAAGTTTGAGCTATCAGATGACCTATGATGTATTCGTCCCACAGTCTTTCCAGTTCATTGGCAGACAACAATATTGAGGAGGAAAATGACAGGCCTTTATTCAAGAACATGGATGAGGAAGTGTCCCTGCTGGCAGTCACTAAACTCTTCATTGCATTTACATTACATACCGATCCCTGTCTAGTCAATTCAAGACTGCCTCAATCAGTGAGAATCATGTGAATCTGCTTACACTGTGATTCCCTCAAATAAGATCTCAGTGGTCAGAGTAAGTCTGGTTTTAGAC
The DNA here is from genome assembly GCA_024363595.1 of Xenopus borealis. Classification (NCBI taxonomy): domain Eukaryota; kingdom Metazoa; phylum Chordata; class Amphibia; order Anura; family Pipidae; genus Xenopus; species Xenopus borealis. The sequence goes on from CM044439.1 coordinate 8,220,759, forward strand.
CATCCCCTATTTCTGATTTTCTCAGATTCACTTTCATCTGGTATGGTGCCTATGGATTGGAGGAAAGCTGATGTCATCCCAATATTTAAAAAGGGATTACGATCTCAGCCTGGCAATTATAGGCCAGTAAGTTTGACATCTGTGGTGGGCAAATTATTTGAAGGCTTGTTAAGGGATCACATTGAAAATTTTGTCCTAGGGAATGGCATTATGAGCAGCAATCAGCATGGCTTTATGAAGGATAGGTCATGTCAGACAAATTTGATTGCTTTTTATGATGAGGTAAGTAAGATGCTGGACAGTGGGGGGGCAGTAGATGTGATATATTTGGATTTTGCCAAAGCGTTTGATACCGTGCCCTACAAACGACTGCTTTCTAAACTAAGGTCTGTTGGGCTTAATGAAGTCATTTGCACATGGATAGGGAACTGGCTACAGGATCGGGTACAGAGGGTGGTTGTTAATGGTACATTCTCTACTTGGAGTAAGGTTCTTAGTGGGGTCCCTCAGGGCTCGGTGTTGGGTCCTCTTTTATTTAACTTGTTCATTAATGACTTAGGGGAGGGTGTTGTAAGTAATGTATCAGTGTTTGCGGATGACACAAAACTATCCAGCCCAATTAATTCCATCCAGGATGTGGCCTCCTTGCAACAGGATCTTGACAAACTGGCAATCTGGGCAGATAAGTGGCAAATGAGATTCAATATTGATAAATGTAAAGTCATGCACCTGGGATGTAAAAATATTCAAGCCACTTATACCCTTAATGGGACTGCACTAGGCAAATCCATTATGGAAAAGGACCTTGGAGTCCTTGTAGATGATAAACTTGGCTGTAGCAAGCAATGCCAGTCAGCAGCATCAAGGGCCAATAAGGTCCTGAGCTGTATTAAAAGGGGCATAGAGTCACGGGAGGAGGGGGTCATTCTCCCACTTTATAGAGCACTTGTAAGGCCACATCTAGAATATACAGTACAGTTTTGGTCTCCCTCACTCAAAAAGGACATTATTGTATTAGAGAGGGTACAGAGAAGGGCAACTAAGCTGGTGAAAGGTATGGAAAATCTTAGCTATGAGGAAAGACTGGCCAAATTGGGGATGTTTACGCTGGAGAAGAGACGCTTAAGGGGTGATATGATAACTATGTATAAATATATAAGAGGATCATATAATAATCTCTCTAATGTTTTATTCACCAGTAGGTCTTTCCAGATGACACGAGGTCACCCATTCCGTTTAGAGGAAAAGAGGTTCCGCCTAAATATTCGGAAGGGGTTTTTTACAGTGAGAGCTGTGAAGATGTGGAATTCTCTCCCTGAAACTGTTGTACTGGCTGATACATTAGATAGCTTTAAGAAGGGGTTGGATGGATTTTTAGCAAGTGAGGGAATACAGGGTTATGGAAGATAGTTCATTATGCAAGTTGATCCAGGGACTAGTCCGATTGCCTTTTTGGAGTCAGGAAGGAATTTTTTTCCCCCTCTGAGGCAAATTGGAGAGGCTTAGGATGGGGTTTTTTGCCTTCCTCTGGATCAACTAGCAGTTAGGCAGCTATAATTAAAAATAAGAAGAAAAAAAAAAAAAAGGTTGAACTTGATGGACGCAAGTCTTTTTTTCAGCCTAACTTACTATGTTACTATGTTACCAGGACCAACAATCACATAGTTATACATCTTTCCCTATGTGGGGCTTTATGGAAATCATAAGTATATCAAGCTTTCCTGTAAATGACTGAAGGATCGAATACATTTTTTTTCACAATAAACCTGACAAGATGTAATTCCATCAGAAAAAATTCAACTCAATTCCAAATATTACCATAGACTTTACAGGAAATTTGATAAGCTAAACCAACAGATAAGGTTCTCCTTGGATCTTTATATGACACAATTGGCTGGTACTGTAGAAGTGTAGAAGTAAGTATTTTCCTTGCTTTATTCTATTTAGTCCATCCTACTATATCTCAGGTACTCATACAAGAGTATTAGCTACAGTATATATCACCAGATAAGTAAAGGAAGAATAAAGATTTTTTTTTTTTAACAAAAAAGGGTCTATGTATTAAACCTTGAATTTATCTGGTCAAGTTTTTAAACAGGAAAACACAACATTTTTCATGTAAAAAAAAAAAACGAATATTTAGAGATTTAATTGTACCCCAAAGCTGCTAGGATCCAAAACTACTCCATCTAAAACCTGTCAAGGTCAATCGCAGATGTCCCTGAAGTAGTTTCTTGACACCATAAGCTGCCCTGAATAATCCAATAAAGTTTTAGGGGATTTGTTTAATAATCCTAAAAAGTTGAGTTTTCGCAGTGAAAATTCAATAAATTCAAGTTGTTTGGTGCATCAATTGTATGATACGAAGTGACGTCCAATTTTGTCCCAATGTTTTCTTCATTTCAACTTTTTTGAGAACAGTTATTGATAAACGATTTCAATTTGTGGAAGGGAGTTTGGTTTAACTTTGTTTTAATAAAAAAAATACATTAGAGTTTTAGCAAGTGTTATTTGCTCTAGAACTATAAAATAAAATAAGGGTTGTGGCAACTGATTACCTGTCCGGGATGATTAGCATGGGATCAGTTATCCAGAAACCTGTTGTCTAGAAAGCTCTGAATTATGGAAGGGCCGTCTCCCATAGACTCCATTTTAATAAAATAATTCAAAATTTTAAAAAGAATTTTCATTTTCACTGTAATAATAAAATGGGACATTGTACTTGGCTCCAGCTAAGATATAATTAATCTTTATTGGAGGCAAAGTGATCCTACTGAGTTTAATTATTTTTTTTTTACTTATTTTAAGTAAACAAATATGGAGATCCAAATTACATAAAGATCTCTTGTCCAGAAAATCCCAGATCCCAAACATTCTAGATAACAGGTCCAATACCTGTATGAACATGCTTCTGAATGGGATGAGTTGCAACCTCATCAGGTTAAGTTGAACTGTTGTTAATACAATTGGTTCAAGGAGCCCAGACTGACTGGCATTCAACATCATGGCTGCCATCCATTCTTTTTTTTCTTTTAAATAACTAGTCAAATGTATCTCCTTTTTTCATTATCAGAAAAGGAGGTGTCTGATTAGAATAAGAACTTGACCAACCATGTCCTTGAGTGCCCTAAAGATCGAAGAGCTCTTCAATCTTAAAACAAATCAAAATTCATTAAATTTTCTCATGGTCCTACACATCAAACAGGTGCTCCCTTTCTTAAGTCATCTCCATGATTTTCTCCATTTCCAAACAGCAAAGAAGCAAAGTTCAAAACACATAAAGACAAGTGATTTTTGTTTCATAGATTCGTCTTTTTCTTGTTAACTTTCACATAACCGCTTTGAACTTACAGGCTATATATAATGGATGGCTACCTTAATGCAGATGAAAAAGTAAAAAATCTTACAGTCATGATTTATTGACAAGATATCTTCCAGAACATGCCAATGCAATTTGGACTACATGCTTTTTATTTATATATGATGATAATTTAGATCAATGCATCTATTATGCACTAAGCATACAAATATATTTTTTACTGAAGCTCCTTCACCTATAGCTGAAGTTCCAGGCTTTTAAGCCTAACATGACACCACCTGGGCATCAGCTTATCTTAAGAAGTTTGAAAATGAGAAATGATTTAATCTAATAGATCCTACACTTAACTACTGGTCTGTGAAAATGTAATTTATAACACTAAACTCAACACTAATGTGATTATTTACTAAACCTCAAATTTATCTGGTCAGTCTTTTTGGGGAAAAACTCAAATTGTTCTTTTTGTTTGTAAACTCGTATTTGTCAAGATTTATTAAAGGCTGCAAAAAGCCATCACCTGCTGAGGTTGTGTATATGTCAATGGCAGAGGTCCCTATCCTAATTACAATCTATTGTGGTCTGCACTTGGTTAAGCCCAAAAAACTGATCATTTCAGGCTTTTTGGGCAAAAACAAGAAAAAAATTATACAATTCGAGGAAAAAGCAAGAATAAAAAATTGTAGAATGTAGTTAGAGAAGTGATGTAGTAGTGCTACGTTTGCACAGATGGAAACTGCTGGTTCATAACACCAGTTTCCCACTTCAGGGTTTTGAATATAAGGGACAGAATTTATTACAAAGAATTTAAGAGATTAAGACATATAAATGAGCATAAGGGTATAAAACAATGTCCACGTGTTTGATTATATTATTGTTGGTTATATTATGAATAAGTAGAAGTTACATTCAACCACCCAGACACTACCTATCAAAGGTCAACCCTCAAAACCTTGTGTTCAAACAAGGAGACATGCAAAAGAAGTTACAGATAAGATACAGATTATTCTGCAGGAAATATAGATCTGGAGATTGGATGAAGGTACACTAGTTAGTCATATCAAGAGCCTTGTGTATTGCTGGCCTGTATGGAAAGGGGGGTTCAAAAGAAACCATTTGAAAGAATGTCTGATGTTGGCCGCAAAGCAGAAGAGTAAACCCATTCGTGAGATCATAAGAAGCCAAACGTCAAATGAATTTGTGTGGTGTAAATCAAGCACTGCCCACAAAATACCTACCATATTTTAAGAGAAATGTGGCACAAATGGTTGGTTTACTTTCTATATGCAATATTCCTCCTCCTTCTAGAAGTATTGTATACAGGAAAGGCAAGATAAAAGTATAGACTAACATGGCCCTAGCTTAAATATCTGTACAAGCACCAGGAGATATAAAGAACCCTGTTTGCTAGTGATGGGCGAATTTATTCGCCAGGTGCGAATTCATGGCGAATTCCCGCGATTCGCCGCTGGCGAATAAATTCGCGAATCGCCAGCGAAAAAAATTCGCCAGAAAAACGAGTCGCGTGTCGTTTTTTGACGCGACTCACCGAAAACGACGCGACGCGCGCCAAAAATGACGCGACGCGCCAAAGCTGACGCGACGCGCGTCAAAAGTGTCCCGCGACTCGTTGCGCAAATTTTTCGCCAATTTGCGAATTTCTCTGGAAATTCGCAAATTTTTCGGCGAAGCGAATCTCGGGAGATTCGCCCATCACTACTGTTTGCATGTTGCTCAGATTGTCTTGCTGCAGCTACCAACTCTTGATAAATCTGGTTGACCTTGTTCAACATATGACATAGCAGAAGTCGTCTCTTTCATGGAAAGTAACTCTTTTGTGATGGGTAACACAAGATGAGTTTAAATTCACCACCTAGCATATCCCTCACAGTAAATTATAATCATATTGAGCTTCACCTTTGCAGTGTTGAAGTAATGCTTGTATTCTAATTTGTATTCAGGGTGCCTTATTCCACCCATTGGCTAGACATATACTTAACAAGGGTGGTAATGTTGTGGCCTTTGCATTCAACATGCTTACAAAGTAACTGTCATAAAGAGCAAAAGGGATTCCCAAGATGCTCTTTGTTGGCAGTAATGCTAATATTTACAGCACTCAGAAGCCTGACTACTAAATACCAAGACTGTATCTGAGAACAATACAAAAAAGAGCTCCTTTCCTTTCAAGAAGACAAATGAAGATAAATACATTTTGCTAATTGTACTCAAAGCAGCAGTATCCTAAATACCCAACATGTAGATTAGTATCTTTGCTTGATTTACGGTAAATGTGACCTGAATTTTAGGCACATAGTGCAACTACCTCTATTGTTTCCAATCCTTTAGAAATGCATGAAGCGAGCAGCCATAATGATAGATTAGGCTAAATTCCCAGAACAATGCTCTTGATTTTGTGATTTTCAAATACTTAATCCATCCAAAAAGTTTCTGCTTCTCAATAAAAGAAATTAACACATATAAGTAACTGTATTTTATTCACATTCCTGAAAAATAGAATTTTGATATTTGCTTAGCAGAGCTATGTAATTTGTGATACAATAGAATCGAGCAAGTCTTTCATCTGAACCAAAAATCAGTGGCTCCGTGGCATTTACTAAACTTTGATCCTGGTCTCATACGGTTACTCTTCTGCTAGGTATTCTGGGTGTTGAAGTCCAGGTTAGAAATGCATTTTGATCTATCTGTATCTTTAAAAACATTGTATTATTTCACTAATTGTTCAGTGAATCACCCTACCTTTGGTACCAAAGTAATTTATATTATACAGAACAAATGACCAATTAAAGCCAACTCTGTGCAGTTTTTAATCCAAATTATGGTCAGTGGGATTGAGCCAACTCCCCACTTTTTCTGTTCTACAAACAAGTTACACATTTAGAATATTCTATTCCCAAGGCAAATTGGAGAGACCCAAAAGGATCTGTACCATAGAGTCTACACTTCTGGCTTGTCACCAGGTATGTCACAAGTTAACCTCCTTTAATACGCCCAACTGTCACCTGTTATAGAATGCACATTTCTAGATTTACAAATTCTGGGGAGCAGTTTCTAACTCCTTACCTTATTTTGGATCAATTTCAACAAAACGGAAATAACCGATTTATAAAAATGTGTACACATTTTACAAAAAGTAATGTAATAAAAAGATAATTAATCTTAGAGCTTTATATATACCATTATTATGGCAATTTATTTAAATGTAGGTTGAAAGGCATCAGATTTAATATTGTAAAATGAAAACTAAATCTTGCAAATGAATATGGTTATAAATGTAATATTTTATATAGTGAACTTATTGCAGGAGGCTAAAGTTTCAGCTTGTCAATAGCAGCAATGATCCAGGACTTGAAACTTGTCACAGGGGGTCACCATCTTGGAAAGTGTCTGTGACTCTGCACATGCTCAGTGGGCTCTGAGCAGCTGTTGAGAAGCTACGCTTAGGGGTAATCACTAATTATTCATCAGAAATTAATTAATTATCTATATTAATTACTAATCAGCCTTATATTGTGACATTTCTATTCTATGTATACTGTATATTGTGTGTCAATTAGTGATAGGCGAATAAATTCGCCAGGAGCGAATTTGCAATGAATTTCCACCTCAACGAATAAATTCTCAAAACCGCAGTGAAAATTTGCCGCCTGCACATTTTGCCGCTTGTGACAATTTCGACGACCATATCAACTTTGAAGCCTGAGACAGTCTGACGCTCACTTATTTTGTCCAAATGCATTAGAGTCAATGAGTGTTCGAATAATTTTCACACACAACAGTTTTTATGAGCGCAACTGTTCTGACGCACGTCAAAATTATTTGGACACCATTGACTAATGCATTTGTACATAATAGGTGGGCGTCAAGTGGTCGCAGGCATCAAAACTCACGTTTCTCAAATTTTTCGGCAAAGAGAAATGGGATAAATTCACCCATCACAGTGTTGGCCCTAAGCTCAGTAACTGACAACAGCACAGAGCAGATGTTAAGGTTTTTTTCCAAGTTTTTTAAATTAGAAAATATTCAAGTTATGAGTTTTTTCGAGTTCAATCAAGGTTTAACAAAGCTCACATAGCTCTTAAATTTTTTTAATAAATAACCCCCCTTACTGTCAAAATTATGATGCATTAAAATAATTTTGATCTTGATATAAACAAATGAATCACTTTCCGCCTGCAGATCAAGAATTATCAGTTTACCTCATATCTTCTTGTTAAAGTTTTTTTTGTTCAAATTCAGAAGTGGAATTCACTGGGCCATAAGGGAGTGTCTATGGGAATAATGCCCAATGGGACAAAAATTGGCTTGGGTCTCTTCAAGCTCAAGAAAATGAAAAATATCCAAGAACAAAAATAACAATTTAGAACCATTCTAACACATTTGTTATGAGTGAGATGCAGCAAAAAAAAAAAAAAGAATTTTAGAAATCTAATTTAACAATTTTCTACTAAACAGAAAACAGTTAGTATAATACATTAAAAAAATTTCAGCAAACAATCCTATATAATAAAGTTCAAGTGTCTCTGCGTCCAGTCCCTGTGAATTGTGCTGCTGCGCATGTGCCCCACGGACAGCCAGCACGAAGCGTCTAATGCTAGCGCAAATTCGCCAGCGTGACGTCAAATCGTAATCATAAATTCACGACCGACTCTGGCGAATTTACACTAGCGAAGTAGATATACAGAATACAATAGATAGGAGGTTGAAAAAAAATTTAAAGTCCAAAAAAACGCTGTGGCGTGTTTTACCATTGTGGGTGATAGTCTGAAAAAGAAGTGTATGTTACAGCCACTACACATGCCCAGGAAACCTTTAATCCTATTGCCCTACATGTGCCCCCTGTATAGTAGTGTTGCCATATGTCAGTAAATGTAGGGGGGAAGGAGGGGAACACCCCCCAAAAAAAACGATGTTTTTCAGACTATCACCCACAATGGTAAAACACGCCACAGCGTTTTTTGGGACTTTCAACCTCCTATCTATTGTAGTGCTATTGTAGTGCTCTAGCGTAAGTGCTAACGAACAGCAAAAAGTTGATCTTCGTGAATTTGTGTAATTACGATCCTTCGCCAGTGCGCAACTTCGCCTAACGTAAGGGTGCGAAGTTGCGCAAGTCTATCTACTTCGCTTGCGTAAATTCACCAGAGTAGGTGTTCGTGAATTTGCGATTACGATTTGACGTCACGCCGGCGAATTTGCGCTAGCGTTAGACGCTTTGCGCTGGCTGTCCGTGGGGCACATGCGCAGTAGCGCAATCCCACGGAAACAGGGACTGGACGCAGAGACACTTGAACTTTATTATATAGGATTCGCGCTGTATGCAAATTAGGCTTCGCTAGCGAAATTGCGCTATGCCTAGCGAAGTAACACTAGCGTAAATACGTTACCATTCGCCGACCAGAGCGTAAATTCACACTTTAGTGAATTTGCATAGCGCAGGCAAAATTCGTCTGGCGAAGTGCGGCGAACGCTCGCGAAGCCTGCGCTAGTGAATTTTTGGATCTTAGTGAATGTCCCATTTGGAGCGCAGAGACTTCCGTTAGTGGTTTATAATCTGCTGCCTTCAATCTATGGAAAGACCGGCGCTACATAACGGTGTGCCGCTCCTCTGCTCACCGCTACACCGCCAGTTGTACACATGCCCAAGCACCATGTGACAGAGGAGCAGCTCCAGCTGTGGGATGTGTGACCCGGGGAGTCCGCGGCGCAGTCAGTAAAGGTAAATGGGGGGTCGGGGTAGAGAGAGACTTCCACCAGCTCCTCACAGAGCGTCTTGCCTCTTTATTTATTGCCTAAAAGACCCGCCCTCACGGGAGAGCCGCAGGCCAATCCCAGTGCGCTGCCCCGCCCCACTTTGTTGTGCTGCCCAATGGCAGAGGGATAGAGCCAGTGTTGGACTGGCCCACAGGGATACCAGGAAAACTCCCGGTGGGCCCAGGTGTCAGTGGGCCCTCTTGCTTCTAACAATTTGGCCTATTTCATGTTCATTCCCTATTTCTTTATGTGGAAAAAGAGGCCTAATAATGGAAGAATAGAGTATAGTAAGTAGACCTAAAAGAATAGGAGAATAAAGAGGTTAAGTGTGGACAGAAGGAATAATACTTTGGAAAGTTGGGCCCCTGGTCTAAGGTTTTCTGGTGGGCCCATAGCATCCCAGTCTGACACTGGATAGTGCGTTGCTGGCCGGCGGGTGACAGAGGAGCAGCTACTGTCTGGCCTCCCATAGCTGTGAAAGTACCTCCCGCTCTCTGACTCACTCAACTCCGCCTACAGGACGCGAAGGAAAGAATATGATTGGCGGAAAATGGGCATGCGCACGTGAAGCGCGAATGATCAAGAGGCGGGGGCGGTGCCAACTGTTCCTATCTTTAATCTCGCGTTGTTAGAAGCGAGACCCGCTCACTCAGCGCATGTCCCGACGTTGCTACGGCAACAGGGATGCTGAGCTGACAAAGTCAAGCGGCTCTTTTTCTAAAAGTAACATTGAGGCAGAGTCACCTCTGAAATTCTGTAGGACAAACATTTTTTTGTGAAAAAAAAACACTGGTGTGATCTACACCATAAACAAACTACTGAGAAGCACTCTAGGTGTCCACCGTGGTTGTCCACTTTTTTTTGGACTGGAACAAGTCTGTTTTTATAAATGTTTGACTACATATGTTCTAGCACCCCTTTAACGGGCTTAATGTCTAGTATATAATAAAAGATGAAAACGAAGTAGCACATTGTAGTTAGGGTTACAGGCTAATTATAGTTATGTCTTATTAATCAAGCTGCAAATACCATCGTTACTACCTTTAATAGCTCTTCAACTTTCAAAGATACAAGAGTCAAATGCTACTGCTGTGGTTAATCCCTTCTTGAATCTGAAGATGGAAATTATTAGTACTTCCAGCTGAACGAAAGTAAGAAACCTGCAGTGGTTATTTCTTTATTTACTAGTCACTGTATAGAATCAAGGTATAGCAGTCCTTACACTTACATATTATTTAGAAATCATTAGCCTTTATTCCAATAATAACATGATTAGCATTATATAGGGTATATTCTACCCCCTGTTGAAAATATAAGGTTATTGGAAGTCCCTAAGGAGTTCCAAGACCAAAGAGTTTGGTATAAGGTTGGATACTTTAATACAGGTCATTAACATCCAAAGAGACTTCTTATATCCTATTTTAAAGCAGAGGGTCCATTATTTCTAATAATAAACAAAATTATTGTATTAATGTGACTCCAATTACATTAATTATGATGTGCAGTTACATCTAAAACCCATGGTACATTTACCAGTGGTTGGGCAGGTTGAGGCTGGGTGGGGGTTGAACATTTTTCAATCTGCACATCACTTAAGAGAGAAGCATGACTCTTCAAGCATCTGCACTATGATGCTTCAATGGCTTACAGTTTATGGAAATCCACATTTATCAAAGGTCAGCCTTTGTTTTCTCTAAAAATGTATTTTTTTTCACAAAAAAAATAAATTTTTAGAAAACAATAAAAAACATTTTTAGAGATGTATTATGCACCAAAGCAGCAAAACAACCAAACACAAAAATCCAAGCTAAAACATGTGGAATTCAAGTCAATGTCAGAGGTCCCGTTAATCATTTGAAGATGTTATGCCATCACTATTTCAAGGTGTTTGACACTGGTTTTAATTTGAAAATTCGAGTTTTTAAGCTTAAAACTACAAAAATTTGAGGTATTCATAAAAACTCAAAGTTTTTAGTATGTTTCCACCACATTAGCTGTAACCAACTAGTTAGTTGCTACCCTTCTGCCTTAAACAGAAACCTTATTTAATGTCATCACATTTAATACAGTAATAAGATCAAGGATTAACTAAAAAAAAAAAAATATATATATATATATATATATATATATAAAATGAAGTTACAACAATTAGAGAATTCTGTTTTAACATACGAGATGAGATTTCCCATCATCAACATAACACTCTGGTACGGGTAGGGTTAAGCCTCGCAATGACCATATTCCCTCAGTAAACAACAAATTAGACTTCTAAATACACATACTATTGTAGATGTAAATTACAATTTTTTTCATTCACGTATATTGAAATCTCTATTCCAAAATGATTACCAGTGGTGAAAAGCAGACATTCTTATCACTTGCTGTCAGTTGTTCTTGTCTAGTTAAGCAATAATGTGCTAAAACTGCTCTTTTGTTTTGTGCAAGAATTTTGGCAATAGAAGAAATGAACCCTCGTTTCATAAAAACTCCAGTCTGCTTTTTCGCTTTGATGGAGGAAGCAGCTGCCTGTTTTCATTTTCTGCCGAGCAGCAAAACCCATCAATATAATAAGCAGCTTAGATGCATCCATCCACAGCATCTGTAAGGATATAGGACTATTCGTTCAAAACCAATCCTGGGTTTAATTTTAACAAAGATGTGTCGGACATATTTGAAAATGTGTTATTATTACAGGTTTCTAAAATGGCTGCAATTTCTTATTTCTTTTGATACAGCTTTTCCAAATCAAGAATGCAGAACGGACTGGCGGTGTGAAACTGCCGGCATAAGTTATAAAAGTTTGAAAGAGAAGAAATATTTCAGAGGCTTAAGACTTTTTAAAATAATGCAATGTTTCTCTGGGTCCTAATGCATTACGGAAAAACAAAAACACTAAGGGGCATTCTTATCAAGGGTAGAATAGTAAATTAGGATCCAGATTTTTGGGTGTCAAAAGTCACACATTCGAATTATAATCCTCTAATTCAAATTTGAATGTAAGATTGATCACACTTCAACCATGGAAGCAGTCCTAATTCGAATATTTGCTACCTAAAACCTGCCGAGTTCATCTATAAGTCAAGGGCAGAGGTTAGTGGAGCTATTTGGAGATGTTAACAGCTTTCCTGAAATTCAAGGGTTTTTTCAGGAGAAAAATTCCATTTCGTACGAATCGAATACGATTCGAATTTTTTCTAAACTAACCTCCCAGTCAAACACTGAGTATACAAATTTAAAAAAATTCCCATGAATTCAAAATTCGACATTTGATAAATGGACTACTTTTCTGTGGCGGCAGAAAGGCTGTGACGTCTATATTATTATTATCATCTCTATTGCTTGACATGAGTTAACTACGTAATTTTTCAATAAAGCAAATTGCAAATCCTACAAGTTACATTATACAATTATGTTTCATTAGAAATAATTCACGCATTCTACTTTACTAAAGGTATAATCCATGGAACAACTTGAGAGAATTATTTGTGAAACGTTGATTAATGTTTTATTTTTTCCTACAGCAATATAATTCTAATACTATTTTTGCATTGGGGGAAAATATCTATTTAAATAAGAAAGACAGGCATGAAAAAATTCTGTACATTTGGTAATTCTACAGGAGCACTCATGAATCGTAATGATATGTCGAATTTCCAAACACATCTAAAAGCATTCATTAGCCACTTCAATATAAATCACACCTTTACGTTCTAAAAAAAGGACAACACCACTTAGACTTTAATGTAATATTTTCCTGCTATTAAAAGCTCTAAGATGTTATTACTATTTTGGTTCAATATAGAATCCTGGTGCTTTAGAGCGGGGCTTTTTAGATGATTTGCACATTAACTAAGAAGTCAGATAATTCTTAATCCTTCTCTTTCTCCGATCCAATAATAGATAAGGCAGCATCTTAGCATGATCAACTAGTAATCTCGACGCCACGAGTGGTAGGATACCTCAATGTAGAATTAACAAATGTATTTTCATATTATCTGATTGAAATAAACCCTTGTTTTTGAGGCACAGAGTGAGAACAGACACTATTTTCGATAAGTAGAATGTTCATATGTATATGTGTATATGGTAGTATTTCCAGTAGAAATCCAAATATAAAGATGTAGTGGGAAGAGGACAAACATTTCAATTTAATTAGCTGTGTTAGATTGCTCTACATAATTCTGACCATTGATGCATCAATCTATAATTACTACATTATCAAAATAATGCAGTAGAACCTCAATTTTATGTTTTCCAGGAATTTTAGCTGTTTTTGAAGTGATCCCCTGGGAAATGTAAAATCAGGGTTTTGTTGTACTTGAACATAAGCAAAAGCAACAAAAAAAAAACCCAAATAATTGATGAACCAAAATGCCTTCAGATGTTGGGCTGTGGAGTTGGTAAATAAATCCTTTGACTGACTTCAAGAACCCAAAATTGCTCCCCGATTCTCACTCCATAGCTCTCTTCCGATGTCTAGAACTTAAATTCCCATGTCTTTAAAGATTCCCGTTTAATTAATATTGTATAAATCAATGCAATTTCACAGAGTGACTACCCAAATCCTGGAATCCTGGATGCCTTTATCCAAGGCAAAAATCTGTTATTTTAGCAAAACGGTGCCCTTGTTTCATTAGTAACATTTTAATCTGTATAATTTACAAATTAAAAACATGTTGTGACATTGTGACAAGAACAGTTGCACTATTGTAAATGAACTGAGCTTAAAAAGTCCCATTCATTAAAGCAGTGGTCCCCAACCAGTGGATCACCAACCCCTTGGATGTTCCCTGTGGTCTCAAAGCAGGTGGTTTGCATAAAAACCAAGTGCACTGCCAAATAAAGCCTCTTTTACATACAGCCTACCAAAATCACCTTTCACAGTCCAAATTTTTCACCACCAAAAACATTTTTTATGCTTGTGTTTCTCCCCAACTCTTTTTACACCTGAATGTGGCTCACAGGTAAAAAAGGTTGGGGACCCTCACATTAAAGATACTTTCATCACCAGGCAATTTGGAGCTATTTTAAAAATCGCGCCGCTCCGTGTGAACAGGCACCGGCGTTTTTAAGCCTCGCCGGTGCGCTGGGGTGTCAAGCTATTTGGGGACATTCGGGGGCGATCCGTCGCCTGGCGACTTCTCGCCGCGACGGATCGCCCCCGAATCTCCCCGTCTGGACTAAGCCATACACTCAGCCCCACCGTATTCCACATTGAGTGCAGTTGCACCTACTGACAAACCGCAGAGCAACCGCCACCTCCAAAGGTGGCATTGTTCAAAGGATCCCACCGCGACCTGCATTAATACTTTTTACTGGATTATAAAAGAATAAATACCTACAATCTGAGCCATAGGGGGGGAGAAGTGGGATGGACATCAATAAGTGCAGGTCTTGAAAGGTTTCAGATACTGTAAGGTGCTAGAATAGGTATTCTGGCTTCTAATGCTTTTTGCTGACAAGTTAAAACTTTTTTTTGGTGGAGGTTTACACAAAGCCATTGTGTCCAGTGATGGATGTAAAACACTTACAAAGTGTCTACCTCTGATTATTGATATAGGTGATTGATATTGGTCTCCAAAGTTCAGTTATTTATTAAAATGAGGCAACTCCTCCAATGTAAGAAGCACCTCCCTTTTTGGCCCTTAGGAATGCAGCAAATGAATGTATTGATACAAAAAAATCCCCTTCACATCCTATGTGCCTCTCAGGGACTACTGATGTGTTGATATCCATGTTGGATAATCAATTCCCTATAGCAGAAGGCATTAAAGACCAAAAACAAACTACATGAGACAGCGCTACAAATTGGTGCTATAGAAATAGGAACCTCAGTCGAGCATCTCTCCACTAGATATTATGTGTGAAATTGTAATGCCAAGCTCAAGCAAATTAAATCTTTCATTTCTGGTACCTGCATGACTGTGACTGATCAGACATAGCAAAACCAGAAGGTTTATATAAGGCATTTATGTGTTTATGTACAAAGGCTGCTTGTGTTGTTTAATTAAGTGCCCTTTAAAATGTCTGTCGTGTATAAATACAAGGTACCTTGCAAAGACAACTGTCTCTTCCTAACCTTTTTGTGCTATGAATAACAGCTTAGCATTGAAACTGTGCTTTGATCTTTAAATGTCCCCCACAGAATTGATTCTGTTAAGACATACATTCGTTAAATGAGAATTGACTTGGTATTTTCAGGCTGTACACAAAAAACCCAATTACTCCGAAATCACATTAGTTATACTGATTATATGGCTGCACTTGTTCATTTGCTTAAATGTAAAAAAATTGGAAGGAATCATTATTTTCTCCACTGTTTTCTATTTTTTTGTGTACTCTTATAAGAGCAGGTCTATAAACAATGGCAAAAAAAAAAACAATCCACCCAACGACATATAAACACTGTGACTAGAAGAAGTTATTACAGCAACAGGAATTGCACTCTAAACATTTAAATGCAATTATATTGATTACAGAGCAATGCATCTACAATGAATAATTAAGACACTGCTTTGAAAACCCAAATGAGTGTAACATTAAAAAAGAACAACTACAGAAAACAAAGATTTAAACAAAAGTAGGTCCTTCCAGCTGACAAGAGGTCACACATTCCGATTAGAAGAAAAGAGGTTCCGGCTAAATATCGGGAAGGGGATTGTTACAATGAGAGCTGTGAAGATGTGGAATTGTCTCCCTGAATTAGTGGTACAGGCTTATACATTAGATAGGTATAAGAAGGGGTTGGATGCTTTATTCACCAGTAGCTCCTCCCAGCAGACAGGAGCCAATGAGATTAGAGGAAAGGAGGGAAAGGGGTGTTACAGGGAGGGAAGTGAATCAGTGGTACAGGCTGATACATTAGATAGGTATAAGAAGGGGTTGGATGGTGTTTAGCAAGTGAGGGAATACAGGGTTATGGAAGATAGCTCATAGTACAAGTTGATCCAGGGACTGGTCCCATTGCATCTTGGAACAATTTGTTTCCTCCTCTGAGGCAAATTGGTGAGGCTTCAAATTTGTTTTGTATCCCTCTGAATCAACTAGACGTTAGACAGGTTATATAGACTTAAAAGGTTGAACTTGATGGACGTGTCTTTTTTCAACCTAATATACTACGTTAAAATTGCTTGAATAGAATGTACTCTAAGGCGCAGATTTATCAAGGGTCAAATTTCGAGGGTTAAAAACCCTCAAATTCGACCTTCGAGTTTAGAGTGAGGTAAAATTCGATGAAATCGAATATCGAATTTGGAGGATTTTACTGCTATTCGATTTTTTCGAGAAATCAAACGAATGAATAGAAATCGCCTGATTTCACGAAAAAAATCGTCCTAAATCATCTGATTTCTTGGAAAAATCGTACGATTCGTATGATTTCATCGAGAAATCAAATGATTTCTATTTGATCAAGAAAACTTCAGAAAAAGCCTATGGGAGCTTGCCATAGGCAAGTATAGCAACTCTGTAGGTTTAATCTGGCGAACTAGGCAATCGAAATTTTTTTTAAAGGGCAAGAACTTCGACCATCGAATGGTCGAATGTTCGAATGATTTTCGTATTCAATTTATTCGAATAATTTCATTCTATCGAATGATTCATTCGAATCATTCGATTCGATCAAATTTTGAAAATTCGATGGTCGAAAAATCTAATTTTTTGCATTCGAATCCTTCACCCGAGCTTAGTATATCTGCCCTTAAGGGTTCCACATCACATTCAGCATCTTGTTTTCTCATCCAATTGTAAACTTAAGGTTGGACATTATTTCCAGATTATGCATGCAAAAGATGTGGAGAAAAGTATTTGTATGTAAACATCATCTAACATCTATCTAGATAGGGAAGAGATGATAATCCAACAAGACATGTTGCACCATCAGGAAAAGATGATATCTTCTCTTTGTCTTTTTGGGGACAAAATGATCCCAACCAGGAAGTATTACAAAATAATATACAATTTTTGATTGATGTTAGAACAAGTTTCAATTGCCAACCGCATCTTTATTAAGGCAACTACATTCCCATCTATGGGTAGCATTTACCATGGCTATTGCAGTTCCTGTATGTGTCAAAAGACCTAATCAGCCCTAAGTTTCAAAGTCCATTAAATAACTCTCCTACACTTAGGGGGTTATATATATAACATGGAATGTTAGGGTTTTATATACCTCGAATAATCTCACAAATCAAATGGCTTTTTATTTAAGAAAAAACTTGAATGGAAAAACTTAATTCTGTACATTCGAGTTGCAAAACCCCAAAGCTCGAATTAATTCGAATTGATTGATTTTATTAACAAAACCCTCCAAAAAAAACTTAAACATCATGACGGCTATTAAAATCTTCAAATGGTTCAAGGGACTTCTGCCCTCGCCCTCAACATATTTTAGATGTGTATTTTCAGATTCAAGCTATTTCAGGTTCTCAGTATAATAAATCTAAGAAAATTTGATTTAACCCAAAAATGTGAGTTTTGACCAAAAACATAACCTTGAATTTTTGTGGAAAATACAACTTGAACCTCAATAAATGACCCACTTAAATATAGACTTAAATATAATGAAAACCATGATGAGGTGGAGACAGCACCCAGGAATAACTACTCCAAAGCCAAGAATCTGCTGGATCTATAAGTAGGCTCGCCTACTGTCTGGCCTGTAATTGTAGTTGAAGTAGAAGTCAGTGATCTGCTAAAATAAACTTTAGCACGGCAATTCAAATAATAGCACTAGAGGTGTGTGTGGTCCCAGCCCAGACCACTGTTCTGCTTCTATTCATAGTAATGGTGTCCAAAAGGTAGGTCGGGATCTACCAGTATACCTTTAGCTGGTGATCAGATCTCAAGACACTGTCAACAAACAGCTTGACTAAATCACGCTCCTATTTAATGCTTTTCTTTCAGATATTTATTATGTTAAGGTTACATAAGAAATAGTTGTATGTTAAATATAGCAATATACATTTTCTCATAAATCAGTATTTACAATTGTGTTCACAAGTTTACATACCCTGGCAGAATTTATGGTTTCTTAACCATTTTTCAGAGAATATGAATGAGAACACAAAAACTTTTCTTTAACTCATGGTTAGTGGTTAATAATAGTAATTAGGAGTGCTCCACCTTCATAAAACCAATGTAGGTTCCAGGTGCTAGACTGGGAGACCCTTGCATGCTTTTTGGGTCTATTGCGATATCCAAAGAAATAAATCCAGTAGTAATTGATGCAAAAATCCGTGATGATTTATTTAGTCCATTTACGAACAGACAAGGGCACTGTTTCGGGTCCCACCGGACCTTTTATCAAGCTTGATAAAGGTTAAGCCATTTATTGTCAAACAACTGTGTTACTCTTTTTAAATCATAATCACTACACAAACTACCCAAATGACCCTGATCAAAAGTTCCTGGCAAAAAGCCTCCAGTTCCCATAAATTCTTGGGTGTCTGTCTTGCATGAGCTGCACATTTGAGGACTCCCCAGAGTGGCTCAATGATATTGAGACTGTCAGGAGACTGAGATGACCACTACAGAATCTTCACTTTACTTCGCTGTAGCCAATGACAGGTCAACTTGGCCTTGAGTTTTGGATCATTGTCATGTTGGAATGTCCAAGTACGTCTCATATGCAGCTTCTGGGCTGATGAGTGCAAATTTTCCTCCAGTATACTTTGTTAACTTACTGCTTTCATTTTGCCATCAATTCTGACCAAATTTCCTGTACCTCTGTAGCTCACACATCCCCAAAACATCAGTAATCCACCACCATTTTTCACAATTGGAATGGTTTATCTTTCATCATAGGCCTTGGGGACGCCTCTCCAAATGTAGCGTTTATGGTTGTGGCCAGAAAGTTCAGTTTTAATCTCATCACTCTTTGTGCCAGACGGTTTGAGGCTTGTCTCTGTGCTGTTTGGCATATTGTGGGATACTTTGTGGCTAGTGATGGGCGAATTTATTCGCCAGGGGTGAATTCGCAGTGAATTCTCGCAATTCGCCGCTGGCGAATAAATTCGCCAATCACCAGCAAAATTTTGCTTAGCGAAAATTCGCTAAAAAAATGAGTCGCGTGTCGTTTTTGACGCGACGTGCCGAAAACGACACGAGTCGGAAACGACGTGAGTGTCCCACGACTCGTTTCGCGAATTTTTCGCCAATTCGAAAATTTCCAGAATTTTTCGGCGAAGCGAATCTCGGGAGATTCGCCAATCACTATTTGTGGCATTTGCAAAGTAATGGCTTTCTTCTGGCAACCCAAACATGCAGCCCATCTTTCTACAAGTGTCTCCTTATTGTGCATCTTGAAACAGCCACACCACATTTTTGCAGAGTCCTGTATTTCACCTGAAGTTATTTGTGGGGTTTTCCTTGCATCCTGAACAATTTTTCTGCCAGTTGTGGCTGAAATTTTAGTTTAGTTAGTAAACACTGTTGTTTGACAATAAATGGGTTCAGCCAACCACTAACCATGAGTGAAAGAAAAGTTTTTGTGTGATCATTCATAGTCTCTGAAAAAAGGTTAATAGATAGTGATGGGCGAATTTCCCGAGATTCGCTTCGCCAAAAAATTCGCGAATTTCCAGAGAAATTTGGGAATTGGCGAAAAATTAGCGGGACACTTTTTTCAACTTTGGCGCGTTGCGTCGTTTCCGACGTGCGTCACGTAATTTTTGGCGCGCGTCGCGTCATTTTCGGCGCGTTGCGTCAAAAAACGACGTGTGACTCGTTTTTCTGGTGACTTTTCGCCAAGCGAAATTTCGCTGGTGATTCGCGAATCAGGGGAATTCGCCGCGAATTCGCCCCTGGCGAATAAATTCACCCATCACTAGTAATAGATCATAAATTCTGCCAAGGTATGTAAACTTATGAGCACAACTATAAGTAATATTTTCCATGGAACAGAATGCTTACAAAGCTTTTATGGATATAGATCATAATGGGAAAATCATGACTTAAAGTATAATATGGGCATTCCTGCTTTAATGGGGCAGATTTACTAAAGGGCGAAGTGAGTAACGCTAGCAAAAATTCGCCAGCGTGACATCATTTTGTTACTTCGACAACAAGCGCAAGTGCCCCTTCACTAGCTAAGGAGATTTACGCTATCGTTGCTTCACACACGTTTTGGTTGCATAAAACCCAGGTTTGTGGCCATACATAGCCTCCTGTAGGCTGCCAGTCCACATAGGGGCCAATCACAGCACTTACTTGGCACCCCAATAACTTTTTTCATGCTTGCGTTGCTTCCAAACTCTTTTTACATTTTAATGCGACTCACACGTAAAAAAAGTGAAGGACCCCCTAATCTAGTCAGCAAAGTATTATGAACTTATACAAATATTACAAGAATATGTTTTACAAGAAGCGGTCTGAAGCTCTTCCTCCCACTGTCTGTCATTCAATTCAAAAGTATACGTTGTTTTTGAATTCTTTCTATGGATGCACCGAATCAAGCATATAGTTCGCTATTCGGCCAGGATTCTTATTATTATTATTTTTATTAACATGTATTTCTATAGCGCCCACTTATTTCGTAGCGCTGTAAAGTGAATGTGATTATACAACTAAATCAGATGAATTACATACATAGAACATAAGGAGTTATATACATCACAATAAATATGGAGTTACAAACATCCAAATCCTTGTACAGTACCTGGCCAAAATTAATCTTAAAAATCATGATATTTTTCATCACAAAACAAGGAAGTAAAAAATATTTTAGCTGCGCAAGCGGCTCTTTTTCCCTCCCCCTCACTGATTTGCATATTCAAATTAGGGTTCAGATTAGGTTCAGTATTCAGGGGTTTCGCCCAAATCCAAAACAGCAGATTCAGTGCATCCCTAGTTCAGTCAATTGCATAAGAAAGGGAACATTGTTTTCCAATCAGATGGGACATGAGCCTACTGGTGTAGTAACGGTCGTTTGCACCCAAAAAAAGAAGGGAAAAACATCTTAGACATGGGCGAATATAATGCATATATGGAATATGTTATCACATAAATAAAGACTTATTACTGCATACAGACAACATCAATGGATTGGCAATGACTATGTTTTCTAATAAACATTTGGAAAGCTGATTTGAATTCAACATTCTCAAAAAGACTGCCGTTTCCTCACGCTCACACCTGCTATTATAATAAAGAACAGCAAGGGAATATTCTAAGTGTCCGATACAATATGAGACACAGCGTTGGCAATCAGATAACAATAACACTGTCCCATGTAGCCTGCACATAATGTGTTGCCTTGGATTTCTTTCTGTTCTGTATCACACAGGCTACACCTTCATATCAACACAGAGATTAAATGAATCAAATAAAGAAAGGAAAGCATTCTTTAAAAAAAAATCAATTTCCTATGTTGAAATATTTCTTTTCTAGTCAATTTCTATGTGTGTATTGCCGTGTTGTTTCCCATAAGCGAACGGAGAGATAAATCATTTTAGTTCCTGCTTTAATTGTGAAACTATTTTAAATGCATTGCTCGCTGATCTTTCCAGCATGCCGGGGTTGTCACAATGGCTGGGAGAAGGATTGAAATCTCTATTTGGTATTTATCCTAGGCTGTGATAGCTCTGTTACCCGACTCCAAATACCAAGATATGGGAAAATCTCATCATACAGACACCAGCTTCATGATGGGCAGTTAATAGATATATCAAACCGTGGGATATATGCGAAGCTGAGGAGATGATTGGCTGCTTGATATACTGATTGATTAGCATAGGGAGTATGCCTTTCTTCTTGACAACCTAAGATTATGTTGCAGCTAAGCTCAAATTGCTTACTCCTCTTCTATTGGCTTTGAAATTACAGCCCTGTCATCTAGAATCTCTCTTCAATGAAATTTTTACCATATATAAAAATTAAAGGGGGCAAAAAAAAAAAAGAAAATTAGAAAGTTGAAAGATGAAACAAGAGTAAAGGCAGCAGATGCCTTCATGAACCTATTAATGATGCCATTGGGGACAAAAAACATGTAGATTTGTTGAAAATACAGTAATATATTTGTTTCTGTTTCTTGCTTTTGTATATTTATATAGATAGATGAATATTATGGTTGCAATTAAATTATAATTAATTTCATATACTTACATGTAATAATAACTGTGGCATAAAACAATAAATTCAGATAAAATAATAAAATCAGATCAGACTCTATTATAGAAGACCACTTATTATAACTGTGTATTTAGAATTGTCCGTTTATCAGTCATGGTGTTATATATACGCAGAGGTGTCATGCGTTACATGATATGCGGGTCATCGCAAAATATGGGATGGGCAGATTTGGGACGACATCCACACATTCTTTGTAGGTGGCAGATGGGTTCAGGACCCTACTATGCCCCAGTAACACAGAAAGCCTGTCATTATAGACATGTACCTGCAGGGCCAGGACTAGGGGTAGGCAGAAGAGGCATGTGTCTAGGGCGCAACTAAGTGAGGGTGCAAGCATGTTACTCTTTCACCTAACCCTGGTCCAGACCCTCATTCTCCCACCTGCAATTCTCTTTGGTGCTCCTCTGTGTGCCCTCCTCCCACCAATATCCCCAACACCTCCCCCCATGCCCTGCTTCATTACATCGAGTGCAAATGCCACAGTGGGGGTCAAGTGGCCAACCAGGTAGCCCAGGGTGCCGGGCCTGTGTGCCTTCTCTGCCCAGCCCCACTTTGTGACACTGGCTATTAGCTGTTCAATGTGGGTTTACAAATACTCCTGGGTTAGGGCCAAACTCACATCACTACTTTACATCAGCAAGGACAGTGAACCTTGTTAAAATAAAAGAGAATGTATGGTAAAATACAGGGAAATATTGGCAAATAAATGGTTTTCCTAAATAGCCAATGTCTGGTTGAATATTCTGCAGGACAATCACCCCAGTCCAAGATACAGACATCTTCTGATTAACCTGAAAACCCTGCAGCAAACCTGCCTGGAAGAATGGGCCACCATCATTCTCGAACAGTGTACAAAGCTGATACAAACTTTCCTAAAACAACTTAATCCAAGTTGGTTCAACAAAGTGCAGAGATTTAGAAGCAGATTTATCAAGGGTTGAATTTAGAATTCATGGGAGTTTTTTTAAAACTCCCTTAAACTCGAAATTCGACCATATATATTTTGAAATTAAATTTTTTTTAAACTTGGGTGAATTTGATCAACACAAAAACTCGAATTGAATTTGATTCATGTATTTAAAAAAATTCAAAGGGCCAGTGTGTGATAAATCTCAAAACTCAAATTAGAATTTTTTTAAAACATTCTAATTGAATTTTAACAATACCCTAGAGGAATTTGACAGTTTTGGTCATAAAAAAAAACTCGACAATTTGAAAATTCTGATTTTCCCGTTGACCCTTGTAAATATGCCCCTTAATATGAGCACAACTTTTATTATTTTACAATAAACAATTTCTCATCTTGAGTTTCAGATATGAAAACATTTCAAAGATATTCTTAAATTTTTTGCAAACCACTGTTGAAATAAATACGATATATGTAAAAAGAAATATAAATAGAGGTTAAGTCGTTGGGAGTCCTGATCTCTCCCTGGCAGGGGTGGATTTGGTTCTCATCTAAGTCTGGTTAAGTGTTAGATTGAGGATGTCAAATCTGCAATGATAAATAAAAACAGCTTCTGATTCTCCCTATCTTTCTCTCAGCTCTGAGCAGCAGGGGATCAGCTGTAACTAAAATCCCCAGCTGAACAATCCAAATAAAACTAAGAGAGCGGACTTAAAACAGGGCCACTTATTGGTGCCTGTTATGCAAACAAAGCAAACACGTCTTGGAAACAGATGTCAGCTCAGCCATATGCTTACTGTAAACCGGAATCTGATTCTTTTTTTTTTTAGGTTAAAAAAAATAAATAAAAACTTAAATAGGTCTTCAGAGACCAGTCTGCCTCTCGCTGTGTGCTTCTGCCTAACTTGATTCAGCCTTGAGCATAGAGAGAGGAGAAAAATGAATAGAGTGATATCCAAGGGCAAAAAGAAAGAAGAAAAAAAGAGAAATTGGCAATAAATGATAACAAGTTGGAGCAGTTCCCAGAAGCAATTTTACAGATTTTCTCTAAAAACACCAGACAGGAAGTTAAAAGCTTAGTGCAGGTCACTCATGGCATATCCAGTTATCATTTCATACCACTCAGGGTGAAAACGAGACTTTATGTTCAGGTGGCAAGATTAGTACTCTGCTTTTTTTATACTTCTTCTCACATCTTGATGCCTTTTAAATGTCACTTATTTTACATGAGGCAGTTGGTGGAGACATGAGTCAACAGCAATCATAACCATTATCCCCTGCGGCGAGCCCCGGTCCTAATGCATTATGACACCTTAGCTGGCCGGCCACCGATTTACCTTTCTGCTTCTCAGGGAATTAAGTGGCATCATGTGAAAATGGTTGTGATATGAACAGCATGGGCATAACTGGTATTAAATTTACCTCTCGGCCTAAGTGAATTCTCCTCATATGTGACTAATCAGAATGAAAGCTGTGGACATGGGTATATCAGTCCGGCACTTCCCCACCCCTGGGACTGGGGGACTATTTTGTTTTATCTCTTTGTACAAGCTGGCAGAAGTTTAAAGTGAAGGGGGGGATAATCCAGTACGGGTGTCTTCAATGAAGAGGCTTTTAACTGTCTGTCTCAGAAAAAAAAATATAAAAACAAAAAGTGTGACAATCTCATTTTACCAAGAAATCTCCCATGAAAGAAAAGTGAAATAATAGTCATAACAGTTTTAACGATTACTGACCTTACACGATCCATTATCCAGTAAACACTGTCAACGTCTATTTTACATACGCGGCCGGAGGGATAACCAGGGGGACGGACGCAAGCCCTTAACCTTAGTGACATTGTCGGCGCAAGTTGGGAAGCAATTAGTGGATTATTTTTGAGTCAGTCTAAAAAAAAAAAAATAAAATTCTGCCGTTTTGAAATGATGGAAATATGAAGGAGCGATAACATAAAAAAAACAAAAAGAAAGAAAACAATCAAAATTCCAGCCCTTCAAAAAATCTCAAAAGTGCTTGACATTCATAGGAAAATATGCTTTACTAACCACTTAGCTGAGATCAGTAGGTGCCAAAGGAAGTGCATACAGAGCAATTATCATCTTGCACAGTCAGACTGATGTTTATTCACAGGCAAGAGTGGCTTGCCTTTTGCTATGAGCCAACTGTGCAGGCTGCTGATAATATACAGTAGGTTCTTGCAATATTTACAAAAATGAATCTTCGAGGTGTAGGATTAGTGCAGTTTTACCAGGGAATAAGTCAGCACTCTGTTCATGACTACCTCGGTAGGGTTAACACTCTGGTTGCCAGAGGATGCCCATCTCATTGAGCTCTCCTGATGAATTAGAAACTATTTCCTACTGAAGGCTGCTTCTTTACAACATTCAAATTTGAAATGAATTCGGAGTTTGACTTTTTATTGCAGGGTATACATCTTTTGAAACCCAATAATCCTTGTAAATAAATTCAGCGGCAGGAGGCTCAAGTGTAAAGAGAAAAGTAGAAATAAATTGGTAACATTCGAATTTGAAATTAATTCAGAATATCATGGCTTTTTATTGCTGGGTATACATCTTTTGAAACCCAATAATCCTTGTAAATAAATTAAGTGGCGGGAGGCCCAAGTGTAAAGTGAAAAGCAGAAATAATTTGGTAACATATATTTAGTGATTTATATACAGGTATGGAAACCGTCACCCGGAAACCTGGTATCCAAATTACGGAAAGGTCGTCTCCCATTGACTCCATTTTATCCAAATAATCTAAATTAAAAAAAAAATTACTTTTCCTCTGTATAATAATAAAACAGCAACTTGTAGTTGATCCCAACTTAGATGTAATTAATTCTTTTTGGAAGCAAAACCAGCCTATTGGGTTTGGTTTATTTATTATGTATACATGATATTCTAGTAGACTTATGATATGAAGATCAAAATTGCAGAAATATCCAGTAAACCCCAGGTCCCAAGCATTCTGGATAACAGGTATGATACCTGTACTGTCTCTCCTTATGTGGTACACAAATTAGTATCTCCTTGTTTTAGTTTATTACTCAATAATGTGAGATTCCCATGGTGAGTAAATTGAATAGGAAAATCATCAAATCAATGGAAATCAGCAGCTAATTTTTGGGCACATATGGACTATTTTATATGTGGTAACGTATCTCCTGCTGTATCTACTTATATGTTACTTTGTTTCATATATAGTTACGCCATTGGGTTTAGAAAAAAAACACACAAATAGAAAAAAATATATAAAGGCGTTTAATAAAAAAAACCTCATGAATAAATTCACCCACAACCACTGAAAAAAATAAATATGCCCACCCCCATTATCCATAGTCCAACATGGAGTTCATGGATCAAGGTTGTGGTTCAGATGTCCTATGTCTTGAAACCATTCAAGGAACTCAGAAGACATAACTAATATTTACAAGTGGTGTTACAATATGCGACATATTACATTTAATATTGTGTATTATAGAACAATCAATTTTAGGAACAAATAAATAATATCAAGGAATGGTTTTGGTATTAACTGTTTCAATCCAGTGGCAAGAGATTTATTGAGGTTGGCCACTTTTGTTGAGGATTAGGCCTGGTTAGAAGTTGGCATTTCAATTTATCCTACTATGTGTTTTACATGTACCATTAGATGTAGCACTATTCAGCAATTTAAGGTTTGTCAAGTGATTAAGCTGCCAATAAAACAAAAAGGGAAGGAATGGAAAAAGGAAAGGTAAACTGAAAAAGGCAATGTGTGAGTGCAGGAACAAATTATAAAAATACATATTTAGAGAAAAGAAATGGGATTTATGCAACATACACATATAGAAATAATGTTTACCATTTAAGCCAACAGATACTCCAGCTGTCATATTATAAACTTGGATATTGCTGGTGGATTCAGGTATTTTTCACCAAATTTTGCATTCCGGCAAAGAGAAATCTTTCAATCGAACAATAAAATCTTTTGAATTGTTCAATTCAAAATTTTTTGCATACGATCAAACGATTATACTTTGATAAAATAAAAAATGGTCTAGAAGGTCCCCACAGGCTAACATAGCACTTTTTTTTAAAAGAGACAATACTTTGAATTTCGAAGTCGAAGGATTTTACTATTCAACCATTTGAATGGAATGGTCGAATGATTGAAGTAGCCTATGGTCAAATTTTTAAAAGAAATTTGAACTTTTTTCATTTGAATATTCACTTCAACCCTTAGTAAATCAGCCCCTTAAAGTATGAAGATCCAAATTAAGTAAAGATATGTTGTCCAGAAAACCCCAGGTCCCGGGCATTCTGGATAACAGGTCCCATACCTGTATTGAATTTGGTGTTTAAGTTTCCAATATTGGATTTAAAAAATCATTCCTTTATACAAATAAGTACACTCTTCTTGTGAGGTTTCAAAGAAAACAGTAAAGAAGTCCCCCAAGTGTACCTTTTATACCTTCTTAAAAAAACCTAACTTTTTATTACCTTATTTACTTACTATGTACTAAGGAGCAAAACATTTTACAAGGAAAAAAAAAAAAAAGAAATGTGGGAATTAGCAATTTCTGCTCATGAAAAGTTAATGAGATCATGGTATGTTTTATAAGGAATACTAAATACTTACTAATGAGGATTTATGCCGACGACCTAAATGGTGGCTTTTTAGATTCTGCTGGTTGCAGATAAGAGTCTTGAAATTAGCAGAAGCTGTTTTGCATTATAATACGGTTTCATGATTGAAACTATTTCCTTGATCACTAAGTCAGATCTAATACTCTGGTGCTGCTCCAATTTTTTAAAATGGACAACAAAGAAACAAACAAAACTAGTTTAAATTGTTTTCTTCATAAGGGAATACTTTCATGGTGTAGCCACAAGCCATTAATTTCTTTTTTATTCTACTTTGCCAACATAATAATATATGCCTCCGGAGGGAAAAAGAACATGTTACACCTCCTTAATAAGGACCATCTTGGTTTGCATAAAGTTTGGAACCTTAAATGCATTATTGACAACCATGAGGTTTAGTAGTTTTGAGGTCTTGTAAAATCTTAACATTGGTCTTTCCTTGATTCTTTCTTTTTTCTGTATAGGCAAAGATCACAAAAATAGTGTTCAAAACCTTCCTCTAATGGACCTAAACAAGACATTTTGAGGAGATTATCTAACAAAAACATGCATGTGTGAATTTTCTAAAAATCATCTGTGCTGATGTTTCCCCCAATGTCTTTTATATAATTCTGGGCTGTTGGGTTATTTTATTTTGATGTTTTTAAGATCTGAGATTAAGTGGCACTAAAAATGCACAAAACTTGAAATGTCAATTTACCTGGCACCAAAGATTTTTTTCCTAGCTATTAGCAAAAACAATTTTTTGCCCTAATAATCAGTGAACACTGCTACAGTACTATGCAATGGCCATTGACTATTCTTTTATACAAATTGGGGCTATCATTTAAGTGATCCTAAATCGATCAATGTCTTTTCCATAAATGCTTTTCACTTTGGTTTAGCCAATAAGAACATTGATAATTTCCTTTTATTACTTCTGAATTCTTAACATTAAGTTACTGTAACTACAAAAATGACAGAATACAGCAAAATTTTGGTCAACAACAAGAAGGCATTCTAAGAGCATCTTTCTAGAAAGTTACACCCATCATAAGTTTCTCAGACAAGAAATTAAGTACAAGTACAAAGTATGTTACAGATGTTAGAAACATTATCCTAGTGCTATTTCCGACCAAAACCAGTCTACAGTAATCATCATCATCATCATCAATTGCAACATATGTCCTGTCTGAAAATAACAATGCACCTACATGTGTCGTCAAAACCCAACGATCCCAGTTGATTTGTTTGGGCAGATATTTCAATCTACCAATGCCTCTTGGCATTCAAATAAAAAAAAAAAAAACTATACCTAATTTTGCACTAGTTTGCCCTATATTGGCTATATTCAACTTATTCTTTGGAATTTATTATTTATAATTTTTTACACTGGAATGACAGATCTAATTTTTTCCTCAGGAAAGCATATAAGAATACTTGTTAATTAATTCCACAAAAACAAAATTCAAAGTGTAATATTTTAAAAATAAAACAGTTCACATTTGTAACTGCATAACTTGTGCAATTGGTTGGTTGACAGTAGCATATTAATGTTTAAACTGGATTTTCTACTCCAACAAAGAGGTTAAATAGAATGTTGTAGTGTAAAGGAAGTTTAACAAGAGTTCTGCAAATGTATTCAAGATGGTGCTTTCTTTGCAACATAAAACGAATTGGTCCTTTTAAAACCGAGAAGAGGAAGGACTGTAGTGACCATATTTCCTTAAAAGCCAAGTACCATAATTTTCACAGCAAGCAATCAGAAGAATAAGGTTACACTGGAACAAGACCTTTTCAACGCAGCCAGAATATCTGGAAAAAATGACGTCTTTTGTTCAATGGAAAAATATCTAATTTTTTTTTTTTGCCAGTGTGTTATCCTTAGTTACTTGTGCTTTAAAATAAAAATATATACTGTCAGGGAAAGGTGAAAAAAGGACGAATTAATGAGAAATGAAAGAAAATAAAATGTATATTTTATTTCTCATGTTGCTTGTTCTTGCTAAGATTCTTTAAATAATATGCCTAAAAGAATAATAATTTATTCTCCATTAAAATGTCCGGGTCACAAAATAGGTAACAATAAAAAAAAAGACCAAGGTTGTCTCCTTGTGCTCTTAGGAGTTGTGCAGTGAGACTATTGACATGAGATTTAGACCAGATGTTGGTAACGACTCAAGTAATCCAATCAAGAATGCAAAGAAATCAAAACTAAAAAGTCCATAAATTATGTGTAGTGATCAGCGGATTAATTCACCGATCATGGATTCGTGGTGAATTTCCAAATTTCGCCATGTGCAAATTTTTTCATTAAACTATGGTGAAAATTGGCTGCAGGAAAATTTGTTGCGATAAACGTCCATAAGAAAAAAACCATAGACTTTAATGCACCTGGAGAAAAAAAATCACCATAAGAAAAAACGGCAATTGACGTGAATGCATCTGGAGAAAAAAAGTCACCATGAGAAAAAACACCCATAGGCTTCAATGTGATTTGCGAAGTTTTGCTGCTACGCTAATTTTTTTTGCAGTTTCCAAAAATTTTCAGCAAAGCAAAATGGGACAGATTTGCTCATCACTAATCATGTGTAATAAAGTGGAATGATAGGGAATCAGTAATGAACACATGAAGAAAAGGATGTGTAAAAAGGCATGGAAAGCCAAGAAACCTGCAGAAAACTGCCCCATATCAGTGCAAATTAATATCAGCTGGTTTAGTCCTAATTGATGGCATATAAAAAGGCTTCTCATTACCAATATATCATACAAAAGGCATCTCATCATAGGTAAAAGCAAAGAGCTCTCTTAAGACCTTTGCAGCCTTATTGTTGCAAAACATACTAATGGCATTGGTTACAGACACATTTTTAAGCTGAATGTCCCAGTGAGCGCCGTAGGGGCCATAATCCAGGAGTGGACAGAACATCATTTCACTATAAACCAGTCATGACCAGGTGCTGCTCGCAAGATTTCTGACAAAGGAGTCGAAAGAATAATCGTAAGAATTGTCCAAGAGCCAAGGAACACTAGTGGAGAGCTTCAGAAAGACCTTGAATTAGCAGGTACAGAAAGCAATAAGTAATGCACTCATCTAACATGACCTCTATGTATGCACATTCACCGAGCAAGACTCCACTGCTGGAGAAAAAGCATGTTTGTTTAAAGTTTGCTGCACAACATTTGGACAAGACAATTAAATTCTGGGAGAATATAGTCAGTTCAGATGAGATAAAAACTGAACTATTTGGATGTCATTGAACACACCATGTTTGAAGGAGAAAATGACACTGCACATCACCCCAAAAACACCACATCAACAGTGAAGTTTGGAGGTGAGAACATCATGGTGTGGGGCTGTTTTTCAGCATATGACACTGGCAGACTTTATATAATTGAAGGAAGGATGAATGGAGAAATGTACAGGGACATTCTGAAGAATCAGCAAGACAATGACCCCAAACACACAGCCAAGGAAAAAGACAAGGTTTCAGAAAAACGAAACAAAGCTGCTAGAATGGCCCAGTCAGTCACCCAACTTCAATCCAATTGAAAATCTATGGAAAGAACTAAAGATCAGAGTTCATATAAGAGGCCCACAGAACCTTCAAGATTGAAGACAGTTTGTGTAGAAGAATGGATCGAAATCACACTTGAGCACGTGACTAGTGCACTTGATGCTGTCTTTACCAACAACGGCTTTTGTACTAAAGTATTAAATAAATTTCAGCAAGTTCAATACTTAATCCCTGTGTAATTCCACATTATTAAACAACACAAAAGGGAACTATCACAAAAATGAAAAATTTATATTATCTTCAGCATACTGAAATAAGATACATACAATCAATTGAAACAAGTTTATCTTCACAATTCCTCTCTCAGCATCTGTTTTTCCTCATTTTGTCTTCATTTAGGAGTTGGATATTAGATGAATGATCCAAAATATCTTATGTGGGGGGGGGGTTCATTTTTCCTATAAGATTTATTATAACGCACTCTATTGAAGTCACCAGAAATCATGTCTCTCTACATGCAGAATTTGTGCAAAAGCCAGTGTTTTTGTTAGTTTTTGTTTGTACTGGAAGCAGTTATTTGAGTGAACTCTAATACGTAAGTTAGGAAAGGGAGTCCCCTCTATAACATATATTGGATCATTCATCTGACACTCAACTGCTGCATGAAGACAGAACAAAGAGAAAGAGATGTGAGCTGAGAGAGAAATAGTGAACATAGAAACAATGCAGAATTTTTAATTGAAAAAAAGGCCCATTAGAAATATATTTACTGAGAAAACTGTTCAATACTTATTTTCCCTGCTGTATATGCTGGTGTTCACCCTTCATATACAAAACCTGTTATACAGTTGGGTGTTGACTAACTAACAGTAGCATTGGTGCAAGTGCACATGCCCCCCGATCACCAGTTTCTGGGCAGTGAGCCATAAGTTTCTTGTGTATTGCAGGCTAGCACAAACTGGAACACCCCTCCCAACTGGTGAGTTACAAAGTTTTAAAGGAACAGTTCAGTGTAAAAATAAAAACTGGATAAATAGATAAAAAATGTTTCCAATAAAGTTAGTCAGGGGAAAATGCAAACTATAAAGGCTGGAGTGACTGGATGTCTAATATAATAGCCAGAATCCAACTTCCTGCTTTTCAGCTCTTTAACTTTGAGTTAGTCAGCGACTTGAGGGGGGGCCACATGGGACATAACTCTTCAGTGAGTTTGTAATTGATCCTCAGCATTCAGCTCACATTCAAAAACAACAGTTGTGGCCCATGTGGCCCTCCCTCAAGTCACTGATTGGTTACTGCCTGGTCACCAGGGTAACCAGTCAGTGGAAAACAAGAGAGCTGAAAAGCAGGAAGTTGGATTCTGGCTATTATGTTACACATCCAGTCACTCCAGCCTTTATACAATACATTTTAGGCTAGCTAACTATATTAGAAACATTTTTTATATCGCACTGCCATGCATTTACCAAGTTTTTATTTTTATACTGAACAATTCCTTGAAGTAAAGAAAAGGTAACCTAAATAATTAATCTTTAGGTGTTTTGCAAGCCCATGGACATGTGGTTTCTGTCCCTTTGAAAGACAAAGACCGTAGGCCAGCGATGCCCGACCAGTGGCTTGCAATCAACATTCTGCTCCCCAGCCACTTGGATGTTGCTCCCATTGGCCTCAAAGCAGGTGCTTGTTTAATAATTCCAGGCAAGTTTTGGTTGCATAAAAAAAAATTGTACTGCCAAACACAGCTTCCTATAGGCTGCAAGTCCACATAGGGCTCACATTGACTTCTATAGGAGCTCAACTACTTTTATCTGGCAAAGTTTTGTGTTAATAGTTTCCTTGGTTTTCTCAAATTTCTCAAGTTTTCTGTCAAAGTTTGACTTGCAAAAAGTTTTGGAGTCCAGAATACATCAGCGATTGAAGTGGCCAATTTTCCTTTTGTACTTCAAACAAAAATGGGGCTTTTTATTTGGCTCTTGAGCAGTAGCGTTTTTCTTCTTTCCTTTTATCCAAAAACTTGAATGATGCAATACTATGAATAATACTCCTAAGTGTGAGAGTTGCCTGCCCATACTTAATGATCCAAGAAAACAACTGTTCTCTATGATTTAGCTAGGTCTGAACAGGACTTGTACAATAATAGACTGCTTTATAAAATATGGGTTGCATTGAGTTGAGCTGTTTAGATATTCAAATTGCTAAGGCCAACTCGTATTATAAAAAAAAAAATCTAGGCTTTCTGATGCGGTCTATTATGTTAACCAAGATATTTTTGGGCAGACAGCCACTTTCACAAGTATATCAAATTTCAAGGAGAAAAAATCTCAGTTCCCTTTCTCTTGTTGTACCTTATTTGTATTCAATTGGAACTAACATTATAAAATAACCTTCACATTGTTAATCATGATATATCTCCCTTCAAATGCCTGCAACGATCTAATTCTTTTTATTTACCTCTTTAGAATCAGCGACAAAGCTTCTGACAAAGAGGAATTCAAATAATATCCAAAAAATCTTTTACACTTAAAGGGTTTGGATGCAGTTCCTTTGTTACTCAAATATGCCTGCCTCCACCCACACAAATAAACCTAAATCAACAATAACAATACAAATAAAATATATCAAAAATGAGGCATTTAGGGGGTTATTTATCAAAATTCATATTTATATGATTATTTTAAATAAAAAAGTGTGACCAAACTAGAATCCACGATTTGACCTTATTTATTATCAAAAAAAGCACAATTTAATCAAATTGTGGGAAAACCTTAATAAAATCTAGCAAAATCCAAATCGTATGATTTTTTTTTCCAAATCACTTTTTACGAATTTCCACATTTTCGCCCCAAAAAAGTCTGAAATAGTTGGATTTTCAGGCTAATTCCAGTGCAGGCCACAGAAATTTCCAAATAGGATAGGGACTCTCCCATTGACTTATATACAACCTCTATAGGTTTGAGATGCTGGATTTTCAGATTCTGACTTTTTTGGGGTATAATAAATCTCGAAATATTTGTGGGGGTTTTTCCCATTAAATATGTGGATTTTAGCATTCAGACTTTAATTAAAAAAAAAACCCTTGGAGTAAATTTTGAAATGTTTTTTTGAAAGATATAGTCTGTAACAGTTAATGGCATTTAAAACCATAAAACCAACTGGAAATGTGTTAAATATAATTTAACTGCATTTGAATCTGCTGTACCTCCATAATCATTCAAAATTCTAATTTCGGGTTGTCCTTCACTATCTTAATAGGGCATAATTTACGTACACCAACTGTACCGATTTTATAGATTAGTGCTTTCCCCTCAAATTCTATTTTGCAGCCAACATCGTGCAGTAAGCTTTTTCTTTTGCTCTCACTGCTTCCACATTCACGCATACATATATTTCAGTGTATTTGAATTTAGATAGCGTATTAAGCAATGATGGATAGATGCACACGCCCTCTTAATACACCCATGATTTCAAACAGTCCTGAGCCTATTGTAATGTTTGCACAGGTGGGATTAACGCTTGCAATCACGGGATTCAAAAGCAATATGCTTAGCAGCTCTTCGATGCACGACATTAGGGATAAATGCAATGAAATACTGTCATCTGGAAATTTTGCAGGTAGTAGTTAAAAAATGACTGCTTAGACAAGCAAAAAAAATAAAAACCATGTTGGAAGAGGCACCGAAATCCTTATTGCTGACCTGTGCAGAACGGGCTTTCAAATAAATATTTCAAAGGTTTGTATGAATATTTAAAGGACGACAACTACACATAAACACAAAGAGAAAGTGCTCAGATCGACTCATGAAAGACTATTAAATCATCAACTGGCTCCTGACAGGATCTCCTGTATATGGCAACAGTAAGAATGTGGGAGACAGTTACACTGATTCCAAGAGTGCTAATTTAACTTGTCTTGAAACCAACCAATACTCAAAGTGTCATCATCAATGTCATCGCACTGAAGTCTGGAAAGCCTCCAACCTCAAGCAAAAAGGTCCTCGAGTGCCACCCTTCTTGTCTGCCGGTTGAAAATCTAATTGGTTCTGCTGACAGGCTTGGGAAGAGAAGCTGTTCAGTTAATCTGCAAAGACCAAGAGAAAGAGCTCAGTATCTATCGCTAAGCTTTGCTCCTTGGCTGTCGTAAAGTGACTGTCGAGCAAGCTCTTATGCTTCAGCTGTCATGGGACTTCTGTTAAGTCAAATTCAATAAAGTTGGTCACTCAATAATCTAAGAGCTATCCAACAAAAACCCTTTTGATCAATAACAGCTTGCTTGCTTGCACTTGGGAAGGTGACCTATTAAAGATTAAAATCACACCTGCTGCTGGCGGCTCTGAACATCTTTCTACTTTTAAAAAGAAAATCTGCACATTAGGCGATGTTCAAGCATTACAAGTGTTTATAAATATTTTACAAATTAAACAGAATACACCGTTACATTAGAAGACAAGCATAAATCATTTATAGTTATGCAAGTACAAATCTATCAGTATATATATATATATATATATATATATATATATATATTAGCTCCAGAAATTATAGCTTTTATTTATTAGCTCAAGGGTTTCACTTACGTGAATTTTTTTTCCCAAATATCCACAGTATTATCAAAAGATGATGCCCAGATGGAAGAACGGAATGCATTATATTAAAGGACATTAAAGGACACTTGCCACTTTTGTTTTCTTCTACTCTACTTTTCTTCAGTTACATATCACAAAATCACATATCATTTATTGTTTCAAATCTGCCAGTAGGTGGAGAATGCAGTAAAAACTAACAGCAGAGAAAAGAAGAATCATTGCAAAATGGTGTTGCTGCAAAAGCTCCAGACAATACTAAACCAACCAGAATCTTACCCCTGACATCTAGGTCAACTTCAACAACTTGTGGCAAATTGCATTCACAGGCTCCTTAAAGGAAAACTATATCCCCGAACAATGTAGGACTCAATAAAAAGATATTGCTTAAAACAGCTCATATATAAAACCCTGCTTCATGTAAATAAAACATTTTCATAATAATATACTTTTAGTAGTATGTGCCATTGGGTAATCATAAATAGAAGACTGCCATTTAAAAAAATAAGGGCAGCCCCTTGGGATCGGAAGATTCACGGTGCACACAAACAAAACAAGCCATACATGTTAGGTCACATGAGCCAATTAAACGAGTTCTGTCTTTTGCTTCCACGCTTTTTCCTGTTACAGTTAGAGTTGAAATATTTCTGGTCAGGTGATCTCTGAGGCAGCACTAAGACCATCAAGGCAAGAGATGCAATATTTGCTTAAATATATACTCCAGTTTGGTAAGATTCTTTAATATGCCACTTGATTTGAAATAAACAATCTGTTGCTTAAATGTTAATTTTGGAGCATTAGTTTTCCTTCAAAGGAAAACTCAACCCCCAATTAAGAAAAGCTGCTACCTTCTAACCTAGATCCCCCCCATGAATACTTCAATAGCCCTGAAAATATCCCTAAATATTTCTCACCCATCAATGCAGAGTAAGGACAGCGAAGCTTGTGGGCACCATCTTTTGAAAAGAACTGGATAAGGAATTGTCGTACTGTATATACTGCAAGAATATTGCACTCAGCCAGCATGCAAACACTAGTTTGATGCCCGTTCTTTACAGCTCAGTGTTCATTTCATGATAATACATTGTTCTATATGAAGTGAGGACAGCAGATTTACAATGACGGGTGCCATCCTGGGTTACTACTCTGCATGTGAATGTCTATGTTTAACCAAGTGTGCCCATGTACAGCACTGGAGAAGATACATCTACCATAATATCAGTCTTCATGCAGAATGCATGGCTGAAACACAAGAAACGTTATTTCCTAGTTGAGTTGAAAAATGTACTTGTGCTTAACCCGAAACCATGCTGACACACTTCTTCGTGAAATTTACTTGATTGGATTTGGACTTCAGCCTACTGTTGATCTGACTTGAAAACTCCTTGTTCTACCAACCAGCTCTGTGGTTGCTTGAGCAAATTACCTGCTTCATAATTAGCTGTATGCTTTGCAGTATATTGTGTATATTTGTATTGTATGCTCATATTAAAATGTATTTTTATCACTGGGGAAGAGTAGGCTGTAATTGCAAATGTAACTTTTTGTCGGCAGCACATTTAATTCCATTTTTTTTTTAATTTTTGCATTGATTTATTTTATGCAACATTTGTTGCATAAATATCTAAATTGTGAAGTTTGTGAAGTGTCAGGTGTACATCTCATTTTTCTCATGGGGTTCATTTATTAAACCTCAAATTTATCTGGGCAAGTTTTTAAAGGGGAAAATTTGAATTTTTCAAGAAAAGAAAACCCTCACATTTTTAGAGATTTATTACACCCAAACGTTTCTAAAAACCTGAAACTGAAAATAATCCATCTCAAACCCGTAGAGGTCATGTAGAAGTCAACGACAGATTTCCCTGAAGTTGTTTCTCAAAATCATGATCTGCGTTGAATAATCCAATAGAGTCAAGTTTTCGTGGCAACAATTTTATAAAGTCGAGTTTTCGGAGTGTCAATCATATGATTCAAATTGACGCTCTATTTTGTTGCCATGTTTTTTTGTCATGACTTTTTTCAAGAATTATTGACAAATGAGTTCAATTTGTGGATGGGAGTTTGGTTGACTTTGTTTTAATAAAAATTGAGATACACCTGAGTTTTAGGAAATAATGCCCCTACACAAGACATAAAGCAATAGTCACGACAGAAAACAAAAAGGTTCTAGACGCTACACTATCACCATACTTATCCAGTCTCTCATATACTCATTCATAACAAAGACTAGAAACAAAATTAGAAGCTAAATTAAAGCTAAAATTAAGGAGACATGTAGATCCTTAAAAGTAAAGAACAGAAAGAAAAGATGGGGCAACAGGTAAAACTAAACATAACAATGTTTATTATATTATACAGAGTAGATAGTAAAACCATAGAAGTTGTAGACAGCTATGCCTCCTTGAAACTATGATTTAAAAAAAAAAAAAAAAAAAAAGATAAACTGCCAACAAGACAATACAAGTGTAGACTAGGACTTGGCAGAACAAGGATAAAATGGAGACATAATCTTAAAATATAATAACATTTCTATGAAAACAAAGGTCAAATTTGTCCAAGGTATGGTATTTTCTGTCTGTCTTGTGTTTTATGGATGTGAAAGCTGGACCATGAATTAAAGGGCAAGGAAAGTGTAAAATAGAATAAGGGTAGAAATGGTGTATTTTGTATACTAAACATAAACATGAACTTACTGCACCACAATCATAATCAAACAAAGTATTTATGCTTTCAAAGTTGGCCACAGGGGGCTGTCATCTTGTAACTTTGTTAAAAATATTTGTCTGCCTCTGGCCCTGCACATGCTCAGTGTGATCTGTGCTGCTTAGGGATCGTCATAAATGATCAAAAAACAAAGCTGCTTGAGTTTTGCATGGCTGGTAAGTAAGGCAGGGGCTCCCCCTGCTGGTCACAAGTTTGATTGTTTCCCTGTCAGAAGTTAGGGACCGTCTAACAATTCCTATTTTTTTTCCTAATTTCACTGCATACAGTCAGGTTTCTTATAAAAACGGTACACATTTTTTAATTAAAGTATAATGCAGATATATTTCTTTTTCATTAAAGAAAAGTAAAAATGGGATTTTATTTATTTGCCTTTCCTTGCCCTTTAAATGAAAAACAATGCCCTTTTTGTATTGCTGAAAATTTCTGAGTCTATAGTGTATAGTGCAAGACAAGGAAAGAAATCAAACAGATAGTTGAAAAATTGAAATTGCCTCACTCAAATCACAAGTGACAAGACTAAAGCTTATTTTAGACATATTATTAAAAGATAGTTATGTCTGCAATAGTCAAAATTATGGATAGACTCAATTACAACAAACATGAATATGCCATTGAGAAGCCCAAAGAGACAAACCATCAATATTTAGCTTTTTATTCAGAAGTTTTCAAGTTTGCACAGTAATCAACAAATACCCAACTATAAATTCATGGGTTGACTCCTTTTTTGCGGAGAACTTTAATTCCTCAACATTATAAACTGGGCATAATAACAGGACTTGCAGTAGTCTTTATGTGCTACATTGGATTAAAGATTTGGGCTAAAGCAGACATTTTCAGATTTTTGGGCTCACGCCTTTCCATTCTGGTCCAACATTTAGGCATGGCACCCACAAACCAGTAGCTTGTCACAAATGGAAAAAAGAAGATTGAAATTACCCTTCTGTAATAATGGAAATATGTAGAACAGCATGTTGTTTACATTTCACTTGCAGGCTGAAATACCTTTTCATTGATTGAAGCACCACAGTTTGACAACCACTCTGTTAATACACCAAACCTACTATAAAAATTGTTTAGAAATTTATCTTATTGATGATAATGTGTTCCTAGACAATCTTTAAACTCCAGCCTGTGTCTGGGATTGGGAAAGACAATGTTAGGTTTGGTGCTACTCATAAATAAAGTAGTTTATTTCTGTGCACAAGGATACAATCACTTTAATGAGTTGACTAAGCCTGCCACGAAGATTGGTCTATGCAAGTGCCTGTCTTTTTTTCTATACGTTGGTCCGCTCCCCAAGCTGAGGGTTTAGGGCGGTGCACCTCTTCTCACAACTGGTGAGTTCAACAAATCTACCTGACCATTTTGTACCTGTTCTTATTGTTATCAACATAAGTGTGTATATTGCATCTACTCATAAATAAAACAAAAATTCTAGACAAATAATCCTGGTGCTGACATTGCTTCCAGAAGAAATTTAGCATATTGTGCCAACTGAGCACATGAAAGAAAGTTTCTCTTTATCCTTTTGCCCATGGGGAGGCCCATTTATCAAAGGTAAAATTTAAACTTCCTGTGATTTTTTTTTTTTATTTGAATATA
Source organism: Xenopus borealis (assembly GCA_024363595.1). Lineage (NCBI taxonomy): Eukaryota > Metazoa > Chordata > Amphibia > Anura > Pipidae > Xenopus > Xenopus borealis. Next base: position 8,260,916 of record CM044439.1, read on the forward strand.
CTCACAATTCAACTGGTATTTCTAACTCAAGTAACTCAAAACATCATATTAAGACATACCCTTAAATCCATATGCCTCCTCTTCCCCTGTGGATAACACAACACCCCCAGCACATGAGTGAACACCTTTGAGGCTCCTAACAATAATGTATTTTCAAATTCTAACAACCCCAGAACAAACACCAGGCTTATGTTCCAAAGGCAGAGCAGGGTACATACCGGCAGAGTAAGTCGCACAACACTGGCAGAGCAGGGCACACACAGGCAGAGTATGTCATACACAGGCAGAGCAGGGCACACACAGGCAGAGTAAGTCGCACACACAGGCAGAGCAGGGCACACACAGGCAGAGTATGTTACAGGCAGAGCAGGGCACACACAGGCAGAGTATGTTATAGACTGAGCAGGGCACACACAAGCAGAACAGGGCACACACAGGCAGAGCAGGGCACACACAGGGAGCATAAGATGTACTACATACCGTGCTGGTGCCCTATTAGCATTTTGTATAAAGTGTGACAGGTGAACAATGTGGGCAGTTTCAGTCTGGGTCTCAGGTGTGAACAGTACAGGGCTTTAGGGGTATGAACAATAGAGATGTCACAGGTGTTATCAATGCAGAGGGATCACAGGTGTGAACAATACAAGGGATTAGTCTGAATTTTATGTTTAAACAATTCAGGGGCCAGTTAATCTGGTGCAGAGCATTGATGGCAAACAAGACCATTAATGTGTCAAATGGGAAATCAATCTTCTCAAACTTTGACTAAAAGGAGGAAATCCCTTGTGAGAATTAAACCCATCAACCACCACCTTGTGCATTAAAAGTTCTGTAGCTCCCCTAATACTCTACATTAGGATGAATGGTCTTTGCTCCAGAAGTCACAAATCTAAAAGGCTGGGTGTAAATATGACAATTTATAGCTGTATCTCTCAGCCGAAACATTCTCTTTGACACACCAACTGGTTACTCTAGAAGATTAATCTACAGATCGTTCTGAGGGTTAACGATTAAATAAGAAGCAATAACCAGGGCTCAGAAATATAGTGTACAAAGTATTGAACTCTATTTCTGGTAGATAAGGCATTCTAACAAAGTTAGCAACCATCAAATTCAAACATGCAAGTAATAACCCATCATCAATGTTTCCTACTGTTTCCATTGATTCCACCACAATAAACAATGTGTATGTAATGGTAGGTGTTGAAGACATTGTCATACATTACAAAGCTTTTTAGCTGTCCAGCTGAGGCATGAAAACATTTTAAATGTAGTAAGTATCTTTCTCATTTCTAGCTAAATGTTCTAGCTTTTCAACATGCAAACGATGCATGGACTGGATTGCAAGGAGGCAATAATTACTTGTTTAACAATATTAAAAATAATACTTTAGTATTTACCTAAAAAATTGATATGATAGTAGGTAAGAAATTATTTATATAAAGCTATAAGAGATATTATTTTCAGTTCTAATTGAGTTCTAACCAGCTTTTATTATAGGCAGAAGAATCACTCTGATAGTGTCCTTGACATGTGCCTACACACAGTAGTAACATGCTCCCTACTACAAGCTTTTGCTTTCTTTTTTAAATTTAAGAACAACTCTTTCTCATAGTGCCTATCATATTACCTGGGATCTGTTATCAAGAATGCTCAGGACCTGGGGTTTTCCAGATAACACATCTCTCCGTAATTTGGACCTTAATACTGTACTTTAAGTCTACTAGAAAATCATATAAACATGAAATAAACCCAATAGGCTGGTTTTGATTCCAATAAGGATTTATTACACTGTATCTTAGTTGGGATCAAGTAGAAGTTACTGTTTTATTATTACAGAGGAAAAGGAAATCATTTTTACAAATTTGGATTATTTGGATAAAACGGAGTCTATGGGAATTCTGTAATTCGGAGATTTCTGGATATCGGGTTTCCGTATAATTGATCCTATACCTGTATTTAGGTCTTTTCATATTTTAACATTTTATTGTCTTTTCCTGTTCGTTAGCTATTTTTCTCAATCAATGTTTTTCTCAATATTTTTCTAAAATGCAATAAGTATTTTATGGTCACTGGAGTATTAACCAAATAAGATGCCAGAAGACTACTAAGTCAAAACATCATTCACCTGATGGCATGACACTGGGCCACATAGGTTGCTAGGGGTATCAGAACAGGAGTTCTCCTGGCCACACTGCCATTCTAATCTAATACTAATACCCCTTTCCATTGATTTAGATGGTTCAGGTAATGTCCATAAAATGCCTTACACATTTCATGTTTCAAGGTACTTAATGATAGGCTTGGTGTGTCAAGGAGAATGGCTTAAGGCTATGATTAAGTGCATTTAGACATGGACTACAAATTTGTGGACACTAAGGGGCAGATTTACTATTGGTCGAATTTCGAATGATAAAAAAATTTAGAAATTCGACCAGGGAATAGTGGGGAGGTAAAATCCTACGAATTCGACTATCAAATTCGAAAGGATTTTACCGCTATTCGAATAATCAAACAATCGAATATAGAAAATTTGATCGTTTGCTCAAATATTCGATTCGAATCGAATATTCGAACGATTTTTTTAGCGATCGATCGAATTTTATATGTTTGATCGTAGGCAATGATGCCCATTTCGGTAGGTTTAATCTGGCGAAGTAGGTGGTCGAATTTAAATTTAAAGGGGAAGTATTCGACCATCGAATTTTCGAATAAAATTAAATTAAATTTGAATCTTTTTGAAAATTTGATCGAATATTCGAATCACTCATGCGAATGTATGTGAATTTAGTAAATTGGACTTTTTGTCCAATTTGTGTTCTCTACAGTGCTCTGCTTCTATTAGCTGAAGACGATATATATAGATATATACACATACACATATATATATATATATATATATATACATATACACATACATATATATATATATATATACACATACATACATATATATACATATATATATATATATATATACACATACATACATATATATATATATATATATATATATATATATATATATATATATATATATATATATATATATATATATATATATATACAGATGCAGCCACTGGGATTGGTGAGTTAAATGCGTCGTGACTAATTGAAGAAACTGTGTTATCTAAAGTTATCTTAACTCATTTAATGCTTTTAACCTTTTCATTAGCATACCAAAGCCCCATTGTTTTCAATGGTGAACTCTTTAATTGGATGGGATGCTGTGACACAATATTCTGTGCTAAGTGGGATAAATGGGATAGATGAGTTAAGTTTTTCTGTGTCAAATGTACAATCCAAAGTGGCTTCATCTGTATGGAGGATTTTTACTTTATAGCACTTGATTTAGATGCCAAGGAGTTGAATTCTAATTGCTTGTACACATGGTCCTGCTCCTACGGCTAAAGAGAAATCCTTCCTCCCCAAGGTTGCAGTCCATGTATGGCCCCTCAGAACATTTTTTGAAGGGGGTAGATACCTCACTGTTATGTTTATTTTATCAATTTCTAGAAAGCAAAGGATAAGACAAGAGCAGGAGCGTGCTTACAAACACATGGTAGATGCCTCTTTTGTGCTATATTGTCAGAATGCATTAATGTTTTGTTCTGATAAAATACAGAACCAGAAGGCACAATCCAGGTTAGAGAGGTGCATTTGCTTTCTAGAATAACCACCTTGAAAAGCCATTAGAAAGATGTTTTGCATCTTCAGGCAAGTACAAAATTGGCAATAAATACATATGCTTGATAAGAGGTCCCCCTTTCACTCCAGAGATCCTCCACTTGTTCGCTGTGAGGGTAGAAATGCAGGATGGCTTTTATAATGTCTAATCCTCTAACATTCTCATTTATAACTCAGGGTGAGTATAATAAGTAGCAATCCTGGCAGAATACAAGATTAAAAAAAAACTGCAGGGTCCAGGTCAACAGGCAAGCAGCCAATTACTCGGCCAACAACAGTGAATTTCACCTGTCCGAAGACACCATCTACTGATTATACAATCAATACAACAGATGAGAATAGCTGACAACTGACCAAGGCAGATCAATGTTGGCAAATAAGAGCTTCATGAGCAAAAGTTTGATAGTATTTTGCAGTCGCGTAAATACCGTTTCTATTGCAAAGGCATTCATGATGATACCTCCATGATTGCACCATTATTACAGGTTTAATGTTAGGCAATCAAGCTGCAGTGGTCTAGATATCAACAAACAACATCAAAAGCAAACATGAAATTGTCCTTATTCTTCTGACACTGTAGCCAAAGCGTTTTTTTTTTTCTGTGTTAGCAGCCTTGAATGAACAATAATAAGTGGCAATTTACTGAAAAACACTGTTTTTACAGCGAATAAAAGTCATGCAATATAGATTGATACAAGTACGATTATTTGTAGACCCACACAGAAGTTCCACTTGAAACAGATCATTTAAATAAATTCGATAATATAAAAGTTGTGGTAGAGAGAGCAGGAACGATGATGGTCCGTGAGCAAGCGGACTTTTTGTTCTCATAAAGCAACTTTGTCTAATTGTCTTATTGAAAATATGCCCTTTTGTCATGTTTGGACGATTAAGCAACAAGTTGGCCTATCCCTGAACAGAGAACCTATATGTTCAGTCCTTGTAAGAGAAAATAGAGAGAAAATAATAAACAAGGTCTATTTTTCGCTTTAATGGGTTTTTTTGAGTCAACACAACCTTTCATGGCGCAGTATAAAAGTTATTCTACCCTAAAGTGGGTTATAAATAGGAGAGGTTCCTAGCAAAGTCACTTCAAACTTTCAGGCTGTTTGAAAGAATATTTATAAAAATAGTTTTCAAAATATATTTATATAAATATACCAAAGTGCATTAGTCCACCCTACACTTAAGATTTCTGTTGCGTTTTTAGGCAAATATTGAATGTTAAACCACATAAAATAAGCCTCGACATGAAAAAAAAATGCATTAAAGGTCAACATAAATAAGCATATTCAAAGGTACAATCATGCCTAAAATTACTTTCACGATTTAATCACAAAAAAGAGTGCCAAATCTTTTCCTTTGAAGATTGCCAGTTTCCTGGGGCCCGTGTCGAGGTGACATTATTATCTGATATTATCTGTTTGTCTCTGCAGTGGATGTAAAGGAAGTCTAGCAATGCAATGGATCCCATAGAGAGAAGTGCGGACAGAGAAAGATACAATGTAATAAACATGCCCTCCTCTTGAAGTTGTTCAACCCCAAAACAAAGTTTTTACGAGCTCTCAAACCTTAGGAATGATGACTAGTTTTTAAAAACATATACTGATTCTGGGCAGTAGTCTCAGCAATATAATTTTTTAAGTCAACATCTAATAGTCTTATTTTGAGTTCATATATGTGTAGGATGTCTTCCTCTGATGACATGGGCACTTTAGGAACCTCCTCTACCTGGTCAAGGTCAACTCATGCAACTTCATGTTTGGTGCAAGATGGCAGCAAAATTAGGTCATTTTTAAGGGATCATGCCAAGCCAAAACTACCCCTAGTCTACCACTAGAACTTTACTTCCAGCAATTGCTCAAGAGAGCAAACTGATTCATTATATTTAATTTTGAAATCTGACATTCTCAGTTTCCTCAGCTGCCTCCAGTCATGTAACTTGTGCACTAATAAACTTCAGTCACTCTTTACTGCTGTACTGCAAATTGGAGTGATATCCCCCCTCCCTTTCCACCCCAGCAGACCATCTGCAGAATAATGAGAAGGTAACCAGAAAGCAGCCCCCTAAAACAAGATAATAGCTTCCTGGTAGATCTAAGAACAGCATTCAATAGCAAAATCCAGGTCCAGCTGAGACACATTCAGTTAGATTGAGTAGGAGAAACCTGCCAGAAAGCAGTTCCATCCTAAAGGACTGGTTCTTTCTGAAAGCACATGACCAGGCAAAATGACCAGTTGCCTACACACCAATATTACAACTAAAATAATACACTTGTTGGTTCAATAATGACATTTTATATTGCAGAGTGAATTATTTGCAGTGTAAACAGTGCAATTTAGAAATAAAAACTATGTAATAAAAATCTAATCATTATACAAATCAAAAATGCAAAAAAAACAAAAATAGGATTTAGATTCGATCAATGTCTTTAAGAGAGACAAGCTTCATATTCCAAGGATATTATGATCTCAAGACATACAATTAGAGGCACATTTGTCAAAAGTATCAAATTCAAGTGAGTTTTTATTATTAATAAAATCAAATGTTAAAAATGCAGACAAATTTACACTACCCAAAAATTCGAAAATTAAAAAATTCAAATTCGAATTTTAAATTCAAACTTTAATAAATCTTCCCCTTAGTTTAACACAGGTGTTGGTAGTTTTATATTTTATATATGTGAGTGCATTAATAGCTCTGAATGGGAATACATATATATAAATAAAACTGGAGGGGTGAACTATTAAATGATCAGTAAAAATTAATCTTGGTGTATTTCCCTATCATTAACAGAAATCTTGCATTGCAATCTGCCTCTTTACACATTTTTAAACCCTTTCTGTCTCATATAAAATTACCTCCTACAGGTGGATAGCCCTTTCCCTGGTCTACAGTATGGTATCACTGCCTTAGGCAAAACACTTGTGTAGATTCTGTATTCCAAACAGGTAACCACAATTGAAAACAGTTTGCCAATACGTCCACAGAGGAGAAAATAGTGAATCAATCCTTTAATCATGCCATTGATGTCTTTATATAATCAAGGCTATTTCTCAAAGCATCAGCTTCTCTTTTGTGTAAACTTGCCCTTGTGCGACAGAGAAAATCTTGTATATGGATAACAATCAGATCTTATTCCGAAAGCATTTGAAAAGTACCGTATACTATGGATCAACGGCAATTTAACAAAATCATAATAAGAACACATTTAGATAGATGGACTGTGGCTTCTTAGAATTTAAACAATACAAAAAAACCATTTAAGCAAAATAAAATGTTGTCAACCAGCCGAGCTGACCTATGGATTGGATGGATTACAAAATATCAGGCGAAAACAGTTTTGTCTATTTATAAGCACAATCAGTTATCTTTTAGCAAGGGGAATTCAGGATTATCATAGAAGGGTTTCCATATCTTCTTAAAATCGATAGGAGGTCAACTGATTCTGCCTCTACCTCAATGAATCTTACAAAATCTTAGATCACAAAACGGGGCTACCCTAAGTTCTTCCACTCTTGTCCCTCAAATATTTTTGCATTCTCTGAAGAGTGTCAACTTTGTATGTATACCTGATAGAGGGTGGTTTCCAACTACCGCAGTATGACTACTAGGAAAGTCATAGAAGGAAGGTGAATCCCTCCCAGAACCCTTTATGAAACAGCACAGAGGGCTGTGAAAATGAGGGTCTACTCAGAAGTGATGTCTGATTAGCCTTGCCCGTAATGAAAAGATTTTAGAGAGGTTCCCTGCTCTGCTCTGAAAACTGGAGCTGCACTGTTGGAAAACATTACATGTAATAGTGAGTCGTTTGGAAAAAAACTGTCTACTATCATCTGCCCTAAATACTTGAGAGTTTTTGAGAGCAGGCTGCTGCTGAAGGAGCTCATTTAAGTATAAATTTAATTTGGTATGTATTAATTTGCCCCAAGTGTGGCTTTATGTCCTTTGAGAAGATGTTATGAAATGTCTTCCATCTAAACTTCTGTGTAAACTAAATGCACAGGCAAAGATCTGTTCCATGACATGGAGAACTAAGAAATCTGAGTTTGGTGCCTGATACACAGAAAATGTTGTGTCTTGCCCAAGGTCAGAATGAGTTGTCTGATCTGTATTTTATAATTTAGCGATAATACTAAGGCACATTTAAATAGAACGATGTGTAAGAGGGCATGATCACCATCAACAGCCTTCTTTTAGATGTTCTCCATAAATTATCTAGGGGTGTTTTGTCCTCAGTGAATCAGCTATAGCATAATATAAAGTTAAAACAGAATTATAGTATTTACCATAAGTAGCATTATTTAACAAGCCTATAATGATAAAGCAATTTTTCGATTTTATACATTTCCAGGGTTGAAAACCCAGGGATCGAGTCATTATGTCACAGTCTATCAGATTATAAAAAAAAATGTTAAAATGAAGTACTATTGTATGAAGTAAAAATAGTTGAGGCTGAGTGGTTGGGTTACTATAGCAAATATTACTTTGAGATATACAGTATCCAACTAAGGTTTTAGTAATTAGAAGTTAATAGGGATCATTTACGTAGACTTCAGATGGAAATTCGAGAGCACTAAGAAGAGAAAAAGCTTGGCCCCAAGTGATAATTCAAAGAGCACTTGAATCTGGGGTCTGGTTGCACCCTGAACCTTGCCCAGATATAAGATTAAAGGAAATACCTTATATTAATTACCAAATTTCTGGTCTTAATGTTATCAACAATTATATAAATATGATATAAATAATCTCACTTCTCATGAAAAATCATTTAAGGGCCACAACCTATGTAATAAAAGCAAGGAAATATAATGATTCGTTTAGAGAAGGTGCTGATAGAGACATAATTCATTATGTACTTGCATCCAATCATGTTCCTTCACTTCCATATGGTTATCAATCCCTTTATCTTGCCTCTTCTGATGAATGGTTGACAACGGGGCATATTGGTTCTAGGGAACCCTGGGGCTTCTGCCCATCATAGACCCATCTTCCACTGTTCCTACAGTGGACTGCATCAAAAGGTGCCACAAAATTGAATCTAGTGAATGTGATCCATTTGTGACACACTCTGAAAATGCCAAATGCAGCTTGCACTAGACTTTGTGATGAAACACAAGTACAATTGCACCCATTTTGACTCGGCAGATGAAAGTAAAAAATGCAATTGTGGTGGACTCAACGCAGTGCGTGGCCCACAATTACACTCTAATAATGGGGGTGAAATGCTGCATGGTAGGTTAAAGAAAACATAGTAATTTATGTCTGCAACTGCACAGGACACTTGTGTGTGTAAATAACCCCTAAAGTTTATGCACAGTTACTATTACACGATACCCAAGATAGACAAAATATATGTTATATTAATATATCACTAGGTAAGAGATAATTATCATTATCATCATTATCTTTATTATACAACAATGAAGATGTTGACGATTTTAATCCAATGATAAAATACTTTGAAATTCCACAAATTTAGACAGACATTCTCAAAAATAATGTTATGTTCTACAAGTATATGTAACATTTAAGGGTCTGTAGGGAAAGATCCCTACAACTTCCAATATCAAGTATATTTGACTTGAAAAACAATTAAGACAATTTAGATTAATGTACTATTTTGTTTCGATGTTCCTGGAGTATATTCTGCACAAAGCACCCAAACCTATTACTAGAAAAGGCCAACAAAAGAGGATCTTTCTGCACCCATTATTCTCACAAGTGAATGCTATATTACAGTTATTGATCACAGCAGAAGTCGTCTCTTTGTAGTCCCATTCACTGTAGACCTTTTCATTACTAGATTGGCTATGATTTTATAGCATGCCCAAAGGCTACCTTCAGCCCAAGGATTTGTGTGGAGCAATTATGACTTGACATCAATGCAAGGAAAGCTTGAGCGCACCCTTCCTTTCAGCTGTAAAACTATATTTAACTAAGAAAGTACTTTCTCCTAACCGTTACCTTAAAAGCCCCAAATTAAATTGCAATTGTATGCAAATTCCAGCACTGGTGCTTCTCTCTACTGCAAATTTTCAGGCCACAACCGGCGATTTTGTGTATGTTTTTTTCCATCTGTGAAAAAAATACCTTAAAACTGTATTGCCACTTTGCATCTATCAGTCATGAACTCATTTTCTCTTTCTACTTACACAATGGGCTCTGTCAACAGTTAATGGAGGGCTCTTATATAGAGCTTCTTTAAGGGACACGGCCTTCCTGTAAAGCAGTAACTATAGTTGGGAAGATGACAAAGGTACAGGTATGGGACTCGTTATCCAAAATGCTTGGGACCTGAGGAGATAAGTCATTTGGATCTAAGTCTACTTAGAAGTGAGCCTACCATAAAATAATTTAAACATTTAATAAACCCAATAGGATATTTTTGCCTTCAATAAGGATCGATTATATCTTATTTAGGATCAAGTACAAGCTACTGTTTTTTTTTATTACAATGAAAACATTCTTTTTAAACAAAATTTTGAATTGATTAAAATAGAAATGGTCTTCTCATAATTCTGGATAACCGGTTTCTATCATCAGATCCCATACCTTTACACCATTGTTATACATGCTTTATTCTAGTCTAGATGCTGGTGGTGGCTGTAGTTCAGAAAAAGGACCACTGGTTGACCTGTACTACTTATATAAATAGTGGGTGTAACAAAGTCTGATCTGTCCTAAGCCCATTTATAAATAAATAAACCTTCTTATATACATATTCTGAAGGCTCCATACTGTTGCAGTCTGGAGAGAGATTGCCCATGGACTAAATGAAAAACAATGGCCTATTTTGACTTATTTATGGCATCTGTATTGAAGGAATAACTTCAGGCAAAGGACTAAGGCAGTTCTCAATCATCACCATGAATGCAAGCATCAGTTAAATGTCCTGCTCATTCCCCAATTGTGTCTTCATTGTAACATACATCTAAATGTAATGCAAAATGAACGTTAGCTTTGCTGCAATATTTAATATAATGTTAGGACATGAACTTCTTGGGAAACAAGTCACAAAACAATGCCATGAAAGTAAAATGTCAATCTCTGCTGCAGGGATTTTTACAATAACATTTGTATAAGGAATGTTACATTACATGAGACAATACAACATATAAGCATGTTCCATGGTATAATACGATCTACCTGTACATGTTTTATACATTTGGGCTCTGGGTGCCCATATCAGATACTTTAAAGTGGATCATACCTTCTGTCAAGCCTCCTTAATTAGTGGAAATATGTTTCATGCGTTGGTAAGGGTCTACTTAGTGACAATGATGAGGTCAAGAAACAAAAGAAGGATGTATCTTAAGACTCGACCTTTGATGCTCTATTAAGCCTTAAGTCACCTGTGTTCTTGTCTGCTCAGAGACTTAAGCAGCACTGATCCCACTCACGTCTAATTATTCCTTCTGAAATGGGATCATAAAGAGCCTACACCTTCTGGAGGCAACCCAAGCTGGATATTAGTCTTAACTCTCTACGTTCTACTATTAGAAGACATCAGTTACACTTCATTGTGTTGTGCAAGTTACTTTTTTTTTGTTTGTGGAGACATCTACAGGTGTAATGAAGATGTTCAGCAAAGTTGTTTCATAAATGTATTTCCAGGTTGGATTTTTCTGTATAAGGGGGTTATCTGCCATTAATTAACATTTAATTACATAGCATACAAACAAAGAAATTAGTTATAGCTTCTAGTTATTTGCAAAACACTGGAAGAATCTTTAAAGTCCAGGGACATTGACACAAGCATACAAGGAATATTATATTTTATGCCCATTTTTCATAATATTTCAGACAAAGTAAAATGGTTCTATGTGAAGGGTATGTTTTCCCTTTACGTTTCCATCACAGCCAATGAACCAAGATATTGGATCTTTGTAATTATACATTTATTTTTATGTTTGTTGCATGGAATATTAAGGGCGTTCCAGTTGTGTTTTCCACAAAATTTAGATTTTTGAGATAATTTTTTTAATTTGTTAAAAAAAAGTAAAAATGTTCACGGTGTATTATATCCTGACCCTAGAAATAGCTTTAATACAAAAACTACATCTAAGGGCTGTCAAGGTCATGTAGGAGTCAATGGCAGAGGTTCCTTGAACCATTTTATGATGTTAAGAGGGTTTTGCATGAAATCTGAATAATTTGAGCAATTCCATTTTTTCCCATGGAAAACTCGATTAATTTGAGCTTTCGGGGCTCACAACTAGAACTTGCAGTACTGAGCATTTTTCCATTCAATTTTTCTTAAAGGAAAACTATACCCTGAACATGAATACTTGAGCAACAGATAGTTTATATAAAATTAAGTGACATATTAAATAATCTTACCTACCTGGAATATATATATATTTAAGTAAATAAACTTGCCTTGAACCACCATTTTGTGATGGTCTGTGATGGTCAGAGATCACCTGACCAGAAATATTTCAACTCTAAGGGGCAGATTTACTAAATTCATATGAATAATTCGAAGCTAGATCAAATTTCAAAAAGATTCTAATTTGAATCTTCGAATATGTAAATTAGGCAAATTCGACCATCGAATATTCGAATTTGAAAAATTTTTATTCAAATATTCGACTATTCGATGGTCGAAGTACTTCCCCTTTAAATTTTTATTTGACCCCCTAGTTCGCCAGATCCAAGATACCTAATTGGGAATCATTATTTTTGATCGAATAAAAAAAATTTGATCGATCGATAAAATCGTTCGATTCGAACGATTAATCGATAGATCGAATTTTTCCTATTCGATTGTTCGATCGATCGAATTGCGGTAAAATCGTTCGAATTCGATATTCGAATGATACCATGGTCGAATTTCGAATTTTTTTTTTATTCGAAATTCGACCAATGACAAATCTGCCCCTAAGTGTAACAGGAAGAAGTGTTGAAGCAAAAGACAGAACTCTGTATGTTAATTGGCTCAAGTGATCTAACTTTATAGTTTGTTTGGAATGTTTGTGTGCACTGTTGAATCCTAGGATCCCAGGAGGCTGTCCTTATTTTTTTTTTTTTTTTAAATGAAAATTTTCTATTTATGATTACCCAATGGCACATGCTACTAAAAAGTATATTATTATGAAAATGTTTTATTTACATGAAGCAGGGTTTTACATATGAGTTGTTTAATGCAATATCTGTTTATAGATACCTACATTGTCCGTGGGGTATAGTTTTCCTTTAAATAAGATACCATTCGAATTGTGACATTTCATTCGACGTATAACAAACTCTAAAATTCAACCTGTGATAAATAACAACCCAAATTGTTCAATGTCCAGAGTAAAATTATTTACCAACTGTTTCGCTTGCCCTAAGGTAAAGGAATTATTGGTCATAGCCTTTATAATTATCTAGCATTCTCAGGCTAGCTGCTCATAGCATATTATTACCTCCCATACAACTGTTGTTATAATCTTACAAAAACCCATGCTGGGTCTGGTTTAGCACTATGGGTGTGGTCTGCTTTTACCAAGAGCAATTGGTAATGGGATACTCCAAACATATTATTATGTGCTCATAGAGTAGGGGTCCCCAACCTATTTTAGCCATGAGCCACATTCAGTTATAAAGAGTTGGGGAGGCAGACAAGCATGAAATAAGTTTCTGGTGGAAGCCACATAACTGCTGTGATTGGCTTTGTGGTAGCCCCTATGTTGACTGGCAGCTTGCAGGAGGCTCTGTTTGCGTTTTTTATGCACCACAACTTGCCTTCTAACCAGAAATTAAAAATAAGCATCTGCTGTGAGGTCATTGGGAGCAACATCCAAGGGTTTGGTGAGAAACATGTTGGGTTGGGGATCACTGCTCATAGAGGATATCTTGTACATAGATAGATGCCAGGACATCTCGAGCCACAAAAGAACATTAGAGGTCAAATGGGCTGCTCCACATCTCTGACTAATCTGTAAGATTGTGTTTTGGTTGGCTTTCATAACGCTGCCACGTGGCAATTACTTTAGGTGATAAGCCAACGAACATTCTATACCTACAGACAAAACGTAATGTCAACAGAGAAATTGAGAATTCTCATAAAGTAAAATCCCATATAAACACAAGTATGACAACTGGGTCAGAATAATGCCTAAGGGATCATATGAAAAGTATTCATTTCAATAGAGCCGCCCGTTTCTGGTAAACCTTTAACTGTTAAGACTATTTTTAAATAGTTTTTTTTTGTTGGCTTAAATAAATACCTGATTGAGGACTAATCTGGTTAAAAGAGAGAAAGATAATTATCATAGCTGCATGAGTTCTCCATAGGACGTGAAATCTCTCCAAATTGATATTGTTCACTGCAGCAATATAATCCCTTTGTACTAAATACAACGGCTGAAAAAAAAATCAGGTGGCTTAAGCTGGCACAAGTAAGTATATCATATTTATGTTCAACATCCAGCCAGGCTGGCATATTAAAGAGAAACGGTACTATATTTACAAGGATTTAGGTTTATTCTTCCATAAAATGACACTCATTGTTTTTATAATATTTTTATGTATTCATTCATATAGTTTTAATCCCAGGCATAATTCATAAATATTTTTCAGTAGTAGGATACTACGTGGCACCTACAGTGAAAATGAAGAGTAGACAATTTTTTGGTAAAAATGTTTTTGTATTGCTGCAAAGGTTCCAGATATGAATGAAAAGCAGATAACCTTCAAAGACAAATGTAGCATGGGGTGGCATTTCCACCAGCTGTAACATCTTAGTCTGACCTTCATACACTAGGGTTGCCATCTCTGACTTCTGTAAAAACCAAACAAGGAGGCCGGATAATTACACCGGTGCAAACCAGTGACATACGGGGGTAGGGTTATATTTGGAGGCATGTTTGTGCCTAATTTGGATGGGGTTTTAATAGCAAAAATGGTTATTGGCCACATAATTGTTCAGGTTTCAAACAACTATACCATATACTGCTAGTAAGGGTACTATATTCATCAGATGTGAGGTGCAACACTGCTTGTGCTTGGGTTTCATCTTGATAAAGGTCAATGTTTAGACATAAATGTTGATCCTACATGAATGTTGTTTGTTTGTGTAGGGATCCATAGGTTTATTATGCCCCTATGGCTTTAAAACCCTACACTTCCTGATCACCTTAGTTGCTGTGCAGATGTCCATGCATCTAGTTACAAATTTACGTATTCGTACCATTGGCTTACTGACTATGACAAGTTCCTGACACACTTTAACAAAGTGCCTGGTTAGTGGTGGATCTTCCTCTTTGGCTGCAAAGCCAGCTGCCCCTGTTCCAGGGAGCCTGGGTACACCAAGGACCAGTAAAGCCATTCTGCCTTAGAGGGACCTGCACCTCTAGTGATAAGTCGGGAAGCAGGGAGCCCGTGAATAAGGCCAGCCAGTGACAGGTCAGATCCTTTCATAGCACTAGGAGCATAAATTGTGAGGCTTAACATAAAGAGCAGCCTGTGCTCCACCAAGGATTTGTAATAGGGAGTGGCTTTCCCCTAGGCTCCTAGTCCTAAAGTGACGGGACCTCAGCAGGATAGGGAATCAGGCTTGGAATATTTCACTCTGATTTTTCCATTGTATAGGATCCATACCATGATGGGGCATGCCCTCCTAGAGGTGTACCTTAAACATTCCTAATAGTTTCCACAAGGTGTCACATTTATCTCCATACCATCTGCAAATATTTTGCCTCTGTGAATTTGTGCATACAACCCAACTGATCCTTATTTTTGTCAACATTGTTCTGCTTGTTTGTTGCTGAGCCTTATTTTTACTTGTATGCACAGTAGCCTATGGGAGTTGCAGTTATACCCTGCCTTTCTTACTTCCACTTAGTGAATGTCCTGCCTTAAGTGTTCTAGTCAAATGTAAACCATGCTCTATTTCTTTATCTGACATGAACCCTTATGGCCAAATATAACCTAAAACAGATTTACTTTAGTTTTTTTAAAGACCCATAAGTGCTGTGTTCTGCTTGTGTTGACGTCCAACTTGGCATATTGTCAGTTGTCAGTTGTTTTTTTTTTTTTTATTTGCCCTCAATACCATGGTTTGTATTTAAGCATGCCATATAATACACAATGGTATCCTTATCAACTGTACCTAGAGATGTCACATTGAAACTCTCAAAAATACTTCACAACCAAATAATGAAAAAGACACTTAGTTCATTTTCTTCTGTTTCACCCACCATTTATTCCCTTGATCGATAAATGAACAAGAAGAAAACAAGCCCTGTTTTCACACTGTTTCAACATGAAAAAAACTAATGAACGAGCAACTGTGTCGTCAGCTCTGTACTCAGGCTTGTGTCTGTTTCAGACAACACAAGATGAAATGTCAACAGTTATTTTCTCAATATAAGCCTTCTTAGGCACTTAACAACAAAGTGGGATTCTAAAAATACAAAATACATGTGGGCTGCCTTTGTTCATAGGCACTGTCAATATCGCAATAACTTTGGTTTTTTCCAAGCCCACTTGAGTCCACATATCTCTCTGACCCTCTGTAATGTACTCAGTCTCTTGTAAAGAAATTCAGATTCTTGCTGTGAATAGCTCGCCTTTCACTCACGTTACATGTCAAGCCATTACTCTTAGTCATTTCACTTGCATAACAACGCCATCAAGCAGAACTAGCAACTACACAGAACAAATAGCGTACATTAACAGTTTCAATTTCATTTAGGTTCTGTGGCTTGGACTCTGGAAACAGTGTCTTACTACTGGAGTAAATTAGCACAGTGACTGCAACCTTTTTATCTATATATAAACTGCAGGGGCGATCCTACGCACTGCGCTGCATGAGGCGGCCTTGAATTTGCCGCCCCCCCTTCCCCATGTGGCTCAAAAGTGAGCGCCGGACAGGGGTAGGGGGGGTCCACAGCTCTAGTGCAGAGCGCGCTCTACACTAGAAGAGCCGAATTTCAGAGTTGAAAAACGGAAATTTGTCTCTTAGTTACCAGGAGCGGCATTTTTGACGCCCCTGGTAACTAGGGAGGGGCTGCCGCCTCAACTCGCCTCATTGTCGGAGCGCCCCTGATAAGCTGGCAGTTGTGTGAATATGTGTTATATTCATCTATAAGAACTACAAAGATGGTCAATAATGGAAAATCACATAGGCTTATGGCAGCTAATAAACCTGTTTTGTTTGAGGTACAGTAAGACTTTACAGACTTGTGCCAACACTTTTCACATTTGAATGTAGCTCATCAGCAAAAAAGGTTGGGGACCCCAGCTACCGATAGAACATCACAACTTCCCCTGCACAAAGTTGTTCAATTCAACACAACACTGTTTTAGTGTTCATCAATCATTAAATGTTTTCTCACTTACAAACCAACTCTTTGCATTTCTCTCTCGTTGATGCCCTCTTCTTGTTCCTATTTTGTCTTTTCTCTATTATATAAAATGGTGGTCGAAAGGACCAGATAGTGAGGGGGGACCTAAATTACCCCCTAATCCTGTAGCCCCAATAAACATTGTGTGCAATAAAAGTTCTGTGGTGAAAATAATTCATTTACATTTTTGTCTGTTCCTTGTATTATTATTAATATTATTAACATGTATTTATAGAGCGCCAACAAATTATGCAGCGCTGGTGTCACTACTATCCTCTAAAATATGGCAGAGTAATACTACAGCAACGTAACCACTCTACCTTTTCCCTCTTCTCAACAACTTTCTTATCTAGTATGAGGTCCCCTTTTTATAGCCGAGCTCTCCTACTCTCTCTGCCTATGAGAGTTGCCTACTGAACAAGTTCCCTGCCTCTGCTCCAATGGAAATTAATCAGGCAGTGGATAGAGTAGGAAAGCTCAGAAAAGGGCGGGGCTTCATGCTAGACAAGGAAGTAGCCGAGAGAGCTGCAGTTCAGCTGCTTGTGATACAGAATCTACATGAGACATAATGCAGGGAAAAAGGGGGCTATTTGGAGTAATTTTAGAGATTTGACTTACTCCTTAAGTACATGTATTTTTTGGGCTATTATAACTGCATATAATACTAATAAGTACAGTACTCAGAAGCCAGTTACATTATCACATTATCGTGCACGTTGGTTTTTATTTCGTCATTCAAAGCTTGCCCCATGATCATAAATGTATTATATGTCTTAAAGCTTTAATCTCATGTCTGATCATAAATCTAAATATTATATTGCCGAATTTGTTTTCCTAACTCCTAAATCCTCAATGCCTCATCTTCTACTTACATTAAACAATTTTTTGTTTCCAGACGCAGGTCAAATTGCTGCAAAGTTCAACCTGCAAGAACAATGTTCCGACTCCTGAGCTGCAGTGCTGAGCACTTCTCACTCCACTGCTGTCAATAACTCTATGTATTGTGAATATTCCAAAAGGAAGGGCACCTGATGTCCAATGTAAGGAATTCTGCTTTTACAAACCTTTGCTACTTAATCTGAGAAACATTGTTCATCGCTGACTGCCTGAGCCTTGAATAGCCCTTTGTTTGAATGTTCTTCCCAAGTACTTAACTTAGACACCAGAGAAGAAGACCTGTTGGACCCAATGCAACGTTACAGCAAAAGATGATAAGTACCTCTTTATTACCTTCAAGGATTTTAATTTTCTTATTAGCGGCGCTGACAGTTCCATACAATATATCATTTATATGTTCTTTACACAAATAACCTTCAAGGCTGCTCAGTCACCTATAAATGTTGATTATGTGAATTATGGTAAGGATAACAGAGCCTGCCACTTTACTGATTATGTCACATATTTCTCAACAAAAGCGACAATATGTCAGCCTATTGTATGTGGAAACATTTGGCTGGCATTTAATTCTAATGACGAGGTTTTTCAAAGATCTGCTCGTTGATTAAAATGCAGTTTTACCACTGTAACGGGGCACGCTTTAACTAGGAGAAATATGAAAATGACAAAGCGATAAAAAAAAAAAAGGAAACTTGAAATAAAGGGAGATTAGTCAAAAAGGGCACCGGCTGATGGAATATGTCTATTGTCCTAGTCTACAGAGCTACAGAATAGGAAGCCAACGTTTTATTCAATAGCAACAACAGTTCAGGCTCTATATTCTGTATAAAGATTGACATACCCAACAATACCGCCTGGTGAATTCTTTCTCTTGACCACTAAATATGTGTTGTATGAAATTAGCACTAGTGATGGGCCAATAAATTCACCCTAGGCGAATTCGCGGCGAATTTCCGACATTCGTCGGTGGCGAAAGTTTCTGCAAAACGCTCACGAAAATTCGCCGCGCGCCGAGTTCGTCGATTGACTTCAAAGCAGCACAATCTATGCAGTGAAATTATTTTTAAAAATAAATGAATATATATTAAAGGAGACATATTGTGTAAAATATAAGAATGTACCAGTGCATTATACTTATTTAGCTATAAAAGAATTGTGCTTAAAAAATTAGTGTTTCAGGCTGATTTATTGAATATGTCTGCAAAACCCCTTATAATCCCTCCCTTCTCTTCCACTTCCTGCTCCCGGAATTCCCAGGTTGTGCAGGGGAGCCGGCTGCTCTCAGCTCACTGCACTGTAGGACAGGAACCAATCAGCAGCTAGCAGGACCTGATAGGGAACTGAAGCCTGTCTGTGCTTGTGTGACTGCAAGGCTTTGATTGGCTGTCCCCCTCCTACTGTGCTTCTGGCAGGGACCGTTAGGACACACCCACCCCTCATCTGAACCACAGACAGGGACCAGAGAACATCTATAGGGAGCTATAATAAAGGGGCTATTTTTAAAGATAATATTCATTTCTAGCACCATGTAAAAGCAACACTATATATTACTGATTATTGCCTACAAAATTAGAGTTTTTTAATGTATCCCATATGTCTCCTTTAAAATATGCCTTTTTTATGTTTCACTATTTTAAATAATAATCACAGATGTTTTTAAGAAGCTGGCAACATGGGAGCCTTTTTTTCTTTTGAAAAGATAAGAGTCCAGTAACAATACAGGGCATGTGTGTAACTAAGTGAAACGCGTGTGTAAATTGCTCTTCTCATTGACTCCAATGCTATTCAGCACATTCACACACAAAGCAAAAGATGCAATTTTTTACAATTTTTTTTTCATATTTCCCTACCTCCCAACATTTCGGAAGTAAAATGAGGGACAGAATTTTTTTTTTCCCATACGTAGCGCTGCAACATTTTGACCACACCCATTTTTGTGGCCACACCCACTAATTAACATGTTCGTTTTACCAAATTTGGCAAGTTATGAAAGTTTGAAAATATTTCTCCTTATCTAAACTGTTACAAATACAATCACTTATTTTATTATATCAAAATTGTTAAAAAGCATCTTTTTTGCACCGGTTAGCTGCTCTTCTAGGCTCTCTGCCAAAAGCCAATTAAGTTAGAAACTTCTTTCTTTTTCTGGCTATTCCGTGCAGAGAAAAGAGGGACTTTCCAATACAAATGAAATGAGGGACTGCAGGTTGCGCTGTCAAAAGAGGGAATGTCCCTCCAAAAAACGGGACCGTTGGGGGTATGTATTTCACCTGGCAGTTTTATTACATTGCACTGTGCGTCAAAACTATTCTGACGCGCGTCAAAGTAAGTGCGCGTCAACTTGGGCGCGACAAAACATCAGCGCGACTCGCTTTGCGGATTTTTTTGCTGAAAAATTCTCACATTTTTCTGCGAAGTGAAACGCCACAGATTCGCCCATCACTAATTAGCACTATATTCCTATTGGCTCTACTGGGGCTTGAACCCTGTACCTTATAGTTGTTAGCTATCCTGTTCCTGCTCTTCATCTAGTATTGCACCCTGGGTTGTCCTACTCCTGCCTTTAGTTCTCACTTCTGCATTAGTCTTGTTCTGTTCCCTGCATCTTGTCCTGTTTCAGCCTTGTCCAGGACACATTCAGCCCAAGAAGAATAGTGAGGAGCCCAGGAATGACCGATAGACCTGTACTCATTGCCCATGAATGATATCCAAGGGTGGAGTACGTGGACACCTATAGACCAGTGTGTTATTTACATTCAAGCACAACTCTTAGTGCCTCAGTAATCACACAACAACAATAGCTGCTGACTACTGTGTGTTGCTTTTGGCACACTTTGCACCTTATTCTCTCTTTTGTAATTACACCTTCAAGTCAAACAGTAGCAAATGAATTATCTTGTGCAAACCTAATGGCAGAATATCAGCTAATAATGCACATGTGCATAGATTTACAGGTGAACACAAATAATATTCCCTGCACTGTCCCACAACAATTTATACTAATTGCAAGCCCTCAAATTTGCCAACAGTCCCCATTCATGGAAGGTACGTGTGTCAATTCACTTTGGACATTTGCTTTGGTGCCGCTCTCCTTCTCCTCCAGACTGGACGCTGTTGCATCTATAGACACAGGGGAACCCTGGAGCTTCCCATTTCAATATTGGCTACTGCCACATCCAAAAGGTACGGTAGCCCCAGTGGTTCCACAGGGACCTGCAAGAATAAGTGCAGCACAGATGTGCCAAAAGACTCAGGGACACACATCACTCTCACACTAAAGCATTTTGGGAACAGAAAGAGGGACATAGATTTGATGCGTGCCAATGTTTTATGGTCACACCCCCTTATTATCATGTTCATTTTACAAAATTTGGCAAGTTTTTAAAGTTTGAACCAATTTCTGTGGTTTTTATGCATCATTACAGTTTTGCTAATGAAGGTGCATTGCCCTTTAAGCTGTCAGTCACAGTTTCCCCATCAGACCTACTTATCTTATATAGTTACATTTGCTTATATGATTATCAAATTATTACAATTATTTCTTTGCTTATCTTAATTTGTAACAAATTTACCTGACATGTATGCTAGGCTCTCTGCCAAAGGCCAATTAAGTTAGAAACATTGTATCTTTTTCCTGATATTCGGTGCAGGGGATCAAAGAGAAATTCGGGACATTTAAGGAACAATCCGGGACTGCAGGTTGAGCTGTTAAAATCGGGACCGTCCTGCAAAAATCAGGATAGTTGGGAGGTACTGTATGCAGAGTATGAACGCAACATGCCAGTTTTAACACATGGATCTGGCAAAAGCAATGATCGAATTTAGGAGGAAATTCTGCACTGAAGACAATAAACTCAAAAGGGGTAATGTAATAAAAGGCACTAAGTTTGCCCAGGGGCAGTAGCCTATAGCAACCAATCAGCAGGTCACC
Organism: Xenopus borealis; assembly: GCA_024363595.1. NCBI lineage: Eukaryota > Metazoa > Chordata > Amphibia > Anura > Pipidae > Xenopus > Xenopus borealis. Next base: position 8,282,766 of record CM044439.1, read on the forward strand.
TGTTTAAATGCAAGCATCTTATTGGTTGCCATGAGTTACTGCTCCTGGGCCAACTTAGTGCCTAATATTACATATAGGGGTAATTGTGATTGAGCTCAGTTAAAGGGATTCTGTCATGATTTTTATCATGTATTTCTTATTTCTAAATGAAACCATTTACACTGCAAATAATTCACTGTACAATATAAAATGTCATTCCTGAAAGTGTATTTCTTAGTTATAATATTGGTGTGTAGGTGCATCTCAGGTAATTTTGCCTGGTCATGTGCTTTCAGAAAGAGCCAGCACTTTAGGATGGAACTGCTTTCTGGCAGGCTGTTGTTTCTCCTACTCAATGTAATTGAATGTGTCTCAGTAGGACCTGGATTTTACTACTGAGTGCTGTTCTTAGATCTACCAGGCAGCTGTTATCTCGTGTTAGGGAGCTGTTATCTGGCTACCTTCCCATTGTTCTGTTGTTAGGCTGCTGGGGGGGGGGAAAGGGAGGAGGTGACATCACTCCAACTTGCAGTACAGCGAGTAAAGAGTGACTGAAGTTTATCAGAGCACAAGTCACATGACTGGGAGCTCTTGGGAAACTGACAATATGTCTAGCCCCATTTCAAATTTCAAAATGAAACAAAAAAATCTGAGAAATGGATTTCAGTGCAGAATTCTGATGGAGCAGCACTATTAACTGTTGCGTTTTGAAAAATAAATAAATAAATAAATCCCATGACAGTATCCCTTTAATGACCCATAAACTACATATAATGTCAAGCTTTAATCTAACTTGGATACATATTGGTTCTAAACAAACCTTCTTACAGGAGAGAATAGTCTTTAAGAGCAATTGTTCCAAGGGGCTCTGCTGTTGAAATTAAGGGTTTCAGGGGTCCTAATTATGGGACCAGCGCTCATCACTTCCTGCAATGGGATTCCGACTCAAATCGCAAAAACTCAACCCCCCCCCAGCCCGGATCAGATGTAAATGACTTGAAACTGGGCGCTGATTTCCAACGATGCCTTGTGAGCAGGAGTAGTTGTGACAGGGCTGGGTGCAATGTCAGAGCAAATTACAGTTCAGTGATGCTTCCTTTGCAAGCATGGGCAGTACAGTGATCACTGCAGTCACAGAAAAATACATGGAAATAGTTTCAGCGCTGACAGCAATTCACAGCAGCATCGGGCTTTAACTGGTGTCTCGACCTACAGGCCGTACACTCCAAAGTAAAATGTGATTAAGGACTCCATGGCGGCTTAGCACAGGAATCCTCCTGAGAAGAGACTTTGTCAATCAAACTCCACTGCAGTGATAATAAGTGATGGCCGTGTGATGTGTTCACTAAACAGAGGCCTCTGGGGTGGGAATGTGGAGTATATTTATCTAAGGAGATTGGAATATAAAAGAAAATACATATCTGGAAACCCATTATCTAGAAGGGGACCTGTTATAAAGAATGCTTGGGACCTGGGGGTTTTCCAGATAATGGATATTTCTGTAATTTGGATCTTCATACCTTAAGTCTACTAAAAAATCGCATAAACATGAAATAAAGCCAATAGGCTGGTTTTGCTTCCAATAAGGATTAATTATATCTTAGTTGGGATCAAGTACAAACGACTGTTATATTATTACACAGAAAAAGGAAATCATTATTCTCTCATTATTTGGATAAAATATTGCGTATGCGAGACAGCCTTTCCATAATTCAGAGCTTTCTCGATAACGGGTTTCCTGATAACAGACCAGTTATCCAGAATTCTTGGGACCTGGGGTTTACCAGATAATGAATCCTTCTGTAAAATGGATCTTCATACCTTAAGTCTACCAGAAAACCATATAAACATGAAATAAAGCCAATAGGCTGGTTTTGCTTCCAATACAAATGAATTATATCTCAGTTGGGATCAAGTACAAACTACTGTTTTATTATTACACAGAAAAAGGAAATCAGTATAAAATTTGGATTATTTGGATAAAATGGAGTCTGTCAGAGATGGCCTTTCCGTAATTCTGAGCTTTCTGGATAACAGGTTTCTGGATAATAGATTCCATACCTGCACTACAAAAAACAGAGGGGCAGATTTACTAAATTCACATGAATGATTCGAATTTTCAAAAATATTCTAATTTGAATTTTTGAATATTTCTGAAGGCCACTTCGACCATCGAATTTTGAAAATTCGATCGAATCGAATGAAAGAAGAAAAAGGGGATTCAATAACGATTTAATAGAAAACCAATACACACATATATCCATATTAATCGGGGTACATGGTCAACCCCCTTCCTCTGTTTCACTGCCGGAATGATGGAGTTTAAACCAACAGACAGTAAATATGGTTCTCCAGTAGGCCCATGTCCAGTAGCTCATGAGGTGTTTGTAGGGTAATCAACTCTAGTCAAGTAAGTGGAGGAGAAGAAGAGTAACTAATGAAAGTGCTGCTTACACCCCCATCTGTAAAGGAGGTAAGTCCATGAACCCCACTAAATTGTTTTTAAGTTGTAAAGAAGGGAGAATTCATAGTTAAGAAGAGAAGGAGGGTCGGAAATGATCCAAGCAAAAGTCTTACTCATGCACTGCTGAGTTGTCAAGGTACTGTAGCCTTCACTGTTCTACAACTCAATCATGTGTATGATTTATGAATCTGCTTCTACAAAATGTATTTATTGGCTGTGGAAAACATCTTCTACTGTTCCCCATGTTGATCTATATCAAAAGGGTGGAAAAATCCACATCCTTGTTTTTGAGAACTGATCTCAGAGGACTGTCCCATTTTGATCACAAAATTAATGATTGATACTAGTGATGGGTGATTAAATTTGCTAATTTTTTTGCGAAGCGAAAAGGGCCAAATTTGCCCACCACTAATTAGAGATGCACCAAATCCAGGATTTGGTTGGGGCTTCAGCCTTTTCCAGCAGGATTCAGATTTGGAAGAATCCTTGTGTCTGACTGAACTGTACAAAAATCCTAATTTAAATTAGGGCGAGAATGGAAATCACATGACTTTTTGTAAAAAAATCTTTTTTCCATTTTTGGTCTGGCGATCCGAATCTTCATCCGAATCTTTCATGAAGGAGTCGGGGGGATTCGGGTGAATCCCAAATAATAGATTCGGTGCATCCTTATCACTTATCAATAATGTACAGAGGCCTCTAGCCAATCAGTAGTTTTAATGATTATTTTAACAAATTACACAATATAAGAAAGTCCTATGCCCCTAAAGGTGGCCATACACGGGCAGATAAAAGCTGCCGACAGACTGTGTCGGCAGATTATCTGCCCGTGTGAGGGGCCCTCCGACGGGCTTTCCCGATCGATATCTGGCCGAAAATCGGCCAGATGTCGATCGGGCAGAATTAAAAATCCCGTTGGATCGTGGCCGCATCTGTTCGTTGATGCGGTCCTGCGATCCGACCGCCTACCGACCCTAGGGCCCACGATCGGATCAGCCCGATATCGCCCACCTCAAGGTGGGCATATCGGGGAGAGATCCGCTCGTTTGGCAACATCGCCAAACGAGCGGATCTCTTTGTGTATGGCCACCTTTACTTTGGCCAAGGACAATGCCATCTCCCTTAAATCCTACCAGCTGCCAGTTGGGAAGTTTTGGATAAAAAATAAAGCGTAGCAACGTGCCCTGGAATATATCCTGACACCTTCAGTTTGGATCAAAAGTTAGATTTCTGGGCAAAGAGGAAGCCGCAGTTGAATTTACAAAATGCCTCTGAAAGCCTCTAAAACATTAAATGTTGAAACAGAAAACCAGTAAAAGTCTGAATGGCTAAAAAGAAAAAGAAAGAAAGTTCCAATAGGATCTATTGACTTCTATGGGACTTTGACTGGATTTTACTTGGTGAATTTTTGTATTGGGGTTTCTTGTGGTTTTTACACTTTTTCTAAGGGTATTATTTATCATTATTTTTAGGTTGAGTTTTAGAAGTTTGAGAGTTTTACTCAAATGTAAAAAACTCAAATCAGTGTAGTCAGGGTCAAAAACTCGAATGCTGAAATAGCTCTCGTTTTCGAAGAAAAAAAAAAAAGACTTGAATCACTCCAATTAATTGAGATTTCAAGTAAAACCCACCAAAAAAACTCAAACATCATGAAGGCTATAAACATCTTCAAATGGTTCAAGGGACCTGTGCTATTGATTTCTATGTGACTTTGAGGTTTTTAGCTGGAGTATTTTCGGATTCAAGCTATTTTCAATTTAGGGGCATAATAAATCTCCAAAAATGTGAGGGTTTTTTTTTTACCAAAAAATTCATGTTTTGGCTGAAAAATACCCTTGAAAATTAGAATTTTTGGGGTATAAATGTTTTAGAGAATTTAAAAAAAAAAACGAATATTTAGAGGAAAAAAAAAATCTGAATTGTCCCCTATGGATTATAATCACAATTAAACTGGAGAAAAATATAAATACCATCATCTACAAATAAAGCACATTGCCTTTCATTAGTTTAATAATTTGACACTAAGAAAAGATTGAAAAACAATTTAATAATAATAAGTTGAAAAGAGAAGTGGCCAGACTGAAATAAATACTTTTAGTGATGGCGGTTTAAATTTTAAGATATCATAAGGATTATTATTTACATCCAGCCTGACAGTGGCAAATGAAGAGGAAGGGTCGTTAGCAACTGGCTGATGGTTGCCCAAGGCGATCTCTCCTTCACCGGCTCTCTCCCAACTCAGCAGCTCACTTACTGAACACGGAATATTGATTCCCATTATGAGTGTTGTCAAACACTGAGTGCAGTCCTGTAGATCTGTAGTGGCAGGTCATCAGAAATAGCATTAGCGGACACAGGGGCAGGAATTAAAGGCCTCATGGACACTTTGTGGAAACAATTTAACAACTCTGATCAATCATTTAAAAATGGAGTATTTAGAATCATGATCGTAACCAGGCACCATTAGCACTGTTTTTTACCCTGACGCAAGAACATAATTTAGCTATTATTTGTAATGATAAAATGCAACATGCATTTGCTGCAATCGCCATAATTAAGGGAAAACATTAAATGAAGCATTCAATTCAAATGCAGCAGTAAAGGCCCTGTATTAATGACTGTCCTCCAAGACAGGACATTGGTTGGAAAAAAAGACACACGTCTATCGATTTCAACCTTTTACATCTGTATAAAACCTGCCAGAGGAAGGAGAAAAACCTTATGAAACATCTTCAATTTGCCTCAGAGTGAGAAAAAAATTACTTTCTAGATGGCAAAAAAGACACACATCTTTCAAGTTCAACCTTTTACATCTGTATAAAACCTGCCAGAGGAAGGAGAAAAACCTTATGAAACATCTTCAATTTGCCTCAGAGTGGGGAAAAAAAATTACTTCCTAGATGGCAATTGGACCAGACACTGGATCAACTTGTACCAAGTGCTACTTTCAATAACCATCCAAACCCCTTTTGAAGCTATCTAATGTATCTGCCAGTACAACTGATTGAGGGAGAGAAGTGCACAACTCCACAACTTTCACTTTCCATTCTTTTAATCGGAAGTGTCTGCTGGTATATATATATATATATATATATATATATATATATATATATATATATATATATATATATGTACACTGGTATATATTCATATATAAATAAATATATATAAAAAAAATATATATATACATAGTTATCATATTCCACCTTAATCACTTCTCATCCAACCCAATAAATAACCCAACTTGGCTAGTCTTTCTTCATACATGAGACTTTCCTTTACAAATTTAGATGTCCTTCTCAGGACATTCACTAATTCAATGACATCCCGACTAAGCATTGGAGACTAAAATGGCAAAACGTATTCTAAATGGGGACTTACAAGTGCTCAGAAAAGTGAAAGAATGACCCTCTCCTTTCGTGAAGCGATGTTCTTGTTTGCCTTTGAAGCTACTGACTGGCATTGCTTGCTGAAGTCAAGTTTATTATCTACAAGGACCCAAAGCATCTTCTCCATTATGGATTTGCCTAGTGCAGTCCCAGTAAAGGGGACCTGTCACAGAGACATAAAAAGCTGTATAATAAAAGTAATTTTAAACATGAAATCCAAATTGTTTTTTTTTATTAAAGCATTCATAGTTGTTGTAAACTCATTTATATCGCATCTGTCAATCAAATATTGCCTGCCCCTCCTCTACGCCTTAGGCATAGAAGCGGAGCAGGCAATTACTTTTACTTTCCATTCAGCATTTACTAGATGTCACATTTCCCCTGCTCTTTTCACAATTTAATTATGTATCCAGTGCATGGGGATGGGCATCAGGTCCCCCTTTCTGGTGCACTAACAAGACTGTGATGATGCAAGTCTTGCCTTAACTTGCTTGACTAACGTAATAAAATAGGATTATGAATATTTCTTTAAGGGTATAAGTGGCTGCATATTTTTACATCCCAGGTAAATGACCTTACATTTATCAACACTGAATCTCATCTTCCACTAAACCACTTGTGTAGTGCCCTATGCAGTTACGTGGGACAACCAGAAACTCATGTAGGATACCTACTGCTTATGTAATACTTATTAAGTTACTGACAATCAAAACGATGCGAAAAACATATCCAGGATTGTCTGAATTCCTTAGCATTGGGCCTATAACTGTATGCTCCAGGCATTTTGTGTTCAGTTCCATGATGATGATCTAGGAACTGGCCACACCAGCACCTTATAACAAAATAACAATAAATCACTATGTAAGGAAATGTCCCTACAATTCCCCCTTTAGTGGTCTTTCTCGTGGGTTTCTGGGAATATCAAGGACAGCAAACAAGCATTCACTCTAATTCTGACCCTAATCAACCTTTAAAGAGGTCCCTGGTCCACTGTTTGGCTGCTCTCAGGCAGGTTTTGAGAGAAGATTAGGAGGGTTATGGGAACAAAAAAAATGCAGTCAACATCTCCAATGAAGCAGAGGAAACACTTCAAGTGAATGTTGTTCTAAAACCAACCATTTCAATATATTATCATCAGAAAAATAAAACAGGGAAAATATAAGGATCGATTTACAATTGCACTAAAATTTAGTGCATATTTTTCACCCTCTGTTTTTAGGAGTAGAGAAAAGTCTAAAATATGTATAAATCGTTATGCTTCTTGTGTTTAGAATGTAACCCAATGCAAGCTAAAAAGCCCTTATCCTTCAAGGATCAATGTTAATATCGCATTTGCTAATGTCAAACATGTACTATACTCGGCCTTCTATTTGAATTCTTCTGTAGAGATAAATACATATTTGAAGATCACCAAAGAGGATGATCAACTAACTAACTGATATGACAAATCCTCTTAAGAAGAGGCAGCTTTTTTATTTATTTTTTTAAATGTCAACCATCTACAATTATGACTATTCCTGAGTGTCGTTAGGCATTGTGGAGCAAATAGCTGCTGGCCCTCAAGGCAGGAAAATGGTTCCAAATACAATTGAATCATGGCAACCATCAATTAAAGGCCTTATATATGTCTCAACGTACTTCAAGACTGAACAAAAATGGAATCATTTATACATGCTTTGGAGATACATGTCATCATGTGAAGAAGTACATGTATCAAGGAGATAATAGCGGGTGAAAAAGTTCATGCTAATATAGGAGATGTCAGGACTGAACGAGTGAATACAATTGCTGTATTTATTGTAAGAAAGAAATACATTGAGTGGAAAAAAGTCAAGGTGAGATGGATGATTTGACAGTACAAGGGAAAAAAAATAGATATTTTCAAACGATTTATATGGTAAGAACAGATAATTATGAACGTTGATGACTAAAGCCAACATTCTCCCAAGTGCCATACAGCTATGGAGAAGTGTATGCAAATAAACAGCAGCGGCCACAAGGTTCTGTCTTCATAAAGCGAACTCACTAGATAAGGCCAAAAGCACACAAACAGCACCTCTTCTTCAGAAGAAGGAAGCACAGTGTTATGAATATGATGAATAAAAACATCTGATCTTTACACTTTTGGACTTGGATCTTTACAGGTGCAAAAGTGTAAAAATATACAAGAGCCTAAAGATTTAGAGGCACATTTATCAAGGGGCGAATTTCGAATTCATGGGAGTTCTTTTGTTTTTTGGGAAACAACCTTCCCATAATTTGGAGCTTTCTGAATAACGTGTTTCCAGATAACAAATCCCATATCTGTATTTTTATTGTGCCCTAAATCTGACACCAAAATATGGCAATTTTGGTATTTTTGTGCCAGATGTATTATTGAATAGTAAAGCTAAATGAAAGAGATGCAAATCCATAATGTGCTTTGAACCACTCTGCAAAATGACAAGTCTTTGTGCTGAAGGAATGATAGTTGTACACAAAATTCTCTATGTAATGAGAAGTCTGTAATCTATAATTAGTCATTTATTTATTCTATGTTTCCTTCTGTGTATAAAACACTTCTATGTTACAGGTATGGGATCCATTATCGGAATCCAGAAAGCTCTGAATTATGGAAAGGCCAGCTCCCATAAACTCCATTACAATAAAATAATTCAACATTTTAAGAATGCTTTCCTTTTTCTCTGTTATAATAAAGTAGCTTGATGGTACTTGACCCCAACTAAGATATAATTAATGCTGACTGGATGCAAAACAACCATAATATACACGATATGGAGATCCAAAATTACAGAAGATTCCTTATTTGGAAAACCCCATAACCTGAAATGTTTCTCCCCCAGCAGAGTTGTGGCATTGCCTGGGGGAAAAGAATACGGTCAAAGAGTGGCATTACCAGACATGCTTTCCCTTGAGTTGCTCTTCCCTATGAGGCCCGATGTGTCCCATTTCTTTGCAATAGGAGAAAAGCTAGTGGTGGCTTCAGGCCTGGACTGGCAAGTTCCAGTTCTAAAGTCGCATTTGTCACCACTGTTGGTTGAAACTTTCAGATATCAATCTAAATAGAATAGTAAGTCTTTGGCACAAATAAAACTCCTTTTCACCAATTTGGAGTGTAACATAATTTCTTCTAGGAAAAGTAGACACAGCAACGTGCACTTGATGCTCCATAAAGAAATTGGTACAGTGTAACATCTCCTTCTCTGTTTCTCTGAGATAGAAGGTCTACCAGCTAACACAAGAGGTGTTTAATATCTTGGAAATAAATTGCTTTGTTGTAGAGTAATTTCTGCATAACATACACTACTACTGTTTTATATGCCTGATTTAAAGGAATTAAGAATGTAGAATAATCCACGCTGCAGTAGATCATTCCTTAAATTACATAAAAGGGAAAAAGCTATAGCACCATGTAAGACAAGGAGCTTGTGAAGAAAAACAACCAAGCTTCCCAATAAGGATGCCCTCCAAAGATGTACAAGGAGCAATGGTTTCACTTGAGCTTGACCAGAAGAGCAAGTAAGCTTCCTAAAGAAGATGGCCTACAGGGATGTATGAGGAACAACGATTTCACTCGAGCTTGAGCAGAATAGCAAAAATGCTTCCTTATGAGAATGTCCCCCAAGGCTATTTGAGGAGCAATAAATCCACTCAAGCATGACCAGAATAGTAAACAAGCTTCCCAATGGGGATGGCCTCCAAGAATTTAAGATGAGCAATCATTCCACTTGAGCTCGACCAGAGTAGCAATCTTCCCAATGAGGTTGCCCTCCAAAGATGTACAAGAAGCAATGACTCCACCAGAATAACAAGTAAGCTTTTCAATGCAGATGGTCTACAACGGTAAGACCCCTCATTGGGAAGCTTGCTTAGTATTCTGGCCAAGCTTGAGAGGAATCATTGTTGCTTATACATGTAAATGCTACTTCATAGACCTCATACAAAAGTACAAAAATATTACATTCTAAATGTTATTTCTACGTTGTTGATGCAATCTCTGTAGACACCTGTAACTTAAATTGTAATTGTGAAAGTAATGTTACAGATAGGTGATGAGTGCTGAAAATAACAGACATGTTAAACCTGGGTGAAAACATCAAACAGAAGAGCTGATTTACAGTATGTGATAACCAAATATATGCCACAGCCCCCCCCCCCCCCCCCCACAATACTAGAGATTAATCTGCCAGCCTTATTAACGTTAGCACAAGATAATAGTCATTTCAGTTGAAACTCATGCTGGCATTTGTAACAGAAAGCTTAGGAAATGATACAAACAAAGGCATCTCAACACAAGGAAATTTAATAGGCAAGCTGTTGCAGTAACCCCCATCATTTCAGCTCTGAATTGTTCTACACCCACTTAGCTCTAACATTTAACATGAGTTCTTTATTGTTTAATAACTGAAAATTATATGCAATGAGACACTTAGACATAATTGGTGACTTTTCAACTTTGTCATAAGGCTAAGAAAATGGCAGAACAAAAATAATCCCTCAATTCAAGTAATGAAAATGTACAATTCATAATAAATTCAAAGTCGCTCATTTACTACTAATTGTGTAAAATGCAATACTGCTAAGCTGCTTAGTTTATTTTCATGCTATTGAACTCTGTGGTTGATCAGCACCAGGGTTAGACCTGGAAGGGTTGGGTGCCGTGTTTTCATTTCCATTTGATCTCCTCATTATATCAAATCATCATATCAGTGTGCTGGTTTGTTATACAGTGAATAAGTGAATCCCAAAGAGCACTGCAAGAACCCGGAAGTGCCCGTTCGGGAAAGGCGCATTGAAGAAGAAGGAGGTGGTGGGCGTCCCTGCAGAGAGCGGCAGGTGCCCCGCCGGCACCCTAGACCACCAAGTAATTTTTTCACAATGACCTTTGCTATCATACAAATGTAATGACTTGAGAGGAGACTTATAAAGAGCAAAAAGACTTAACCAACCACAGGTGAGAAGCTCTCCTGTATATATCCATTGTGGAAAAATTCTAATCTATCTGAGACAAAAGATGGAGTACAGAGGAGAGTGTGATAGGGATAGCTGAGGAAGAGATAGAGAACAGTAAGACTAAGACCACACCATACAGATCTCAGCCTGCAGTGGATTTCGGCATGAAATGCAAAATATCTCGTTTCTACACCGTGATCCACCCCTACACCCCTGAGCAGAATTAATGTTTCAGACAGGCAGTGTAGCAGCAGAGAAGCAGTGGGGTAGCAGCAGGGTTGTGAATTCTCTCCCTGTGTTTCTCCACAGGCCGAGATATGTATGGTGTGGCCCTAGCCTAAGAGATGGGGTACAGGACTAGACATACAGTAATTTCCCAACAAGCCCACAGGGGACCTTTACTTCTGACCCTGCCACAAGTCCAAGATAATTAAGGGGTGCAAAATTGTGCCCCTCAGTATTAATTCACATTGGGCTTGGAGCATTGATTCACGCTATACCTTGTGCCGGATATAAAATCTGATGCAAGGTGCAGAGCGCAGCGTTGGTGCCCAGTTGGCGCTTTCTAACTTGCGTCTGAATGAAGAACAAGGTAGGGGACATGTAGTGGTCGGGGCAGGGGGCAGTGCTATATTCAATGGACAAATACAGGTATTTCTACTTATATTGGAGCACTATAAAGTGCAGGTAAGGTTAATCTGGCTCAGTGTTTTGTATGCTATGGGTTCTGGAAGAAAACTTGTAATTTTAGGGTGTTAATTCATTCAATATTCTGCAAAGGAACATACAGACAGCATGAATTTGCCAACAAAACATCTTCTTAAGCTTTCCGTTTCTGTTTATTTATACACAATGCCATATGTACAGCTTTGCCATTTATTCCTGTTTATTAACAAACCTTTGCAATTAACTGGCTTATAAATCAGAAGTTTGATACTATTTTAATTCCCTTTATGTGTGGTAACCTATCATTGAAATCACATTGAGCTGACTCTTAAGAGGCCACCTAGTGCAATAATGTAACATTCCAATGAGTTGTTTTGGTGTGCAGAAAGCACTGGTAATATGCGCAGTAAAAATTGTTTTTTTTTTTTTTTTAATATGACAAAAACATGAGCTAAATTAATGTGCACTATTCATAAACACTTGACAGGTTGATTACAAAAGATGTCATTTGTTACACACCATCTACTGTAACTGCCATACAGCAGTCACTACCCCACAGTGAGAGGAACAGTGCCGGGGAACCCTTTGCTGCACTTAATGTATAGATGCCAAATATTACATTTATTTTTTTGTTTTAAAAACTCCCCAGAAAGCAGAAACATAACGGTGTTTAACGAAGTCAATTAGAACAATGTGTTAAGTAGTTTCAGGACCCAACTGTCATTCACCAGTGCCTGTGGACAAAAGGGGATATTAACTCTAAGAAAGGGTTTGTGTACAATTTAATGCAAGTGATTTTTAAAGATGTGTTTTGGACCTGAGCTCACGTCCCACTGGGATTTTCTTGTGTTTGGTGTCACTCCAAACATTAGTTATTTTTGAAGCATCAATGCTAAATAGTTGTCCCTTATCGTTTTAGTATCATCACTTAGTAGCACAAATGGCAGTGGCAATCCATAAGTCCATGGGAAGACTTTGAGACATTAAGGCCTGCATCAAGGCTACAACCCTCAGATGAAAACACTTCAGACCATAAGGGATCAGTTTAGTTGCTCCAGTTCTTGTCTACTGAGAGGTACTATAGGTCCACCTGCCTAGAAGGAATTCAACAGATGGCACTGTAGGGCATCGGCACAGTATGTGATTCCAGGGTTCATATCATGCAAGCAGTCAGTAGCATCATAGGCATCAAGATCAAAACGCATCCCAATAAACTTCAAAGGCAATTGTTGGAATCCACTTGGCCACTTACAAGTTAGGAGACGTATCCTTGGAAAAAAGGAAGTCTACAAAATCCACGTGTAGACTTGAGGTAATGGAGGACTGCATCAAATCTGCAGGTTTTGAGATGAAATGCCTTGCTCTTAAAGCTCCAGACAGCTCGAGTAGCAGTTTGGTGGCTACAGATCTTGTTTACTGTGCGTTAGGTCCCACCTTTTCAAAAACTGCCAAGCAGTTAGCTAATGGCACTTTAGAACATTGGCACATGCCACAATTCTGGGGCTTAGGACATAAGCACTTAGCTGCATCATGCCAACAAGATAAAAATCACTACCTATTAACTTCAATGACAATCATTTGGACCCACAGGGCCACATGCAAGTTAAGAGATGGTTCCTTGGAAACAAAATAGCTCTATGAAGTCCATAGGTGAACTTGGGACCATGAAGAGCTAAATCAAGCCTGCAAGTCTTTGGATGAAAAGTCCTGCCATAGAAGTTACAAACAGTGAGGATTAAGTATTAGCAGTTTGGTGGCACCAAGTCTTCTCAGCTGTAGGGTTTGTGCCCTGGCAGTAAGGTATTGTAGCTTAAGCACAGGTCCGAATTTCCATTTGTACATGAATACTTTTAACATGGTGTTTAGGCATGGCTTTTGCCCAAAAATGGTGCAACCCATAATTTACGGCCCAAACTGTCCATAATTCACAGGCACAGAATGGAATCTAATGAAATTTTTAGCTAAAAAGGCAGAAACTGCTATCTACAATTTTATCATAATAAATACAGCAGTCAGAGTTGTAATGAGTTTTCACAGCCCCAAAATTCTCTATTCATTTCTTTTTTCACTTGACTTCCATTTAGTCTCCCACCAAGGCAATTCATTCCAAAGGCAGAAAATCATTTTCCGAGTACAAGCCGCAAAAACTGCATTGTTCTAATAATCAGCCTAACTGCACAATTATTTATTTTACATATATTTAGATGAAAATGAGCTATCACTAAGAGTAAAAGATTTTTTTACATTAACACCACAGGAGCCAAAATCTTTAGTATAATTGAGGACTTGGTTTGCATGACAACTATTCCCTGGCTGTAATTTAATATTTTAGCTTCATAGGATACTAATTAAGAATATGCGGCCCGGCTTTTAATCTGAAAATGATATCTTCTCAGGGTAGGCTATCCATGTCAATAAATATTCTGCAAATAAAAGTATTTAGCATAAAATATAGCGAACAAAATCATAAACTGTTTGTAAAGGCTTTAAATCCCATGGGATGTCCTCACTAGGGCTGCCGACTGTTACCGGCAATTACTTGATATGCAAATAGAACCAATTGGGAAAATGATTGCCCCTTTGTGAGTGGTCCGCTGGAAACCTGTGTGTGATCAGTGCTTCCATGACATCTTCATTTCGAAACGGAATTGCCTTCTCAGAATACAACTGTATAGGTCTTTAACTGAAGCTTTTTAAGAGTGGTATTGCTCGTCATGCAACCCAGCGTCAATAAATGTGGGGTTGGGATGAGCTTCAATATCAGCCTGGGGTAGATGCTTGGACTGTTGGAATACTACTGTCTGGAATTTGACAATATTGTCTGTATAAACATATCCTTGTTATGAAGGACATCTAAAAAAAAAGTAAGTACTGGCTGTAGGGCTTGAACCCAAAAAGATTGTTTGTAATAGTTCAGCGAGACAATACCGACTCACCTCCACTAATTTCGCTAGATATCACAGACGACTGCAGAGGATTCAGCATGCCCACACTCATTCAGAGCTCCTCAACTGGGATTACCCAAGACCTAAAAATAATTTGGGTCACACCGCCTCATAAAATAGAAAAAACATTGTTTATTGTAACATTAAAACACAGGAGGAAGCTGTGAAATGGACACCTAACATGTTTTGGGAAAACCTCTTAATTATAGGTTTTTTTAATGTTACAATAAACAGTTTTTACTTTGTGAGGAGGTGAACCTTCAATTTCTTCTTTTTGGGTCTTGAAACCAAAAAAGGAGAATCTTGGGTGTATGGGTTATATCATATATAAAACTAACCTTTATGATAAGGAAGAAACAAGTTTTTTAGAAGATATTCAACCCCAAAACAGGATTTAAGGATAATCAATTAATTCTCAGGATATTTTGAAGCCTTCTTAATTACTGCTTCTGTTTGTTATTGCCTGCACTTGGAGCCATAAGCCTGTATTGATTGGCAGCTGTTAAAAGGGGCCTGATACCTAATTCCAAATTATTTTCCATTGTGTTTGTCAAGCAAGATAAACTTTACTTAAATTATATAAATTATTTACATCTTGTTTCTTTTAGTCTTGGAATCCACAATCACAACCAGCACGGGGCTGCCATTTTGAACAGTGCTATTAAGGCAAGTTTTGCCTCATCCCAAATTCTTGTTTATGCTCCAGAATGGGGAACCTGATGCCCATGCCTTTGCACTGGCTACACAATGATAGAGAATGTGAGGAGTGCTGTGAAGTGCAGAAAGGAAAGTTAAAGTAATTTCCTGCCCCGCCTCTATGCCGTAAGCAGCTGTTTTTTTTTACATACTTTTATACCAGGCATGGGAAGTTTAATATAAAAAAAATGGGTTTAAAGGAGAACTAAACCCATACTTAAAAAAAAACCCTCCCCATACTGCCCATAGACCCTGCTCCCCCCAACCTACTTGCTACCCCGAGCAAATGCCCCTATTTTACTCGCCCCTCACGGCAGATTCAGGCGTCAAAGGTTCACAGCACCCATCTTCTTTGGCAATCTTTGTGTATTGAACGGTGCTTCTGTGCATGTGCAGTTGGAGCAATTTCCCAGTTCCAGACATCTGCACGTGAACCGAAGCTCACGGAATCGCCAAAGAGCCGAAAGAAGACACAGGGGCAAATTCACTAAGGCGTGAATTGTCTAATGCTAGCGCTTATTCACCAGCGTGACGTCATTTTGCAACTTCACCAATTTACGAACAGTGTCCCTGGTGAAAATTCTCTAGCAAAGTAGATAGACTAGAACAACTGCGCTCACTTACGCCAGGCGAAAATGCGCACCGACAAAGGGACGTAACTGCACTAATTCACTAAGTTACCTCTTGCACTAGACTTTACTTCGCCAGGTCAGACCGGGCGAGGTTCAATACAATAGATAGGAGTTTGAAAGAAAATCTTGAAATGTTTTATAAGTCCCCAAAAAAAAAAAAAAAAACGCTAGCGTTTTACCTTTCTAGGGTGATAGTCTGAAAAAGAGTGAAATTTTTTTTGGGGGGGGTTACCCTCTTGCCCCCCACATTTCCTAACATATGGCAACACAACTATACAGGGGGCACATGTAGGGCAATAACTTTATTTTATTTATTAAAGGTTTCCTGGGCTTGTGTAGTGGAATGTAGTGCCTGTAACATATACTTCTATTATACTTTGAAATTCGCGCCATATGCAAATTAGGCATCGATGGCGTAAATGCGCTTTGCCTGATGAAGTAACACTAGTGCAACTACGCTACCGTTCGCCGACCTTAGCGTAACTTCGCACTTTAGTAAATTTGCGTGGCGCTGGCAAAACTTCACCTGGCGAAGTGCGGTGAACGTTAGCGAAGGCAACGCTAGCGAATTTTCGCCGCTTAGTGAATTTCACACATAGTGTTTAATCCTCAATCAAAAAAACATAAGGCCATTGTTATATTTGGAGACATTACTTTTGTTTATATAGGAATGAGAAATGCAACATTTCTTGTCCCTGTTAAAGGCGTTGTTTACCTTTAAAATGGCTTAGTAAGTTATAGATGATGCTATTCTTGGCAACTATCAATCTTTTTTTTATAGTTTTAAACTTATTTTTAATTTTTTTTAAATGTAGAGTTCAATTCTCCTTTAAAGTTTAAATATAAATATACAAATATATTAGAAGATCAATATAAATGTTGTTAGTACGTTATAACATACAACGGTTACCAAGCTTGCTTAGGGAGTCAACAAACTTTCTGCTTTAAATAAAAATAAAATCAAGCAAATACAACGGTGTAATACAACGGTGTAAGATTAAAGAGATTAAAGATTAAAGATTAAAGAGACGAACAAGAGAGGGCAGTATACAAAGATGTGTAGGTGAAGGGGAGCCACTCCAAAATTATACTTGAAGGAAAAGGGAGAGGGTCCAACTGGATTGTTTTTAAAGGTTAAATTTCACATTTGTCTTGCAGAATTCATACTATCATATATAAAAAATATAACTTGATCAACAGTGACTTGGTACAATAGAACCACCAAGACAAAGATGTAATTCAGTTCTTCAGGATATTTTCCCCTGTATACCAATTGCCTTCTCTTGGTAAACCGCTTTTTGTTTCTATCTATTTTTAAGCAAATACTAGATAGACCACAGACACTCATGCATTACCCGATTTGTCAATATTTGTGCACCTGACCATCTATCTCTTCATTTATCAATTGTGGTGATAATTTAATATCCATATAACGTTGGGGTGGTACTGTGGAGCCGCAGGATATTAATAAAGCCTCCTGTGATTTGCTATTGTCCTTTCTAGCAGAGTATAATATGGCTATGAGCACTGAAGAACACTTTTCTTTCAGATACTGGCTCCCTGGGAGGTACATCACTCAAAAAGGAAAAGAATGGTGCAATATTGTAAAATACATATGAAATTTCTTCACATTTTCTGCCTTGAGCTATTATTTTTATCATGATAAAGGGTGAATTTGCTTCTAGGGCTCAGCGGGGAGTATTTAGCCTTACTACTCAGAAAGCAGCTGTTCGTCTTCTATATTATTGACTACCCTGCAGTTAGTTGACTGAAACAATACAACTGTAGGATGCTCAGCATTATGGAATGAATAGGAAAGGATCAATGCATTTAGCCAATCTTAACCCATTCCTGTATAAGAGATCTCATGCAACATAGTAATAAGGAATCTGTAGGTACTGTCCAAACGTTGGTGGTTGCTTCAACATAACCCTTTTAAATAAGGCTGTCTTCATCATGTGATTTGCCTTTACTACTATTATTACATTCCAAAATTTGCCTTCTACCCACTTTTTATTTTATTCGAATCAGGCCCGGACTGGCAATCTGTGGGTTAGGGCAAATGCCAGATGGGCTGCTATAAGGTCCCATAGAAAGTCAGTATTTAGTGGGCTGGTGGGGGCTGTTTGGGCCTCTATGTACCTGAAATGCCAGGGCCTATTTTGATTCTCAGTCCAGTCCTGATTCGAATGGGGAAAATCAAAAAATAAAAAAAGTCTAATTAAGCTGCTGCAGAAGGGATATTTCCACTTAAAAAAAATGGAAAAAGGAGCCCAAGCTGGACCTCAGGTGGCAAAACATCAGCCAGTTTCAATGCATGGGCCAAATGAGTGAGAATTGAAAGTGCTTATTCTGAGAGCTTGTGCCAGTGGGCAATGGAATTCTTCCAATTCTTCATGTAGATCATCTGAGTAGGCAAATTAGTGGAATGATGTTTTTGAATGTCTGAATAATTCTATAAAATTACTACTGTTTGTTTATGTGAGGGTTTTTTTTTGGATAAACTAACCTAAAGTCCCTGAAAAAATATGAGATTGAACAGAACTTTAGAAACAGATTAGCTAAGTAGTAATGCAATTTATGAATATGGAATTAAAAGCCTCACCCTGCAAACCCAGCTTAAGATCTCCAAAAAGAACAGGAACCAGTCCTGATCAGCTTGGTCTGGCAGGAAATGTGGAACACAGAGCAGTGGATATATAAAGGGATACAGTATAAACAAATTTCAAGGTTCTGTGCCCATAATGCTGGTCAGTGACTTTTCTTTGGACAGAGTTCAGCACTTCTATAAGTGACCATAGAAGACCAAGAAGGAAAGAAGAAGCAGCACAAGGAATCAGAGCAGGGGATAGAAGAGGTAGGCACGGTGACTTGGTGGGTTTGGTACTGTTTCACCGGCCTCCTTTAAATCTTGTAAATTCCTTAGTAACAAGGAATGCCTAGGTACTGTCCTACGTGTTGGTGGCTATTCAATATAAACCTTTTAAATAAGGCTGCCTTCATAATGAGATTTGCCTTTACTACATACAAAAATTTGCCTTTTACCCTCTTTTTATTTTATGTCTTAAATAAGTGATCAAATGGGGAAATTCAAGTTAAAGTCATTATAAGATCTAATTAAGCTGCGGCAGAATGGATAACGAAGGAAAACGAAGCCCAAGCTGGACCTCAGGTGGCAAAACATGACAGTTTTAACACATGGGCCAAATGAGACTGAGAATTTAAAGGGCTTATTTTAAGAGCTTGCGCCAGTAGACAAATTATTGGAATACTGCGCTTGAATGTCTAAATAATTCTATAAAATCCCTAGAGTTTGTTTATCTGAGGTTTTGTTGGATAAAGCCCCTGAAAAAACAGAATTATGAAATTGAACAGAATTTTAGAAATACACTAGCTTAATAGTAATACGATTTATGAATATGGAACTGAAAGCCTCACCCTGAAACCCCAGTTAAAGATCTCCAAACAGCACTGGAACCAGTGCAACATGAAACATGAAAACAGGCACTTAAGGCAAATGATCTATAATACGGTTTAAAAAACATTTAATTGTGCTATGTGGTAACGAATTTTAATAAATATTTCTTGAAAAATTGCCATTTTATGACTTGACACCAGTGTATTTGGTCCTTGGAGTAGTGTGGCAGTAAATGTGGAGTATTGAGCAGTGGATATATAAAGGGATATAAACAAATTCCATGCCAATCGCTAGTGAACAGGACCAGTGCTAGGGTACATTTTATCGCTCAGGTGAATGGTCGTTGATCTGCAAATTCAGTAAAGTGCAGATTTTACTGAACTTACCTCTTTCTCCAGAGTTGACTTCACCTCAGACCAGGCGAACTACTAAAATGAAGCTAGAGGTTCCTCAACATTATGTCAATTACATCATATTCTGCCTGCCAAAAATGCATTAAAGTCTAAAAATGCTGGTGACTACCTTTTTTTTTTTTAAAAGTCCTAACAAAAGTCCTAACTTTTACCCCAGACATTTGAGAACATATGGAACATATGAAACATTAATTTAAAAGTGGGCTCATGTGTAGGGCATATTATTAACTCTTTTGTCTTTATTAAGGTTCCTTGGACATTGTAATAAAACTTCAAACATTTGCACCAACATCTCTCATAAAGATGTCCAGACAACGTTAATGTTCCTGCCTTATTCAAATTAGCCTAAGCGCAAGATCACTAGCGAATTTTCTATAGGTACAAACTAATGCCAGCGCATCATCACTTCAAAATGCTCACACTGCTGAAGTAATGGTAGTGAATAGTCACCAGCGTTCAGTGCCCAGGACCCAACTTTGCATATAAGTGACTTTGCACCTGGCGAAGTGTGTTAGATGGGCAAAGGGAGGTTTATATTGTTGACTTGTATTGTTTTGTTCAGCATTTTAGCACGCTATGACCATAATTTCCTAATAGGCGAATATGCAGACACGGGCACAGTACTCCCTGAGTATAATGCAAGTCACTTGATGAAGGGGCTTGACTCCGAAACGTTTGTGGAGATCTCACCTTGAATTTTGGATTTCTTGCAGAAGCATTGAATGGAGTGGGCCTTTGTTCATTTACTAGTTCTGATCACGCGATTGCTCTTGTTTGCAGCGGAGATAACATTCTGCACCTCCCATCGGTTAAGGGGAATTATTTTGTTGGAGGAAAAAGCAAGAAGGAAGTTTTGATTTGTGTGTATATATATATATATATATATATATATATATATATATATATTTATTTATTTATTTATTTATATATACATATATACATACACACAGAAAATACCAAATACTCAAATTCTTCAGTTAAAATCAACTGTAACCCCCTAACAGATATAAACGTGATCTTCTTCTGCTGCAAGCGACCCACCTTATGGGCCAAAATCTACTTGCCCTCAAAAAAATGTGGGTCAATCAGGCCTACCATGCAACTGACTCCACGTTTGGAAAATTTGGAAAGTTGAGTTGTTAAACATTAATACTGATCACTATGGCAATTTGTAATGTTACACTGCAAAATCAACAACCTAGCAAAGGTACTTGTCAATCTCTATAAGCCCCCCGCCCTCGGTGACGCTCGCCTCCGGCGGCATCGCTGGCTAGGTCTCCAGGGGCGGCAAAAAGCAGCTCCTGGTGCCTTTAAGAGACGAATTTCCGGTTTTTAAACCGGAAATTTGGCTTTACTAGTTCGAGAGAGCGCTATTCCGCGCTCTGCATTAGCGTTGCTGCCTCCCCGGTCATCGACCTGGGGGGGGCAGCATTACTGGAGCGTCACTGTCCACCCTTTTATAAGGAGGTACCTCATTTTTAAGCAGAACACATTTAACACAAAATTTCTCATGTACATTATTAGAAGTACTTTAGAGTTAGAGAAGTATATTGTCTTCCCTTCCTTTTTTGTTATATTTAAGAACAAAAACATCCAGAGATCTAGCCAATTTGCTCTGTAGTTGATAATCTCGTGCAGGAAATCAGCTAAAATAGAATTTGCTACTTTTTCCGTGACCTGTATTAGCTTGGAGAGCATGTCAAGGCAACATCGCTAAAACATCTATCTAGCTTTATGTTAAGTGATATTATCATATAAAGTTAAGCGCCTACAGAAGCAACCATCTACTGAGCTTCTAAATGTGCTTATCATCTCGTACTGCATTATTACAGCCACCCTGTGGATCTGCATATCTAGAGGCAAAGAAGCAGCAAATAAAGGCATTACATATCCTTTGTGGCGCTCTTTTGAATATCATTCAAGCTCAGTTGGAAGAGATGAATCACAGAAGATGCCGTTTTCATGGAGTGACAATGCTCATGAGAGATTGTAGCGAGACAGGTGCATTTTAGGTTTTTTACCCTTTTTTGTATTCTTTTTTCTGCATTTTAGCACTGCATTTTCTCTAAAAGCAATAATTTTCAGAGTGAGAAAATGCATGGATTTTTTTTGTTCAAATATTAAATACGTTACTTACTGATAATGGACAAAAAAAAAATGAAGAGAACTCAATTGTTTATTCTCTGATAGCCTTGTGGTAAAGTTTAAAGGCATCAAGCTGTAGATTATTAGTGTCCTTCACCTCTGTGAATGTGTTTCATCCATTTCTGCAGGACATAACCCTCTGGCTCCATTGGCTGCCCATAACTTTAGCGTTCCAAAGAAGGAACAACAAAATCAAAAGGAATAATCAATTAAATCATCCAAAATGAAGAAAAGACCACAAAGCTAAGAGCTTAAATACTACGACAGACAGCAGAAAAGAAGGCCAGTGTATGGAAGAAACCAATCAAAGTGAATAACGGGTCAAGACTTCCTCCATACAAAGATTACTTGCCTTCACTCTTTACCTGAAGGGGAAAAAACTGCACACCAATTGTTAATCAGACCAGGATCCAGTGACTATTCCTACTATCAGGTCATAATTTACATAAAAGGGCATCAAAAGTGAGAGCTAAAATAATGTAGGAACGCCTATGCTTCATAAGGAGTTTATTTGTCCACATAGAAAACCACTATGTAATCGTTTATTTCAACATTGAATAGAAACATAACCGGCTATTTGGCTAAAATATGATTAAACAGTTGTGTTGAGGACAGTGCAAAATTGCTGCTGTATTTTGATGACATTGGAAGTTCTGAGGGTACAGGTCTAAGACACTTACTAAAAGGAAGGAGCCCATTTAGAAAAAAAAACCCATTTAGGCCACCTAGACTTTTAATGCACAACAGTTTAATAGCATATACCTACATGTGAAATCTACATAGGAGGCCAATATAGTGCTTGCCCCCTCTTGTAAGTTCTGTAAATGACAGAAAACCCACCATGGACCAAAGATTTGTATATAAATCACAAACCTTCATAGAGACTTACTCTGAAATGTAATTTCAACTGTGCCAGATCTGTCAATACAGATGGCATACAGCTTGATGCTTTCTTCCAGTCTAAGATTTCCAATTGAGTTTCTTATTTTTGTCAAGGTGT
>CM044439.1:8308949-8372303 GCA_024363595.1 Xenopus borealis
CTGCGCTCCACCACCATGGGCAAACACCAATTTGCTATGCACATACGCAGTAGTGCGGCCCTGAGTTAGGCCGTTCCTATGACTAGGCCCCGCCCAATAGTTTTTGGGTGCCCTCCTGACTTTCTACACTGCGCTCCACCACCATGGGCAAACACCAATTTGCTATGCACATACGCAGTAGTGCGGCCTATCGTGGGAGCAGGTCCGGGTGAGGGCCCACCAGGTCTTTTTTCAGTGTCCCGACAGCCCAGTCCGACTATGCTCTGCTCCGTGTAGCTGCACTCAGCTTTAGGGGCTAATTTATCAAAAATTGATTGGTGTTTTATCCTGCTTGGAGGGAAAAAATGGCCAGTATTTGCTGAAACCTCAAATAGTTGGAATTTATTAAAGAAAAAAGTTGAAAGAAAAAAATACTTGCCAACTAAATGATTTTATAGATGTCAAGTCAGTGTTGGCATCCCAGCAAGGTCAATTCATGTACAACCTGGTATTTGGGTTTTCTAACTACAGCACTGGTCCATGTCCAACATAACCAAGAGAAAGGTCTCCACCAACACCTGCCCAAGCAGCTCCTGCCATAGGAACATAGGACTTTCACATTGCAGATTGATAAAGGGGGTTTATTCTATGTATAAAATGCCATGACATTCTTTGATTAAATGCATTTATAAAGAAATGTATTAATCAGAACGATGATGAACAGGTTATAAAACAACACACTACTCTGCAGAACAACATGTGAGTAATCAAAAAAAAATTTTTTTTAGAAATTGACATTTTTATGACCCAAGATCGTTGTTCATTGCACCTACTGTTCCAAAAGGTTGACATCTATGACAAACCCCCAAGGGAGATTTTTTTATTTTTCTTCCCCTGATTTGAGTGAAGGTTTCTGTATGTCACATTGAATAACACAGAAAGTGACAGAAAAATAACTTGCAATTGCTGGAAAATGAATAGCATTTCAAAATGCACAAGCACTTTAATGTAACATTTCTTTTTTACTTGGCAGTAGCTTAGCACCTGTTCTCTCGACTTTCAAAGATAAAGACTGAGAATGACTGCTCTACAATCAAACCTGGGAAATGTTATTCACACAAGAAATGAAAAACAGCAAAATATTTCCATCATCAAAAGGAAAACTTAATTTTATTAACTGGGGGAAAAAACAACGAGGCTCGTGGAATTAATGATTAAAACGAGGCTCATGGAATTAATGATTAAATGGAAACGCCAAACTTAAACAAAAGATAGGAACGTTGTAAAGACAAACAAGGAGGGCAGTTGTTGTGTAGGTGTTTTCGAGCGGCTCAAGAAGCTGTATTCCCCGAGTTTTATTGATGTTTCTGTGGCAACAGACGCGTCAGCTAAGGATTATTAGTGGATGTGGCCAGAACACAGTGAGTTAAAATGTTAAAAATCAATCTACACTGGAAAAAGGCCATTTGGTTCATCAATTACTGATAAAAAAATATGTGTTAATTAATTCTTAGGTCTAGAATTCACATTGTGCTTACACAGAAAAGAAAATGTTCTCGAAGTACTGTACATGCAATATTCTTTTAAGAAATATCAAACAATTAATTTCATGAAAAAAATTCCTGAAATTATAAATTATGAAATTTAGTGTCTTGGTTTAAAGATAATAATAAAAAATAATACAATAAAATACTAAAAATAATATGATGATAAAAGATGGAACCCATCCTTGCACTTGCTCTATAAATCTTAGAGTACGACATGCATTTTTATGATGTTCCTTTTTTACTTTGTAAAAGTTTTTATGTAGAAGTAAAAATAGAAAAACTAAACATTCCAACTTGAAGTGAAATGAAAAGGGATAAAATGTTTTTTCAATCTTTTTCTTGATTTTTTTTAACCCTGCCCTTTAATGTACAACGGAGATCAGTTTTCATACAATTTTCCAAAAATAAAACTGATGTAGATCAAGTATCCGCCCCCTTTGTAACAGCAGCTCTAAATTAGCTCAGGTGTAACAACTTGCTTTCAAAATTAATTGGCCTCCGTCTGTGTTAAATTGTATAAATTGCAGTGGTTTGCATGATTTCAGGATCAATTCGGCAATTTCTATAGTTTGCCTCAGTTGGGTAGCACATTTTACAGTGAGGAGTCAGCAATGAACACCAGGAGCTTTCCATGAACTGAAGAAGGGCAAAGGCAAGGACATGAGAATTTTGTAGTGACTAAAGGGTATATTGTGCAATAAAAGATAAGGGTGTGTCTAAAGCAATGATGACCATGCAAAATGGTCAACAAAGGCAAAGAAAGAGCTACATTTTTGCCAATCCTTGGAAAATGTAGTACAATGACATCATTGTGGATTATGATAAACAGATTAAGCTGATTGGAGCAAGATCCTATGTACACGTTATTCTGAATTGAGAAAACCAGTTGGATGACTGGAGAAACGTCTTCAAGGAAAAAACACAGCAAGTCCAGTTGATTTGACTTATTTCTACAGACATTTATCTTTTTATCAGTTTTCGCTTCTCCAAGTTCATATTGGCTTTGCTTCATTCTAACCATCATCTACTTTCAGGTATATATGCTTGTCTGTTGAAGTTGAATTGAAGTTGCTACTAACATTAAGTGGCAGATTTATCATCGGTCGAATTTCGAATTTAAAAAAATTCGAAATTCGACCATGTGAATAGAAGGGAAGTAAAATCCTTCCAATTCGAATATCGAATTCGAAGGATTTTACCGCTATTCAATTGGTCGAACGATCAAATAGTAAAAATTCTATCGATCGATCGAATCGAACGAATTTTTATTATTCGATCAAAATTCGGCCAAGCCACTACGGCAAATTGAAACTGGTGAACTAGGCAGTAGAATAAAAATTTAAAGGGGAAGTAATTCGATAGTCGCGTATTCGAATATTCAAATAGATTTTTGATTCGAATCATTCCATTCGATCGAATTTACTGAATTCACTGGTCGAATTTACCTAATTTGCATATTTCAAATTCGAATCTTTTTGAAAATTCAATAAAATTTCTAATCATTCATGTGAATTTAGTAAATCTGCCCCTGATAGTTCATCAGGAAGTTGGACTTATTCCAAAAAATAACCAACTACTGACAATTTACTGTGAGGATGGATTCCTTAAGGTGGCCATAAATGGGTCAAACTTTGGGCAAAATTCAGTTCAGTGAGAGAATGTTTTATCATGTGAAAATTTTATTGAGGTCTATAGAAAAAAAAAATGGAACTGAATTTGAAGAAAAGATATTCTCTCCACAAATTGAATATCATCCATGAGTTTTCGCGTGATAAACCATAAGATAATTTTTTCTCACTGATTTGAATCTGTAGCTTTGTTCACAGATGCCAATGCTAGCAAACTCGCAACTGCAATTGCTGGCAAAATGTTCACATCAAATGCATTGTGGGTGGTGTTGGTTGGTGGGAGTGGGTGTGTTTTTTTTCAGAAGTTAAAGAAAGAAAATTGGACTTTTAAAGTATATGACATATATATGAAACCACTATTTTAATTTAACCACCAATGAAAAGTAGAAGAGAGAAAAAGTACATTAAGAGAGAACCTAGAGAGACGCACCTCTACCTGTAGTGCCACTACCACAAGCTATTTGGCTAGAAGCTTCAAACAGTATATCTTGCCCAAAACACTAATGTATTATATTGTGATCTGTATCAGGTTTATGGTCTAGGATCAGAATCATGAAGGCTAATTTTGCAATGAACTGTTCAAGAAATCAAAACGTACTCTTACTTACTCTACGGAGGCAGAAATGCATGTGTAAGGCCCGAAGGCTCCGAAGTAGTGAGGACCAAGGAGGGAACTCCAATCCGAGGAAAGTTCGTGGTACAAGGAAGGGGCAAGATTGAGAGTAAACAAAGTCCAAGCAATAATCAGTCCAGGCAGCAAAGGTTCAGAAGTGCGAAGTTCAGGCAGAGGTCATACACAGGAATCAAAATGAAGAAGAAGCAAACAACACACCCAGGAGCAAGGATACTTGACCTATAATCGGGCACCAGTCTAGCGTCCAGAGCTTCCTTAAATAGGCCCCAATTGCAACCAAACGGACGCCGACGTGATGGCGTCAAGACGCACGCGTGCGCCCATTTTGACGCGCGCCGACTTTGACGCCGGCAGGGATTAACAGGCACCCTTACAGCATGAATTCCATTGCACCCTTTTTTCGTTTACACGCTGCTTTCCTAACAGTAAAGGATTTCTCCAGTATGAAGCCTTAACAACTATATAGTACAGGATAAAAATGTCCATAAATGATTGATAATTTGTTACATTTGTGCATCAATTAGGGGGTTATTAACTAAAATACGATTTTATCTAACTTTTTAAATTATAAAAGCTTCACCAAACTCCCATCCATGATTTTGCCTTATTTATGATTAAAATAACTCAAATAAATTGTATCTGCAAAACATAAAATCGAGCAAAACCCCGAAACATTCGTTTGTTTCCGACTTGCTTTTGCTTGATCTTTTGGTTTTTGCCTGAAAACCCTAAATTTTTCAGATGATCAGGCTAAACCCAGAGCAAACCGCTATATCTTCAAATTGGGAAAGGGACCCCCTTAATGTTACTAATATTCTTTTTCATGGTCAACCACAGAAACCTTCCAAAGTTAATCATCAACCTTTTTTTTTTGTTATCCATGTTACTTTAGGTTATGAGAGCAGCGTGACAGCTCCATGGTTGGCCTTGACCAGGGCACTATCTGAAGGAGGTTTATGTTCTTCATGTTTGTGGGTTCTCCAGTTTGCTTCCCTCCACTCTAAAACCCATACAGGCAAGTTAACTGGTTCCTAATAAGAACTGACCCTATGTGAATAAAGCAATGAATAATGAATGATGAGTGAATAATTATCCATGCAGAGCACTGCTTAACCGGACAGCATTATATACATAAAGAATAACATATCTACACTCTATCTATAGACTTTACACATTTGCATCGACTGCTGATGCTTAACTGACATCAATCCATTCAACAGGTGAATCCTCACCTCTTCACCTAATATCCTTGAAATTCAAAGCTTTTATGTGCCTTTCATAAAGGCTACTTGCGCAGGCGTTCACATTATTAAGACTGGTATCAAAAGGAAGAGCAGCTAATGATATATTCAATGAGCTAACATCCCAATCTACAATACCCATAGGCCAAAAAGTCTGCTACACTTGAAAAATAATAGAAAGAACTAGAATTATCTTCCCAAGAGGCTTAAACCAGAAAAAAAAAAAGAAATTGTGTAATTAGATATACTTGGCAGGCTGTATAAAGTGTTCACACTGTTCTCAGTGCCAAATTCTGTCTGGAAAATTACTTAAAGTGGCACTGACCCCTAGCAATATAAGAAATCAGTTGCATTACACATAAGGTAACATGGCTCAAAATCAAAATTCTGGCAGAACCAACTATGCATTATCCAAGTGAAAGGGAACAATATCACTCAAGTAATCACTTAAAGGGAAACTGTCATGGGAAAACATGTTTTTTAAATGCATCAGTTAATAGTGCTGCTCCACTAGACTTCTGCACTGAAATCCATTTCTCAAAGAGCAAACAGATTTTTTTATATTCAGTTTTGAAATCTGACATGGGGCTAGACATTTTGTCAATTTCCCAGCTGCCCTGGTCATGTGACTTGTGCCAGCACTTTAGGAGGGAACTGCTTTCTGGCAGGCTGTTGTTTTTCCTTCTCAATGTAACTGAATAGTATGCAGTGGGACATGGGTTTTTACTATTGAGTGTTGTTCTTAGATCTACCAGGCAGCTGTTAACTTGTGTTAGGGAGCTGTTATCTGGTTACCTACCCATTGTTCTTTTGTTAGGCTGCTGGGTGGGGGAAAGGGAGGGGGTGATTTCATTCCAACTTGCAGTACAGCAGTAAAGACTGGTTGAAGTTTATCAGAGCACAAGTCACATCATGACTTGGGGCAGCTGGGAAACTGACAAAATGTCTAGCCCCATGTCAGATTTCAAAATGAAATATAAAAAAATATGTTTGCTCTTTTGAGAAACGGATTTCAATGCAGAATTCTTCTGGAACAACACTATTAACTGATACATTTTGAAAAAAAAAGTTTTCCCATGACAGGATCCCTTTAATGGTAATTAATGAGTGTGTATCTACAAATACAGATGCTCGCCTTTGAAAACATTACTTTTTTCCCCAACTATGAAGAGGAGTTTCAAGGCATATATATCATATATGTATAACCTGTGATCAGACCTTGGAAGATCTGCACACATTAATGTTCACAGGCAAATGCAGAGAATGCAATCGTGTTTTACTGCTGTAGAAGGGAATGAGCTTCTACAACCAAGTACTAAGGAACAAGTTCTGGACTGTGAATTCTGTGAGCACATAAAAACATGAAAGCAGTTCTGAAGAAACATAATAAGTTGGTACAAGTTTGTGATCTAATTAGATCTACAATCTAATGCTTGTTTGGTTGTATGGGAAGAAGTTCCTGAATGCCTCCAGTTTAAGGAGACTATACATGCATAGATCTTGTCATGTAGCTTGTCAGATTCTGGTCCTACTGTTCATCTGTGCATGTGTCGGCACCTCTGAGGAATAACAATTGTTAGATAAAGAACCACAAAGAAGTAAAGCTTCCTCTCATCTCGGTTAAGCTTTTCTCCTGTTAGTTGGGTCTAATGGCTGTTTTGTGGTATGGTGAGAATTTCCTGAATGCTTCCAGTTTAAGAAGACTATACATGCACATAACTGACCATGTAGTTTGTCAGATTCTGATCCTAGAGTTCATCTGTACATGTGTGGACACCTCTGAGGAATAACCATTGTCAAATATGGAACTAAGAAGGGCTGAAGCTTCCTCTCATCTCTATTAAGATTTGCTCCAATAAATTGGATCTAATGGTTGTTTTATTGTATGGTGAGAAGTTCTTGAATGTCACCAGTTTAGGAAGACTATACATGAACAGTTCTGGTCATGTAGTTTGACGGATTTTGATCCTACTGTTCATCTGCGCATGCAAGGACACCACTGAGGACTAATAATTGTCAGATATGGAACCAAGAAGGGTTGAAGCTTAATCTAATCTCCATTAAGATTTCCAACCATGGGGTATGACTAGTTCAATATCAATGGGTCAGTAAAGTAGATGTCAAGTTCAGTATCCCAAACCCAGAACAAATGCCAAGGTTCTGGTCAAGGCACACACTTCTGCATTTAACAGCAACCATTCTCTTTAGGAGGAGCCCTTCACTACTCGGATGTCGCCAGGTCTCAAAGTGAGAGTACCAAGGCAAGAGTTCTGGACAGACAAGGGAAATAGATTGTGTGGCTGGAGTAACGGAAAAAAAGCTAAGCGTAGTTGAAGAAACAGGCCCAGGGTCAAAACCAATTAGTCAGTGCAGTACAAAGTCAGGATCCGGAAGAATGGCCAAAACCAACGAGAAGTGGCTGCCCCACTACACCTCCAGCTATCGTTACAGTAGGACAGTACCCAACCATCTTATTTCATGCTTATGGTATTAATTGCAACACCCTGGCCAAGAGACTGTCCAATAACTTCTGCATGAACAAATCTTGAGTAGGCACAGGTATACTTTGGACATGGTCAGTGACGGACTGAGGTTTGCAGGGGCTGCCAAAACCAGGGCCCCTCTAACAACATCATGGACCTGACATCCACCCAGCCCTGTAAAGCTCAGGGAATGGTCAAGGTTGAGTGTTTTTGAATTGAGGTCCACCTGTCAACATTGTGTGGTAGCTACATGGTTCTCCTGATTTAATAACATTATTAGTGGTTACAGGAGGAAGCCAGAGGGCAGCAACAGTCAAAACAACTGTGTACCATAGGCCTAGTATTAGGGGAATCCTATGCTAATGGTGTAGCTACCAGAATGTAGTGTTGCACAATATCAAAATGATCATTTCTCAGGAGCATGTGGAATGAAATGTACAGCCGATGCTACCAGCACAAAAGGGGTTAAAATGCAATTGAATTCAACATCTTAAAACACTGTTTGTTCTGGGCTTTCTGAAAGTCTAAGAAATATTAAGGAAAGGCCCAGCCACTTAGAAGACCTTTAGCCAACAGGAGGCTATGACCGAGAATGAAGAAGAAAATACAAAGCACATTAACAATCATTTCATTTCTTTCATTTTAAACAGTGAAGACTTGTAGCCGTCTCATTTAGCCGTCGATACTTCGGATAACATTTGCACAGAGAACCTGCGCCGTTTCTCCCAGTTCTAGGTTATCAAATGGTAATTAAAAGTGCGACATGGGACTTTAAAAAAGAAAGATAAGCTACTTAAGTCTTGAAAAGGAAAGTAAAAACTTTGGGTATTTTCCATTGGTGTCATATTTCAAAGATTGGTCCCATCAATTTATTCTCTGCTCAATGCTAGAGCTCTCGTTGGGTGCATTGCAAACTGACAGTGACTGCTGCCACCTATAGGATTTGCTGCTCATTGCAGGCGTTTATAAGAATGGAAAAGAAGACGGATTATGCAAGCACTTTTCTTATCAGCAGGTGTCCCCATTTTTGCTGCAGATTTGCCTCAAATACATTAGTTTAAAAGCTTTTCCATGTTTTTGTAAAAAGGACCGCAAAATAATTTTTGAGGGGGGAGGGGGGCATGATAAAGTATCAAGGTGTTCAAGTTGAGAGATTTTGGAAGCTCCGAGTTGTTTGCTTGTTTATTTTAACACTGAGAATTAAAAAAAAAAATCTAGGAGTTTAGACAATATTTGAGATTATTTTTTTCATAGTTTCACAGTTCCACTTGCTTATATATGGATACATGCAGGGCTATACATTTGCATTATGATGGTGTTCTAGTAATATTGTAGTCTGGCTCTCTGTAAACGTGGAAGGTAGGTCCGTCTTATTTGATATAGATGCCTTCATGCCTAATTCAGACCTGGTCTATGACTAATTCTCAGGGTGTGGCAGCAATACAGATGGAGTGATAGCTAAATAATGTTGGGATATTTGGTTAGAATGATGTTTGGAGTGTTTGCAGCAATGCAATTTAGCAAGGATGTCAATTGATGGTTTCCCGGCTGTTAGTTTTTACTGCATGTGCCACCTAATGGCAGGTTATTGTATTTATTAAACAAGAAAATTTCAGCCTTATGAGATATTTGTATTCAGTGAAAAAACAAGTTATAGTGTTCGTTTACACATGATACACACATGCAGAGAGTATGAGCCAGTTAGTCTGACAGTGTGTGTAGACAAACTGTCAACTTCCCTGTGCAATTGGCTAGCAGAGGTGGGGCACAGCTGTTATTAAGGTTGTAGACTGAAAAGAAGCAATAAAACAATGAAGCAAATGCAATATTTAGGTCTCCAGTGTTACACTGGGGCTCGTTAGATAGGGTTCAAAGAGATCTGGACCTTTCAGGAGAGCCTCTGTTGCTGAAACAGGCCATCTTGGCCATGGTGCCAATAAAACTGCATGAGACAACTTTATGTCGCAGCAGCACAATAACCAAATAAGGCATTATTTAGCATAATCATTATCATCTATTGTGCAGCACTTTGGTGAGTATATTCATGCTTTGCTTTAGACTTTGTTTTGGTGGAGCTTCCAAACCACACTAGGGCAATGCTTTCTACTATGTAACAATGGTTCCTCTACAGGGGCCTGGAGCAGTAGCAAGGTGGGTGCAGGCTAAATGTACTATAGGATGCGATTACGGGATAACGCCTGTGTGCATTCCTAGATATGCCTGAAAGCACAGCTTCATGGTCAATTAGGGTGACATTTTGGGAGAACACCAATTTGATCATCAAGATACACCCAAAAGACCAGCTTGAATGCCCATTAGAGTGAGATTTGGGGACAAAGGCTATCTTCTAACCTAGATATTGCTGAAAGCATAGCTTCATGGTCGATCGGGGTGACAATTAGGGAATATGCCTGTTTGCTCTGCTAGATTCACCCAAAGGACCAGCTTGAAGGCCAATTAGGTTGAGAATTGGGGATAAAGCCCTCCTCGATATGCCTGAAAGCAGTTTCATGGTCAGTTAAGGTGACATTTGAAGAGAAAGCCTGCTTGCCTTTTTTTCCTTTTACCAAAGCCTTCCAGACTGGCACATGTCCAACAATCTCTCCTGGAGCTCGATGTCACTGTCAGTGGTCTACCCATCAGAATAAAAGTTCTAATGTTCACCTGATTCGGCATACGCAGAACTGTCCCTGGGATATTAACTGCATTTCATTCTCCGCGCCATCAAACTTTCAGCAAAAGGAAAGCAGCTTTGCGCAGGCCTCTTTTACAACCCACTCAGTATATAAAATACCTTTCCACCTGTGTTAGTAAATAAGGGTTCATCAGTATGAAAGAATAAGTGAGGCATTAAAATACAGAGCTCAATCCTAAACTGCAAACATCTAAATGCAAGAACGCGCATTATCAGAATTAGGTGCATCATTAAAGGAAAGGAATCATGGTATTACTAACAATGCAGTACTTAAGGAATTCTGCTACCGATGACTGAAGTGTCATCATTCTAAAGCCACTCAGTGGAAACCATTCCAGAACTATCATTTTCTCTGTCGATATAGCATTAAATTACAATATTGACTCAAGAGGAGCTGTAATATTATGCTTCCTTGAGGATGAAATGCATTTTAAATGCCTTGAACTGTATGATAAAGATGCCTTAATCTATTTCTGTTGCTGGCATCATACACTGTTTTTATTCACTGATCCTACTTTGTACCTACCTCAAATGCCACATTATTGTTTCTTAAGGTGAGGAAAGTAAAGAGATCACCTTGCTCCTTGAATAGCTTTTACTCTATTATGGTCCAAAGAATGAAAGCAGATTTGGCCATTCTGTAGAGTGGTCCATAGGGATCTGAGAGGCAGAGAGACATCATAATGGAAAGATCCACTATCCGGAAAGCCCCAGGTCCCAAACGTTCTGGGATAACAGGTTCCATATGTGTATTTGGATTTATACAGTGTGTGTTAAGTGTTATTTTCAGTTCATACTTTTTTTTATTTGGATATTGTTGATGGTAGTAGAGAAAGTAGTAGTAGAGAAAGTAGTAGTAGAGAAAGTAGAGTAGTAGAAAAAGTAAGTTTAGTTGCAGTTTCAAAAAAATCTCTAAAACCCCACCTTTGATAAACAGTCTTCCGTGTGATCTACTTCTAATTTGATGCTTTCTGGATATGGGGATTTAAGACAAGGCATCTCATATCTGTTCTTCATCGAGTACAATGGTGTAATGCTTTTTATGGTATAAAGACATGGCTGGGATATTACAGGCATGGCACCTGTTATCCAGAATGCTAAGGGCATGGGGATTTCCGGATAATGGATTTTTCCATTATTTGGATCTTCATACCTTAAGTCTACTAGAAAATCATGTAAACATTAAATAACCCAATAGGCTGGTTTCACCTCCAATAAGGATTAATTATATCTTAGTTGGGATCAAATACAAGCTACTGTTTTATTATTACAGAGAAAAAGGTAATCAATTTTTAAAATGTGAATTATTTGGATAAAATAGAGTCTATGCAAGATGGCCTTTCTGCAATTCAGAGCTTTCCGGATTAATGGTTTCTGTATTACGGATCCCATACCTGTAAATGGTTTTTTTGTAAAAAAAAAAAAATAATAATAATTCTTGAAAGCGTTTTCCACCTCTACTGGATAATCCTTCCCTGTTTCAACCTAGAGTTCAATAAAATCCATCATGCCCTCTAAGCCTCCCACCACCATCACTATCATGTCCGCGTGTCCTAGATTTCCTTTAACCCAGAAAACAAAAGGCTAAACATGAACCTGCCATATCATTTCATGAGTGCTTTCATCCTACACATTCATTACCCCCGTTGTTAACAAGTATTGCCAACCGTTAGAATGTATCAGTTTGACCTAGCTTCTACTGCTTAATGGTCCTTCAGGCTAAAAGAGAAAGCTGATCCATCAGACTTACATTAGCATAGACTAACACTCACTGCTTATTGATGTGAATGCAGTGTCACCAGCACCCCCGGCACCCAGCTTAGTCCATTATTTTCATTTTATCTCAAGTCATTTCCATGGTTGTCTGCCCCAGTTACGGCAAAGACCGGTACTTAAATGGATTTCATGTACGCGAGAGAGAGAAATCAGTGGCCTCAGAACTTCAAACACGTTCCCGTCGTGGCTTTCTGCTGCAAAATATACTTGTACTCTTTGGTCTATTTAAGGAGCACATCAAGAACTGGATTTTAAAAAGAAGGATTCTATTAGAGGAGCATAGATGAGAAGATTAAGTGATTTTTAAAGCTCTTCCCTGATATGAACCGTAAAAAAAAATACAAATGTGTAATTAACTGAGTTCTACAGATTAATTAGTACATTTCACTTCTAGAATAAAAGACGATAATCGGTGTAGCATTTACCCCATAACGAGTAAACATTTTCCAGAAAGCTCAGAATTACAGACCAGGCCACCTCCCATAGGGTCAAACCCCCTAAAGAGCAAATTTTCACCAGTGAATGATCTGTCACACGAAAATTCAGAACGACTATGTTAAAGGGGTGGTTCACCTTCAGATTAACTTTTAGTATATTGTATAAGGGCCAATTCGAAGAAACTTTTCAGTTGGTCTTCATTATTTATTTTTCATAGTTTTTTAATCATTTGCAATTTTTTTCTGTTTCTTTGCAGCTTTCAAATGGGGGTCACTGACACCATCTAAAAACAAATGCTCTGTAAGGCTACAAATGTATTGTTATTGTTACTTTTTATTACTTATTCTATTCAGTCCCTCTCCTATTCATATTCCAGTCTCCTATTCAATGAAGGGTTGCTAGGGTAATCTGTACTAGGGATGCACCGAATCCACTATTTTGGATTCGGCCGAACCCCCGAATCCTTCCTGAAAGATTTGGCCGAATACCGAACCGAATCTGAACCCTAATTTGCATATGCAAATTATGGGTGGGAAGAGGAAAACATTTTTTACTTCCTTGTTTTGTGCCAAAAAGTCACGTGATTTAGCTCCCTGGCCCTAATTTGCATATGCAAATTAGGATTCAGATTCGGTTCGGCCAGGCAGAAGGATTCGGCCGAATCCGAATCCTGCTGATAAAGGCTGAATCCTGGCCAAATCCTGAACCGAATCCTGGATTCGGTGCATCCCTAATTTGTGCCCTAGTAACCAAATTGCTGACACTGCAAACTGGAGAGCTGCTGAATAAAAAGCTAAATAACTATAAAACCACAAACAATAAAAAATGAAAACCAATTGCAAATTGTCTCAGAATATCACTCTCTACATTAAACTAAAAGTTAACTGAAAGGTGAACAACCCCTTTAATTAACTAAAATGCAAAGTTGCGCATAGGCAGTCGAATGCTGGTGAAGTTTCGCTAATGTTAATTCGATCTTTCCCTAGTATTCATTTCTGCCTATCGATACTTCGTAGGTACTCTTACGCTTAGTTCACTTTGAATAGGGCGGGTACATATCGCTCACATATTTGTCTTTATTAGAGATGTTGGTGCAAATGCTTGAAGTGGCCACTTATTATTACACAAGTCCAAGGAAGCAGACTAAAGAGATTCTCTAATGGCCTAGACATGAGCCCACCCTAAAACAAATGTGGCCCTCAAATCTGGCTAAGAAATAAAACTAAGGTTTCATGGATAATTCTTTAGACCGGTGTATGTCTTTAGTATGCTTCTTGGCCAACAAATAATGATCCACAGGCTAAGCTTGTCTCCAGTTTCCTTGTTTTATATAAAGGCTATGCATAAAGTTATTTACAAAAACTTTTTTTACTCAAGCTCAAATCCGCAAATTGATTATTTATCAATAATTCTTCTTGAAAAATTTGGTGCCAAAAAACTTTGCAACGAAATCAATTGTCAATTTGAAATCGAAATTCCAAAAACGCAACTTTATGAGATGGTCACTGCGAAAACTCAACTTTATTGGATGAAAACCCAGATTTTAATTGGATTATGCAGCGTTGATCATGATGTCAAGAAACAAGTTTGGGTACATTTACCATTGACTTCTACATGACCTGGACAGGTTTGCGATGGAGTATTTTCAGATCCAGATTTTTAGCAGCTTTGGGGTATAATAAATCTCTAAAAACTCAACCGGATATTTTCGAAGTTTAATAAAAGGGTCCATACGTGAGCCGCACTACATGTAAAAGAATACAATGTGAGCACATCATCTTATCAGATTTCCACTACCATCTATAGAAAAAATGAACATCACAGATGACCCCACTATAAATAAAGAGCCATAAATTCACTAAGCCAACAGTTGTGATGTTCCATTCTGTAATAGCTGCTGCTCGCAGAATGTGCCCCTGGTGCAGAAATGATTAAAAGTGCAGAAGAATTGATGCAAGAAATGTTTTGCTTCATGACGTCCATGATACAAATTTCTTTAAACCGAACTGAAATCCACTCTGCACACTAAATAAGACAAAAATTATGCCACTAGCTGAATTTCATTGCCAAGCTGTCAACTTGAATTTCTTCTCCTTAAATATAGCTGTTCATTACATCGAAAAATGGTCTGTCAAAGAGATAGTGCTGAGAACCCGTATCATACACAAAGCAACTGGGCAATGAGTACTATTCTGGTCAGATTGCCAGCATTCCTTTGAGGAGCCTTGGGCTAATGTTGAAAAAGTAATGATAATTCAGTTGAAGTTACTCATTAAATGTCTATTTCACTTTCAGGGCTGATGTATGGGCGAAAATTCCCAATATGTATTACGAACATAACCATCAGCCTAACATGCTAGCACAAGGGTCCCCAACCATCAGGCAATGAACAGTTCTGAACTGGGCTGCTGAGCCTGGAAGCCGGCAAGCCCAAATTAGAGGTGCAATTGCAGCTGGCCCTCCAACCCCCTCTGAAACCCCCCGGACCTTGAAAAATATTTGGCTCTACACTGGTCCCTGGATGAACAAAGGTTGGGGTCCACTGTGCTAGCATACACGTAGAGGCCCATTATTGAAGGCTGACTTTTAGGGGCAGATTTACTAAATTAACATTAAGGATTTGAAGCTCGATCGAATTTTCAAATGTTTTTGAAGACTACTTCGACCAGTGAATTTAGAAAATTCGATCGAATCGAGTGATTCGAATGATTCGAATAAAAATCTATTCGAATATTTGATAGTCGAAGTACTTTAAATTTTTATTCAACTGCCTAGTTCGCCAGATCAAAGCTACCGAATTGGGTTTAGTTATTTTTGATCGAATAAAAATATTCGATCGAATCGTTAAAATCGATCAATCAATTCCAACAATTTTATCGATCGATCAAATATTTTCTATTTGATCATTAGACCAATCGAATTGCGGTAAAATCCTTTGAATTCGATTTTTATTCCCCATCTATTCACATGGTCGAATTCGAGGGTTTTTTAACCTCAAATTCGACCAATAGTAAATCTGCCCCTTAGTGTTAGAGCTTTTATAAATCACAATTAAATGGAAGGCAGCTACATGACCTAGACAGCTTTTACTTGGTGTACTTTTGTATTCGTGGATTTTACACTTGATACATTTTTTACACTTGATAAAAAAAAATTTTATTCAAATTTTTAAGTAATTTTGGGCTACTTCAACTATCGAATAGCCCAAAATTAAATTTGAATTAAAAAGTTAAGAAAATTTGAATTTCGAAGTACTGTCTCTTTAAAAAAAATTCGAATTTGATTATTCGCCACCTTAAAGCTGCCAATTGCCATTGTAGCCTATGGGGAATCTCCTGGAACCTTTCCTGAAAATGTTTCTAAGTCCTGGAAAATGACATTTTTAAATTTTCTTTTAATAGTTTGAATCGTTAGATTGGAATGATGCGATCAAACAATTCGAATTCGATCGAAAACATACCTATACGATCAAAATGGCCCCCAAAAAAATGTGATGGTCGAACACTTTGGAATGAATCATGGAAAGTTTTGTTGGAAAGCTTTTGTCCTGCATTCCACTAGAATCTATAGGGCCGATGTACTAAATTCGAAGTTCGATCAAATTCGATCGAATTTCGATCGTAGGATCTATTGGATTGGTCGAATATGCTAATTTTGGCATATTCAATCATCGAATAGCGAATGGTCGAATAGATTCGAATGATCGAATATTTGATCATTCAATTTAAATTTTAAAGTTTATTTGATTGCCTACTTCGCCAGATTGGACCTACCAAATTGCAATAGAAGCCTATGGGAGCACTTGAAGTCACTTCAAAAAACATTGGCACTCAAGGCAAATTCCAAGCAGGGTAACCCCTTGCTATTTTATTGTGAGCGAACGTGCAACGTTTCGGGGCGTACCCCTTTGTCAAGCATGGAGCACTCCCATAGGCTTCTGAGGCTAAGTCCTGATCGAATAGGATTCGAACGATCGTAGTCTTCGATCGATCGAAACGTACAAATCATTCGAATGATCGAATATCAAATAAAAGGTAGCCTTAAACGACCAAATGACGATCAAATGCTAATCGAATATCGAATTTGGTCGAGCTAAATATGGGGAATAATAGTAAATTTGCCCCTATGTGTTAGATGATATGCCTACGGTATGAGCTAAAACAAGGGGTCCAGTGTGGCTATTCTATCCTCGGAATCAGAAGAATTTTTGGATTTGGATTTTTTGCAAATCTGAAAATATCCCTCTGATTTTTTTTTTCAATCCTTGTGGTGAATTGCTTAATATTATATTCACAACGCGTCCATTGGTTCCGATGCTTCTGCATTCTGAAGCCGACCTGTATACTTTAATATCATGGAAGGTTTTGTTGGGAGGCTTTCGTCCTGCATCCCTCAATTGCATCTTAGTGCATTCATAAAAGAGCTGGCGTACCTTAGTAGCCGAGACAAGCCATTGATTTGCCTTCTCTATTTAACAAAGTCATACATTTTTTTTGATTGCCTCTACTTTCCTTGCACATTAAACAAACTAAAATCTATGTTTAGATGAAATGCCTAAGGGATGAGCCTAAACAAGTGTGTCCAGTGCGACTATTCTATCCTTGGAATCCTGAGAACAATGTAGGCCGATGGCTTGCGCCGTTAACAATCTCAGCCATAATGGTTTAACAGCTAACTGGGTATCTCGACTGACTTCAAAGCATTGAAGGCTTTTTAAATGTTAAGCATCTATTTACTGAAATGTGTTTATTTTATTATTGCCATGTTTATTTTTGTGCTTCTGTTTTTCCCCCACTCGTATTTATGGAGAAGAAGGTCAAGGGAAAATGATGAAACAACAATGAAGCTCTGGGGAGAATCTCCTGTAATTACTGGACTTCTGCCTGATACATATTTTTCATTCCCTGTCTTGGTAAAGTATTAGCTCAATTTATGGTTTTGATTTTATATTGTGCAGGGAAAGGCATCAAAGTACAATTTGGACTAATTCAATAACAGTTGTGTACTACATCAGCACTCGGCAACAGCCGCAGTCAATACACAGGCAGTGTAAGTTGGTAATTGGAAAGAACACCGCCTAAAGGCTATATGTCCAATCAATATTCTAGTTTGATGGCTCGGTTATACATCTGTTAGCTGTAGAGCTCTGCTTTTGATAATACAATATGCGACTCCATGTGAAATAATGTTCACAAAGGGAAAGGAGAGCACAATGAGCTGCACTTGATCCCATAAACTCGCTGTTCTAACAAAATGGCTTAAGGGATATTGCTGATCATTATAGAGAATATAAAATTGCCAGGCAACAGGCACATCTTGTTTTATGGGTTTATGGAATATAATCTTAAAAAAAAAAAAAATAGTCTACCTGGAAAGATGGAGGTTTCAGAGGACCTGGAAATGAGGTTTATGGTGAACTTCACATTGTCACTGTGAGAACTAAGATATAAAAAGAAGTGGAATATGTACAATGTGATCAATGTGATAATAGATAGAGATAATGGATAGTGAACAACAGACGGGGCTAAATTGTCCCACATAAGTTGATGGTTTAATGTAAGTTGCCAGGCCATTTCGTAAAGCTAGTAGCTATAAAGAGGTTCCTGTGCCTTAAAGGGGTGGTTCACCTTCACGTTAACTTTTAGTATATTGTAGAAGGGCCAATTCTAAGAAACTTTTCAATTGGTCTTCATTATTTATTTTTCATAGTTTTTTAATCATTTGCAATTTTCTTCTGTTTCTTTGCAGCTTTCAAATGGGGGTCACTGACACCATCTAAAAACAAATGCTCTGTAAGGCTACAAATGTATTGTTATTGTTACTTTTTATTCCTCATCTTTCTATTCAGTCCCTCTCCTATTCATATTCCAGTCTCTTATTCAAATCAATGCAGGGTTGCCAGGGTAATTTGTACCCTAGAAACCAAATTGCTGACACTGCAAAATAAAGAGCTGCTAAATAAAAAGCTAAATATCTATAAAACCACAAACAATAAAAAATGAAAACCAATTGCAAATTGTCTCAGAATATCCCTCTCTACATTATACTAAAAGTTAACTCAAAGGTGAACAACCCCTTTAAATGGAATTTAGTGGGACCAAAATCAAAATTATTTTAGGATACCACAAACATTGGGCAGGATAATCAACAAATACACAAACAAATACTGAAATCTCATATCTGTGTGGAACCATTGGGCCCCAGAGTTGGCGCTGGGTCTGCTGTTCAGACACTTTGTTCATACCTGCTTTGTGGTGTTGGATTTTAATCCTCTGATCAAGTATCTGGAAGGTATTTCAAACCCTCACTGGCATTTAGGGGGTATTTATCAGAGGTTTTTATACCCCAAATGAACGAACAACTCAAATGGTTTCTTATTTAAGAAAAAACTTGAATGGGAAAAACATGAATAAGCGAGTTCGGCGTTAACAACCCAAAAACAACTGTTAATCAAGTTTTCAGAATCACTCAAATTCATTGAGTTTTCGGGCAAAACCCACCAAAAAACGTCAACATCAAGAAGGCTATGAACATCTACAAATGGTTCAAGGGACCTCTGTCATTGCCTCCTATACGACCTTGACGTGTTTTAGAAGGTGCATTTTCAGATTTCAGCTATTTCCAGAGTTGGGGTATAATAGATGTTGAAAAAGTTTTTTTAACCAGAAAATTTTATTTTTGACCAAAAAAATAACCTTGAAAACTCAAATTATCATGGAAAAGAAAAACTGAACCTTAATAAATCTGCACCTAAATGTTGATGTCATGCATTAAGGTTCAGGGAAGTCAAAATAAGAAATCATATTCTTTGTGCCAAAAAAAGTAAAACCCTTTTGTAGGTAGGAGAAGGACCAATGCTACTATTGTCGCCATGCAAATAGCCCTGGACACTGGGAGATGAATATGGTGGCACAAGAATAAGTACTCCAAGGTTAGCAAAAGTATAAAGCAGGAGGCCACCTAACAAATTGGCACCCCCCGGTGAATACCACTTTCCTAGTCCTTTAATTGCATGAAAGGAGGATTAACTCGGTGGGTATAGTTCTAGGCTCTGGCTCAGGGAGGATTTGTGTTGATTCAAGTGATTGCTCCGATGTCATTACTTGTGGCCTTGGGCTAATGATTCCACCTCCTCAATGAACCGCAGTCACCAAATCTGGACTATACATTCCACAGAAAAGATAAACCTCTGCATCAATAAAGGGCACCTTATACTGGCATATAGCAATATGGCTAAGACTAGAGACATAAAAGTTTAATACACTCCCAGACTGCTCGAATATCTGCCCGTCAGAATCAAACAAGGGAAACTACGAAAATCCAAATTTACTGAGATCATGAGGGGAATGAAAGACCTCTGGTTCAAGGGTTTGGTGGACCTTCAAACAAAAGATGTTTGTACAAGGGCCAATGAGCTTGCCTAGTCTGCTCGGATGGAATGAACCAAGGAGCTGCTATCACCCTGATCCTGGCAGTAGTTCCATGGATCCCACAGTGGGCTCATCCAATAGGTGCACCAGCAGACTGCACCAAGAGAACCACACGAATGACATCTTAACACCAGGAAATTAAATGTTTTCCATTCTAAAAACGTCACCTGCAACTTGCACTTGATTTGCAAAAAACACACGTGCATTATAATTCACTATATTCATATTCTCTCTAATTCAAATCAGTACATGGTTGCTAGGGTATTTTGCACCCTAGCAACCAGATGGCTTGAATTGCGAACTGCAGAGCTGCTGAATAAAAAGCTAAATAACAAAAAAAAACTCAAATAATAAAAAATGAAAACCAACTGCAAATGGTCACAGAATATCATTACATCACTTCAATATCCCCATCAACTCCATCATAGTAAACATTTATTAAAGGTGTACAACCACTTTAATTCGTTAATTGGTCATACCCTCACCATTTGAATCACATAAAAAGATAAACACAGAAATAAGCCATACAGTATAATAGATATATTATGTATGTTATAATATACCTTCTTGCTTTATACAAAGACTTTTCTTGTCCATTTCAGAGGACAGATAATGCCTTGTTTATAGGCCACACTTTTCCTTTAAAATGGTCTTATTTAAACAGAGAATTTCCCCATAGCAAACAGCTTACTCGATCGTTAGATCGGCAGGAATAAAACATCTTGGAAAGTTTACCGAAACTGAAAAATATGAATTTCTTGTCCTTTCTCCTTCCCTCGTTTGCTGATAAATTCGGAGTATTTGTTATAATTAAC
Organism: Xenopus borealis; assembly: GCA_024363595.1. NCBI lineage: Eukaryota > Metazoa > Chordata > Amphibia > Anura > Pipidae > Xenopus > Xenopus borealis. The sequence continues at coordinate 8,329,616 of CM044439.1, forward strand.
ACACAGATCTCCAAGAATCAGTGACTGGACATAATTGCTTCTCTTTCTCTTTACGAAGTAATTCGAGGCTGAACCTAAAGATTTGAAGATGGCTGGCCAAATATAAAGGATGTCAGAAACAGTGACCGTTGACATGTCATTCATTGAACATCCAAAGAGATGAGGCTTGAATGCCCCCAACTCTCTCATTGGTAAGATCAGCTATCATTGAGTGTAAGTGTAAGTCAGCATTATTCATTGAGCCTGCTATGACCTTAAAACCATTGCTCCTGGGGCATGTTCATCCACCAATTAGTTCCTGTGCCGGCTTTTAAATCCTAGTCTCTCATTCCACAGTGTTGATGAAGTGTGTGTGATGGCTTTCTATTCACAACTTGACCCTTCAAGCTGATCCATGTGGAAATTAAGAATTCATGCCTTCTGAGCATGTCCTTAGTTGTATATGTTTTTTTCCTGGCTAACGTGCAGATTATTCGGATGCAGTTAGGAAGCATGAAACGTCTTCAATTGGAGGGCAGGTTTATCAATTTTACGGTCAAAACTGTCAAATTCGACTCCGGAGTTATTCAAATAGGATCTGAGGTTTTAAAAAATTTTAATTAGATTTTTGAGATTTATCATACTCTGGCCCTTTAAGAATTCAAATTCAACCACCCAAATCCGGCTGAATTGTTGTTTAAGTCAATGGGAGAGGTCCAGGGATCGGTTTGGAGTTGTTTGCAGCCTTTGTGACTTTTTTTATTTTGAGAAAAAACTTGAATTGAGTTTATAAGATTCAAATTGAATTCGATTCAAGTTTTCAGGTCAATTACATTCATCAGTTTTAAAAAATTCTATTTTTCTTTTTTTTTTATTTTAAAGGTTTTTATTTTGCTATTTAATTTTCCAACAGTACCAAGGGGGAGCCCCTTTGGTTAAGAGAGGTAGAAAAGAGAGAGTATAAGAGGGAAAAAAAAGGGGTTTATTTGACAGAACATATTACATCTATTTTCTTGTTGTAAACATCACTATCTCTTTTCCCTATTTCCTAGGGTTTCATCCAGTGTCCGTTTCAAGCCAGGTTCCCCAGATGGCTTCATATTTACCACAGCATCCTCGGGTCTGGTATACTGTTTGTGCAAAGAGTCATTTATGAGTTTTTTCCAAAAGTTCAATGAAGGTGGTCTCATGGATTTCCAGTGTATTGCATTTTTGGCCAAATAAAACGGTTGTAAATAACATAACTTGTCAGTGTCTCATTTGTAGCATTTCTGTGATACCTAAGAGGCATAATTTTGGCGACATAATATTGAGGAGAGCTAAGGTGTTTTTTGCATACATAAGAATCTCCCACCAAAAACCTTGGATTGTTGGGCATTCCCAAAAGACATGAAGAAATGTACCTACAGCATTAAGGCATTTGGGGCATTGGTCTGAAACCCCCGGGGTAAATCCTGGCTAATCTTTGTGGAGTAAAATTCCCTGTTGAGAAATTGTGTCTGTATATATCTGTCCCTGCTAGAGATGGTTAGTTGGGGCACTAAGGCTAGGGCATCTTTCCACATCTCCTCATTCAGGTCTGGGATATGCTCACACCACTGTTGTTTGACTTTACTCAGTTGTGATATTTCGTTTGCATCAGTATATTATACATGTAAAGCTGGCCATAGCCGTAAAGATTTTTGAAAGATCCAATGGTTATCGTGAAACCATCAATCCATCATCAATCCATCCATCAACTAAAAAGACCATTTCAGGCGATATTGCAGCAAAACTGAAGGATCACAGCCTACTTGGCCCTGCAAACATAGGTAGATTGCATGGGGACCGATAAAGCTTTTCTAACCTGGCCGATCAATCTTCAGACCGATGTCGGACTAAGAATCGTAAGATGTGCGATCGTTTTTATCCCACTAACCGCACAATAATTTGACAGATTGGTCGGACTTCGCTAAGATCGGTCTTCGGCAGGGAAAGATTGCTGCGTCTATGGGGAGCTTAAGTCAGTATTTTTGCCAGATCTGGCCGGCAGAGGTAAGCTTCCAGTGTGGTCTTAGGGGAATCTGGGATTGGAAGGCATGTTTTAGCTGAAAGTATCTAAATAACATACTTGCTGGAAGTTGGAATTTGGTTTGGAGTGTTTTGAATTGTTTGCAGTCCCCATTAATGGTAATATCTCCTAACGTTTTAACTCCGGCAGTCGCCCATCTAGCGATGTCTGGTACCATGCTAAAATTTGAGAGATACAATATTGGCTTCGAGCACAAGTGCTCGATTATCTAATTGTGGGACCAACCACCAATGCACATAAACTAGTTGACTGGCCAGAAAATATTTTTCAAAATTTGGCAGAGCCAGTCCACCTCCGGTTGTCGGGGCTTGAAGCGTCTGGAGAGCTAATCTGGGTCACTCTCTTGACCATATAAAGCCCCTTAAGATCGAGTCAAGCAACTTGAACCAGGTACGGGGGAGTGTTTTTGGTGCATTATGGACCACATAAAAAAATGTGGGTATTAAAACCATTTTCAGTAGGTTAATTTTCCCAGGGACTGCTAAAGGGAGATTACGCCAGACCATCAGTCGAATAAATTTTTTGAATAAATTTTGACTGGTCGAATTTCAAAATTATTAGAACTCCAGACTATGTAGGGAAGAAGCACACCAAATTTTCTGGCAAAGCCTTTACCTTATTTTATTTGCACAAATTTGAAGCACAAGCTTTCGGGGACAACCCCCCTTTCCTCAGGTTGGTCCCAAAAGCTTGTGCTTCAAATTTCTGCAAATAAAATTATATAAAGGCTTTGCCAGAAAATTTGGTGTGCTTCTTCTCTACACAGTCTGAATGACATAACTGGCTTGTAAGAAGCTTGGGATATGAACGCACCCTGCAGTGATAAGTAAGTGGTGTGCTACAAAAAAAATTTGTTGCTGACTTTTTAAAAACTCACATGATTTTGAAATCCGATCTTTGATAAATATGCCTCTGGGTGTCCCAAAAACAGTTTCTTGATTTTAGCATTTTGGAGATGCACAGTGACTCTTTGGGGCAGATATACTATGAAGTGGACGTCGCTAGTGAAAATTCGCCAGAAATCCCATCCGTAGGAACATTGCCAATTTACTAACAGGTGTAGATTACAATTCGCTAGCGAAAGAGAGCAAAGTTAGCTCAGTTTCGCACCCCAACGCCAGGAGAATTTTTGCTCAGTCGAACGAATGTTACTCTGCAAATTCACTAAATTCTCTTTCGCCAGAGTTTCCTTCACCACCTTAGACCTGGCGAACTGATAAGAAGAAGCTACATTCTCCTCAATCTTATGTCAGTTACAGCATATCCTGTATGCCGAAAAGTCATAAAAGCACTGGCGGTTTTTCATTTTTTAAAGCAGGATTGTCTTCAGAGGTCCTAACTATTTTTTTCATTTGAGGGACATGCCACATTTGTTTTTGGGTGAGCTCATGTCTAGGACATTAGAGGATCTTTTGTATTTATTTTGCTTCCTTGGACGTGTGTAATAATAAGTGGCCATTTCAAACATTTGTACCAACATCTCTAATAAAGACGTATATATGACCTATATGTACCCGCCCTTTTCAAATTGACCTAAACGTAAGATTAGTAATGAAATTTCGCTAGGCTGAAATAAACGCTACCTAAAAATCACTATGAAATGCTTGTGCTGATGAATTAATGTTAGCAAAACTTCACCAGTGTTCAGCTGCCCAGACGCAACTTCATATTTTAGTGAATTAGTGGCGCGAAGTGTGGCTGGTGAAAATTTGCCCTTTAGTGAATTTGCCCATTTGTCTTTAGAGTATGGACCTAAATTGTGGGGCTGCTCCTGAACATATTTCTAATCAACTACAGCCATGTGCAGCCTATGACCCGTGAAGGAATACTCTATGTCAGAGGCAAATCCATGAGGTCAATCTGTTCTCTATGCTTCACTTCCTAGCTAGGAACCTTGTCATGCCTTGACCCCAAGAAGCAATACATATATAGGACATGGAATGTATGACATAAAGTCTGCTACTTCTTCTCATTGGCCGTCTCCAAATGTGGCAGCCAAGATAAAACATAGGGGATAAAGTGTTGTAAAATAGAATAGAATATGAGAAGTCACCAAGGAGTTCCAGGACCACATGAAGGCAGAAGACCAAAGGTCAAGTGCTTTTATACAGATCATAGTCTGCAAAACTTAACATATTTTACAGTTTTCATAAGACACAATTGTAAAGAGGTTTTTTTGCCTTTTATTGATGTAGAGAGGGATATTCAGAGAAAATTTATGATTGGTTTGAATTTTTTTATTGTTTGTGGTTTTTAAGTTATTTATTTAGATTTTATTCAGCAGTTCTCCAGTTTGCAGTTTCAGCAACTAGATAATGAGTAATATGAAGAAGTCAGTGGGGCTCATTTATAAACTTTGTGCAGGGCGTCTGTTTATATTTATAAAGCTGAATAAGAGTGTGCAAACAGATTTGCGAATTTGTTTTTCACAATGCGAATGTCAATAAGAGCTTTTCAAATATGGCAAAAATCGCAAACTGCGGACTCTGCAACAAAACTTAAGTGGCGGAGAAAATATTCACAAATTGTGAATTTAAGTAACGGTCAATGATATTTTCGTGCACAAACAACCTTGCAAAGTCCCTATACTCACACAAAGACCCGTCTCATTTGCGAAAATTGATTCACAATGCGAATTGGCAAAAACCGGAAAGACTGGCACAGCAGTGAAATATTTTAGTGTTCAGGAAAAGGCATAGGCAAAACTACAATTTGGGAATAATTATTCGATGCGTGAACTTTATAAATGACCCCCAGTATGAGTAATAAAAAGTAGCAATAACTACAAATGGGTAGCCTTACAGAGAATATGTTTTTTAGATGGGGTCAGTGACCCCACATCTGAATGTCGGGATGAGTGAGAGGAAGAAGGAAAATAAGTCCCCCTTTTAAACAAGTCAACAAGTCAAAGTTTGAAACCAACAACATCACGAATGGGCAGATTCATTAAGGGTCGAGCTGTTCTTTCCTAGAAAATTCGAGTTTTCGAGCTGTATTTTTTGGTCAAATTTTAAGTTCACGTAAAAAACTTGAACTTGCAGAATTGGGTTTTTCACATACAAGTTATTTCTTAAGTAAGATACAGTTGGAGTTTCAAGGTCATTAGAGTTCATTCAAGGTAAAAAAAAACTAACTAACACTTGACCGATAATAAACCAGCCCTTAAAGGGATACTGTCTGTATCAGTTAATAGTGCTGCTCAAGAAGAATTCTCCACTGAAATCTCAAAAGAGCAAACAGATTTTTTTATATTTCATTTTGAAATCTGACATGGGGCTAGACATATTGTCAATTTCCGAGCTGCCCAAAGTCATGTGACTTGTGCTCTGCTAAACTTCAATCACTCTTTATTGCTGTACTGTGAGTTTGTGAGTGAAATCACCCCCCCCCCCAGTAGCCTACCAACAGAACAATGAGAAGGTAACCAGATAACAGCTCTCTAACACAAGATAACAGCTGCCTGGTAGTAAACACTCATGTCCCACTGTGTTCCATTCAGTTACATTGAGAAGGAAAAACAACAGCCTGTCAGAAAGCAGTTCCCTCCTAAAGTGCCGGTACAAGTCACATGAACAGGGGCAGCTGGGAAATTGACAAAATGTCTAGCCCCATGTCAGATTTCAAAAACGAGTATAAAAAAATCTGCCCTTTCGAGAAATGGATTTCAGTGCAGAAGTCTGCTGAAGTAGCACTATTCACTGATGTGTTTTGAAAAAAACATGTTTTCCCATGACAGTATCCCTTTAAGTATTGATTATAAGAATATATTTTCTCATATATTATAGGGAAGAACCTTCCCCTCCGTAGTCCTACAGTGTTTGCCAGGAAGATTGTGATGTGCCGATGTGATGCGGTTGCTCTCGTTGACCCTGGCATCATTGCTTTAGAATTTATGTTCATCATGCGGTGGTTGAACGTCTGCTGCTCAATAAAATTCAACTACAGATGAAGGAGGTGATGGCCTGATACAATGTCCAGTCTTTTCAGATGTTTGGCTAAACTTCATCAGAAGAACAAACAAAGCCTGTGACGGGAACAGACAACCCCATGGCCCCTACGTTACAGTCCCACTGCAGATCCACGTAGGCTTGGCCCCTGCATTAGGCTATGGAGCTCAGCTGGCAAACATCTTTTAGTTGTTGTCTGGAGCATCATCTGCAAACTCTAGGGCACTTCATAAGCCAGAAAAGGAATACAAGAAGCAATAGAAATATGAATTCTGTCCTGGGAAAGTAACAAATTAGAAATACTTTTATGGAGCCCGCATGGACGAAACCCAAGTGTTCCCCCACAATAACAGCTTTACATAACCAGCTGCTGCCTTAAAGGGAAAATTCACACCGCAGAGAATGTTTAACCCCTTGCATGCTGTGGCTCCTAAGATCTATGGCGTATGTTAGAGCAGCAATGCTGTAGAACAGCATACAAAAATTCAATCCCCGAAAAAAATCTGATACACAAAAGGGGTTAATTGCTGTGCTTTTACAATGGGCTTAACCATTCATTAAATTGTTATCTTGATATTTAATTTTTATACGAGTAAGGGGAGCTTGTAAGACTGACTTTGCTGTTCGAGCCGACCTCGGCAGAACTTTTGCGGGTCGGCGTTATTGTACGTATCGTTATCGTTGCTTTTTATTCCTCATCTTTCTATTCAGGCCTCTCCTATTTATATTCCAGTCTCTTATTCAAATGGTTGCTCGGGTAATTTTGACCCTAGCAACCAGATGGCTGAAATCACAAACTGGAGAGCTGCTGAATAAAAAGCTAAATAACTCGCAAACCACAAGTAATAAAAAATGAAAACCAATTTGCAAATGGTCTCAGAATATCCCTCTCTACATCATACTAAATGTTAAAGGGATACGGTCATGGGAAAACTTGTTTTTTTCAAAACACATCAGTGCTGCTCCAGTAGTCTTCTGCACTGAAATCCAATTCTCAAATTCAATTCTTTTTTATATTCAGTTTTGAAATCTGACATGGGGCTAGACATTTTGTCAATTTCCCAGCTGCCCAAGGTCATGTGACTTGTGCCAGCACTTTAGGAGGGAACTGCTTTCTGGCAGGCTGTTGTTTTTAATCCTTACTGGAAGCAAAACCAGCCTATTGGCTGTATTTAATGTGTATATGATTTTCTAGTAGACTAAAATTATGAAGACTTAAATTACAGAACTACTGGCTTTCTTTTATAGGCCAGCGCCGGCCCGCCAATGACATCACAAAAGAGGCAGGGTGAGCAGGCGAGGTGGCGGGCGGGGAGAGCAGGAGAAGAGAACACCTGTGGGTATCAGGCAGGTCTGCATAGCCCTACAACCAATACCTTTTTCAGTATTTACATCTGAAAAGCTTAAATGATTTTAGGCAAATGAAGATGACCAGTTATTGGAGCCTGTTTATTAAACCTTGATTGTTTCTGGTTGAGATTTTTAGGGTGAAAACTTGAATTTTTGTAGAAAATACAAACCTGAATTTTTTGAGATTATACCCCAAACTGCTTAAAATCCAAAGCTGAAAATACCCCATCTCAAACCTGTCGAAATCATGTAGAAATCAATGGAAGATCGGGTTTCCACTCGTCTGGCTTTGAGGGCTGCCCAGGTCAAGATAGTCCAAATATGGAAAACCAGGCAGGATCCCCCTTGATTGACATGACTATCAGCACATAGGCCCCCCCCTGTGATGTATGTCTCCCCGCCCTGTGACATCACCAACACTCCCCATTGCATCACTGACCCACCCCTGTGACGTTAGAGCCCCGCCCCCTCCACAGAAAGTTTTCACAGTGCCAATCTGATAAAGTCAGACTTCCTCTGATAAAGTTGAGTTTTCACATAGAAATTCTGATAAAGTCAAGTTTTCATGGTGACTGACAAGTTCTCTCAGCAACAATTCAATAAAGTCAAGTTTTAGCAGCCACAATCCAATAAAGTGACGTTTTCGCAGTTGCAATCCGATAAAATCAAGTTTTCTCAGCAGCAAGTCAATAAAGTTGAGTATTTGGAGCCTCAATAGTATACGCTCAATTTTGTTGCGCCTTTTTTCCACTCTGACTTTTTTGAGACATATTCATGCTACATGGGTTCAGTTGGTGAAAGGGAGTTTGGTCGACTTTGTTTTCATTAAAAAGAAATGGAGATTAATTTGAGTTTTAGTAAAGAACACCTTAAGGGGCAGATTTGTAAAGGGTCAAATTGAAAATTCAAATGTTATTTTTTTTTTGCCCAAAATGGTCAGATTAGACTCAAAATTTGATTCGCGTTTGTAAAAAAAACTCAAAATAAAATATTTTAAGATACTCATTAAGAACTCAAATTCAACTATTCGCCATCTAAAACCTGCTGAATTGTTTATCAGTCAATGGGAGATGGTCAGGGATAAATCTGGTGATGTTTTCAGCCTTCCTGACATTTGAGGGTTTTTTTGCGGAGAAAAAATTTGAATAGAGTTTTGGAACCTCAAATGGAGTTCTCCATTTTCGAATTGAATTTGATTCAAGTTTTCAGGTCGACTGAATTTGTTCGAGTTTAAAACATTTGTTTATTTTGATAAATTTCGATTGGTTGACTTTCGAGTTCATTGGAGTTGATGGGAGTTTTAAAAAAAAAATCTCCCATGAATTTGACCCTTGATAAATCTGCCCCTAAGTGTTGTCAAGGGAACAAAGACATCAAAAGAAATGAAATTGTCAAAATTACAAGAAGTCTGTTGCCTGGGGGGAGAATATTTTAGACAAAGTGGTGAGAGCAATTTTATCTCTTATGAGAATTATTAGATTTATCTGTTTAAATGCGTGGACGTATGGCGAATACGCATATGAAATGAAAGAAACAACAGAATTCTTTTGAAATGTCACAGAGAAGCAGCTTTGCATTGGGGACTGGGGAAGTTGAGTTGTTGTGGAGGGAAATTAGGCAGTCGGGCGTCTCTTTGCTACAAATTCTCCTGGTTATTGTACACGTCGCACCATTAATGGCTCAAAGTGCCTTCCTGCTAATCTCATAACCCTGTATAAAAAGGGAAAGCCTGCTGAAAAGTACGCCATTTAAAGGGGACACAGCGCAGGGTATTAAAAGCACAATGGCAGCCATTTGGAACGGTTTCAAGAACCCCAGCATTCATCAAACGCTGCACATTCAATCGCTGACATTTTCCCGCCGCATTATTAACGCAGAACAATTTTCCCAGTTGCCCTCGTGGCGCGTTTGTAAAATTGCCGTAAAGATGACAAAAACCCGGCATAAAATGAAACCTGTCAATATGGAACAAATGATACAAATAATAATAAGAAATATTGTAATCTCATTCCTTGGTAAAATTTGCATCACAGTTAAAGCAAAAATAATAAGTTTTTCTCGGCTAATGGCTTCGCAGCGGCTTGGGAATACATTACAATTACGTTGTAATGAATGATTTTTCTGAAAAATCCGTACAAAAAAAAAAAAGGTTCTTTTCAACGGAAATGATTATAATTCAGAAAAATTGTGTTATTTCTTACAGCATCTATAATGCTATTTATTGCACGCAGCTTCTGAAAAAAACTAATTGAATTTAAAAAAAGGACAATAGCAATGAAAAAATGGTAATTGCTTGTCGCCCAAGCGACAAATCGCCTCTTCTTCGGGGCGACAATCTCCCCTAACTGCCTTCTCCCTGCCCTCCGCTGGCTAACATGAAAATCGCCTGAGGCAGTTCACATGCAGTGCTTCGTTTTCTGAAGTCGCCCGAAGTTTCCTCGTGAGGCAACTTCAGAAAATGAAGAGCCTTGATCACCTGACCAGAAATACTTCAGCTCTAACTGTAACAGGAAGAGATCCCCTGACCAGAAATACTGCAGCTCTAACTGTAACAGGAAGAGATCACCTGACCAGAAATACTGCAGCTCTAACTGTAACAGGAAGAGATCACCTGACCAGAATACCGCAGCTATAACTGTAACAGGAAGAGATCACCTGACCAGAAATATTTCAACTCTAACTGTAACAGGAAGAAGTGTGGAAGTAAAAGACAGAACTCTGTCTGTTAACTGGCTCATGTGACCAAACTTTATAGTTTGTTTGGTATGTTTGTGTGCACCGTTGGATCCTAGGTTCCCAGGAGGCCGTCCTTATTTTTTTTAAATGGCTATTTTCTATTTAGGATGACCCCATGGTACATGTTACTAAAAAAGTATATTATTATGAAAATGGTTTATTTAAATGAAGCAGGGTTTTACATAGGGATGCACCGAATCCAGGATTTGGTTCGGGATTCGGGCAGAATTTGGCCTTTTTCAGCAGGATTCAGCAGAATCCTTCTGCCTGGCCGAACCGAATCTGAATCCTAATTTGCATATGCAAATTAGGGCCAGGGAGGGAAATCACGTGACTTTTTGGCACAAAACAAGGAAGTAAAAAAAGGTTTCCCCTTCCCACCCCTAATTTGCATAAGCAAATCAGATTCGGTTCGGTATTCGGCCGAATCTTTCGGGAAGGATTCAGGGGTTCAGCCAAATCCAAAATAGTGGATTCAGTGCATCCCTAGTTTTACATATGAGTTTTTTTATGCAATATCTTTTTATAGAGACCTACATTGCCCTGGGGTATAGTTTTCCTTTAACTGTTCTTTTAAGGAAGCAGTGAGACTTGTGCATTACGTCAATAACCCCAGTCCTTATTATTGTATTAACCCGGAAATACGTTGGGTTTTTTTTGCCTTGTTTACGTCGTCCCAATGATCATTTAAGTGATTGAAAGGACACAATATACTGTCAACACTCTCACTCCTGGGCGGTGTAATAGAAAACCTTAATTGGATCTGATTTTACAAGTCAATTAACATAACTGCCTGCTCTTGGCGCATAAGTGGTTTATTTTTCTCTTCCAAGAGCATTTTACAAATGAAAACATAAAATTACAGATGTAAGGAAAGTACAACGAGGCTTAGGCCATTATTTTCCAGCAGTCGCATAAAGCCGAGCAATATGGATCCAGGGACGCCAGACTTCTGCATTCTTCCTTTGCAACGTTAATTATATACTGCACCCAAAATGTCTAAACAATCGGCATTCAATTACAAAACAACACTTCTACATTATGGAGAAAACAAACTTTATGTTGACTTGGTTCCTTGAGAAAAAAAAATTATACTCGGGGGGGGGGAATAACTGTTAATTTAAAGTTTAGTAACTACTTAAAGGGGCAGTTATCCTTTGAGTTAATTTTTAGTCATATAATAGACTATAAGGGGTAGGGTCCTCCATCCTTTTGTCTCCTAGACACTGAGGGGGAAATTCACTAAAGCGCAAAGCTTATAACGCTAGCGCTAATTCGCAGTGTGATGTCAAATCGTAACTTCGCAAATTCACCAACACCGACTCTGCTAGTGAAGTAGACTAGCGCAACTTCACACCCTTGCGCCAGGCGAAGTTGCTCACTGACGAAGGATTATAATTACGCAAATTCACTAAGATGACCATTTTACTGAACGTTACCACTTAAGATGGACGTTACTTCGCCAGGTCAGACCTGGTGAAGTTCAATACAATAGATAGGTTTTTGAATAAAAAATTAAATCCCAAAAAAAACGCTGGCGTGTTTTTCCTTTCTAAGGGGATAGTCTGAAAAAGAGTGAATTTTTTTTTTGAACATTGAACAACCCTTCTATGGGTAGAGACACATGGTAAGATTTGGGGAGAATCGCCTCTGCTTCGGGTGACTAATCTCCCCCGAAAAGCCTTCCCGCCAGCTAAAATCTAAATCGCCAGCGGGATAGCACTCAGAGCAACTTCAAAAAAACAAAGCTCTCCAAGTACCATACCGCCAGCAATTTAGAGAGTAGCCTGTGGGAAGGCTTTTCCAGGAGATTAGCCGCCCAAAGAAGAGGCGATTTGTTGCTGGGTGACTAACCCCCCCCCCCCCCCAATCTTGCCATGTGTCAATACCCTAAGGGGCAGATTTACTAAATTCACATGAAGAATTCGAAGTTCGATCGAATTTTCAAAAAGTTTCTAATTTTCAAATGTTTTTGAAGACCACTTCGACCAGTGAATTTTGAAAATTCAATCGAATCGAATGATTTGAATAAAAATCCATTCGAATATTCGACTCTTTGACAGTCGAAGTACTTCCCCTTTAAATTTTTATTCGACTGCCTAGTTCGCCAGATCAATGCTATCCAATTGGGATTCAAAAATTTTGAGCGAATAAAAAAATTGATTTCAACCATTCGATCTAATTTTTTTTATTCGACTGTTCGACCAATCGAATTGCGGTAAAAATCCTCCAAATTCGAGAATTTTTATTCCCTAACTATTCCCATGGTCATATTCGAGGGTTTTTTAACCCTCAAATTTGACCCTTAGTAAATCTGCCGCTTAGTATCCAGAGAGGCCTGTTTTCCTCGCCCCCTACATGGAGGGAAGTTTCCAGCCCATAAACAAAGTGCCATTTTTTGCCTGTCCCCTGACATCCTCGCACCCTCATTAAGCCTGTGTCCCTACACTGTACTTATCCACTTTATACATGAGGTCAAACAGTCTGCCCAACTATATATGGACACATAAGGAAGCAATTTGTTCAATACTCCCAGTTTCCTGAAGGTTGGCCTGGCAATAATCCGTTGACTCCACTTCTCACAGATACAGAAAGGAAGGGGGTTTCAGCTCTCGCCTTTTCTGCTTGGACAACTTGGCCTACATCCCATTATTCAGATTGTTGGCCAATTAGCCATCAGTTAGGCTGTGTCAAACTGTGAAATTAGAGAATGTTTTTATATAGGACATGTACAATATTGATATGTGGGCTGGCCGGAGCAGACCACTGCACAAAATTTTTGGGTGGGTCTGGGTAGAGCTCTTCTCCTGCTCTCCCGGCATGCGACCTAGCACTTCCTGCTTCCTTGCGCCGGAATTTATAGACTTCCGCCTGTCCCGGCACTTTTATGACGTCACTGCGGGGCAGGCACGGGTCTATAAATAGAGGTCAGCAGCGGGCCCGGGACGAGGAATTCTCAACCTGCACATCACGAATATACAACTGGAAGTTTAGGGAACACTATTGGAAAATATAATAGACAAAACGTTCCTCTTCAGCATAGAGAACCCAGTGGCTTACATTCTCACAGGAAATGGTATCTGTATTACAAAATATTAACTTCCACTTGACCTTTAATACATTTTCTATCATCTGTAGTGGAGATCCTGCTCCTTCTTTACATAGGATAAAGTCCCGGTTATTAAGCCGGCTATAGAAATGTGGATATAAGGTATCAGGCCTCAGATCCATCATTTAATACGGTGTAAGAGGTTTGGAGTGGGATATGTATCAGGGGTGATTATCATTTAATAAGAGCTTTATAGATGCTTAGGTTTTAGCTAACAGCCATATGGGTGCTTGGGTGCTCAGCCAGCAAACACATTTACTAGATACTTCTGATAAATGGTGCTCAGAATAGAAGATAAGGAACAATATATCATTAATGGTGTGGGTTGCATTTAATTTTTAGGGGCAGATATACTATTGGTTGAATTTAGAATTTAAAAAAAATTCTAAATTCAACCACGGAATTTTAAAATAGGTCCGTGTTCGGTCGAATTCGAATTGTTCGAAAAAGATTTAGAAATTTTCCAGGAAAGCTTCCAGGAGGTCCCCCATAGGTTACAATGGCAATTCGGCAGCCTTAAAGTGATACTGACACTAAAAAATGAAATTTAACATATGAATGTACAAATAATTGTTACCTATAGGTCATGTTGATCATTTTTTGCGGAGAGGTTTGTTTTTGTATATAACTGTTAGCTGAACGTTCTAAGCCTGACTCTCTGACACCCTGACACTCTTATTTTGCCAACCTAACAGTCCCATCTCAGTCTGTTAGTTACAGTTTGTAATGATAACAGATGCCGGGTGCACAAATATGGCAGCCCCCTCATACAGGAACATGGGGGGATCAGACAGGTAATGTAAAAGCATCATGCAAATACTTTATGGCAAAGTTACAAGTAGCTTTCAAAGCCAGTTATTATAATAGAGGTAAAAAAGAGTTTGACATCAGGTGTCAGAATCTCTTTAAGGCAGTGAATAGTTGAATTTGAAATTCAAATTTTTTCAATTCGAATCGAATTTCGGGCTATTCGATCGTCAAAGTATCCCAAAATTATTTCGAAATTCAAATTTTAAATATTCAAATTTTATTTGAAAATTCGCTTCGACCCTTCGGGGGGTTTACTGACCTCGCCTAAAAAATAAATGCTCTGGAAGGTTACAAATGTATGGATACTTTTTACTACTCTTCTTTCTATTCAGGAATGTTCTATATATATTCCAGTCTCTTATTCAAATCCCGTTTCGCTGAAAAACTCTTGAATTTCCAGCGAAACGAGAAACGAGGCCAGTTTTTGACACGTCGCATCGTTTTTGGCTTGTGTTACGTCATTTTCGGCGCGTCTTGTTTTTTTTTTACTCCAGCGAATTTTCACTGGCATTTTGCAAATTTATTTGCCAGCGACGAATCGCGGGAATTCGCCTTGCGAATAAATTTGACCATCACTAATGGCCAATTCTCGGCAACTTTCCAATTGGTCTTCATTATTTTTTTTTTTTTATAGTTTTGTTTTAATTATTTGCCTTCTTCTTCTGACGTTTTCCAGCTTTTAAATGGGGGTCACTGAGCCCATATAAAATTACAAATGCTCTATAAGGGTACATATGTATTGTTATTGCTACTTTGTATTACTCATTTTTCCATTCAACCCCTCTTCCATTGATATTTAAATCTCTTATTCAAATCAGTGCATGGTTGCTAGGGTAATTTGGACCCTAGCAACCAGATTGTTGAAACTGCAAACTGGAGAGCTGCTGAATAAAAAGCTAAATAACTCAAAAACCACAAATAATAAAAATTGAAAACCCAATTGCAAATTGTCTCAGAATATCCCTCTCTACATTGTACTAAAAATTAAGCTAAATGTGAACAACTCTTTTAAGGGGTGTGGCCACAAAATTGGGCGTGGTCAAAACTTTTCGCAAATCTTTTTGTCCCTCTTTTCGTTTCAAAAATGTTGAGAGCTATGGAATCAGTGTGTGAAGAAAGTATGCACAGGGGGTAATGGAGAACAACAGAAGGGGATTTGCCCCATGATGGAGGGCCCTGGGGGTAGCAGGGGGGTTGCAGACCTATGATGCGACAGCCCCAGTGGGTTCATACACACCTCCAGTCTGATGCTGTTTAGGGTAACCAACTACGACACTCTCCAGGTCATTTTTCTACTGCAAATGTCTATCCAATAACAATGGGAAAACACGAGTTGGAACTTGTAGTTTAACTGTGTCAAAACAGTTTGGTTTTCTCCCATTTCCTTTCATGCACCAAAAACCAAAGATATTTCCCCTCTTTTTCACGATTATCTTAAACGACAAGGAAAGGCAAAAAAATAATAAATAAATAAAATTTAATTTGTACTTACTTTAATGAAAAAGAAACCAACCTCCAATATACTTTCATTTACTGCTATGGATAGGAATTGTCAGACGGTCTCTAACTGCTGTGCAGGGAAACAATCATACTTCTGAACAGCAGGGGGAGCCTTACTTCCCAGCCATGCAGAACTCCAGCAGTTGTGTTTGTTTCCCTGTAGAGCAGTCGGCGACTGTGTAGAGATTTGTATTGGATTTTATTTTTGCCTTTACGTCCCCTTTACTGTTTCCAACTCCAGCTGCAGGGACAAAGATCATGGAGCCAGATTTAAACAGATAAACTGGGATTCTATTTGGAGGATTATTTTGCTGCAGCCACTGGTTCTGCAGAGTTGGAGAAAGTTTGTATTAAACAATAGAAAAACTATAAAATCCACATTAGATTACATGACAACACAGGACCCAGTGCAGTCTGTATATTCTGATTATTAATCAGTCTTGCTGTATCGGCTTCTGGCAGATATTATTTGATCATTGATGACGATCCCTAAGCTTAGCCCAGATCACACTGAGCATGTGCACAGTCTTGGTCTTGCAAAGATGTATAACAAAGTTACAAGATGACAGCCCCCTGTGGCCAACTTTGAAAGCATAAATCATTTGTTTGATTAGGCTTGTGGTGCAGTAAGTTTATGTTTATGTTTAGTATACAAAATACAGTATTTCTAGCCTTATTCTATTTTACACTTTCCTTGTCCTTTAATAAAATGAGGCATTCCAAAAATGGCACAAAAAGACATAAAGCTGCCCGTTAGTCACAGTCCATGACATAAACCATTTTAATTTTAAATTAGATATTCCAACACCGCGAACCCTGAAATGTTTTCATGATCATATGTCATAGAACAATGAAGCAAAATGAGGACATTTATGAGGAAAAAAAGCGAGAGTGTTACCTGCACACAAAGCACATTCCTGATCTAAAGAAAACAATATGCTTTGCCAGTGAATAAATTCCAGTAAAAAAAATGTAGCAGAAGCTACAAGCCCAATGCAGAAATATTGATACAGGTATGGGAGCTGTTATCCAGAATGCTCAGGACCTGGAGGTTTCTGGATAATGGATCTTTCTGTAATTTGGATCTTCATACCTTAAGTCTATTAGAAAATCATATAAACATGAAATAAACCCAATAGGCTGGTTTTGCTTCCAATAAGGATTAATTATATCTTAGTTGGGATCAAGTACAGGCTACTGTTTTATTATTACACAGAAAAAGGAAAATCCTGTTTAAATATTTGGATAAAACCGAGCCTATGGGAGACGGTCTTTCCATAATTTGGAGCTTTCTGAATAATGGGCTTCCGGATAACAGAAACCATACCTGAATACACCTGAGCTCTGGCTTCATTGCTTTCTCTGTCATAAGTAGGGATGCACCGAATCCACTATTTTGGATTCGGCCGAACACCCGAAACCTTCCCGAAAGATTTGGCCAAATACTGAACCGAATCCGAACCCCGATTTGCATATGGAAATTAGGGGTGGGAAGGGGAAAATATTTTTTATTTCCTTGTTTTGTGCCAAAAAGTCATGTGATTTCCCTCCATGGCCCTAATTTGCATATGCAAATTAGCATTCGGATTCGGTTTGGCAAGGCAGAAGGATTCGGCCGAATCCGAATCCTGCTGAAAAAGCTACTGAGTTCTTACCGAATCCTGGATTCGGTGCATCCCTAGTCATTAGCCAGCTGAAGCCCTTCCTTGGCTACATTTGCCACCCAATGAGCCATTTCACTGGTCATTTACTTTTAACATTATAAGTAAAACTATCGGGAGGGAATAATCTGCTAGAAAATCCTACGTGGGATAAAGGGCCCCTTATTTATCCAGCGTTTGGCGTGTTGAATGGCAGTATTAGTGAGAAGCGTAAGCAATGAAAAGCCCACCTCGGGGGTCTGGGAGGAGCAATGGAAGCAATTAGGTTTAATTAAATCAAAAGAAGGGAGCCTTAGGCCTGAATGAGCAAAAGAACAAATCTGCATTAACACCTAGCAGCCAAACAACAGCCACTGGCTTTAGGCTGATGCACAATTGTTGTTGCCCATTCTCCGCACTAAAGGGGGCCATTAGCTTAGTGCTTTCTCCATTGTTTGGCCACTGATGAGGAGAAGCTTTTTCCCATTCACTCTCACGTCCCTAGTATCAACGAAAATAAACAATTAGCTTCCTCCAAACACCTAGAAACAAACATCTCATCATCTGACTCCGGCTTCCGCCCAAATGTTAAGCACTTATTTGTTTATATGCTAAAACTAACAAACTGGCCTATTAACTGGAAACAAAATACAGGTATGAAATCTGTTTTCCAGAAAGCTCTGACTTAAGGACTCCGCTTTATCCAAATAATCCATATTGTTAAAACTGATTTCCTTTTTCTGTGTGATAATAAAACAGTAGCTTGTACTTGATCCCAACTAAGATATAATTAATCCTTATTGGAAGCAAAACCAGCCTATTGGCTTTATTTCATGTTTATATGGTTTTCTAGTAGACTTAAGCTATGAAGGTCCATATTATGGAAAGATCCATTATCTGCAAAACCCCAGGTCCTGAATTCTGGATAACAGGTCCCATACCTGTACCTTGTACTTGATCCCAACTAAGATATAATTAATCCTTATTGGAAGCAAAAACAGCCTATTGGCTTTATTTCATGTTTATATGATTTTCTAGTAGACTTAAGGTATGAAGATCCACATTATGGAAAGATCCCTTATCCAGAAAACCCAAGCTCCCGAGCTGGAAAATATCTGATATCCAGAAAACCTAAGCATTCTGAATAACAGATCCCATTCATGTAATAATAAAACAGTAGGTTGTACTTGATGCCAACTAAGATATAATTAATCCTTATTGGAGGCAAAACCAGCCTATTGGCTTTATTTCATGTTTATATGATTTTCTAGTAGACTTAAGGTATGAAGATCCATATTATGGAAAGATCCCTTATCTGCAAAACCCCAGGTCCTGAATTCTGGATAACAGGTCCCATACCTGTACCTTCTACTTGATCCCAACTAAGATATAATTAATCCTTATTGAAAATTAAAACCAGCCTATTGGCTTTATTTAAAAATTTACATGATTTTCTCTAAGACTTAAGGTATGAAGATTCAAATTACAGCAAGATCCGTCATCTGGAAAACTCCTGAGCATTCTGGATAACAGGTCCCACACCTGTAATAAATAACAGGTCACAGTTTACAGAAATAAAAAATTATGTATTTTACACATAACAATCATGTGGCTATTTAAAGAGGTGGTTCACATTTAAATAAACTTTTAAGGGCACATTTACTAGAGGTCGAAGTGAAAATTCGAATAAAATAAAAAATTTTAAAGTTCAAATTTCAACGTAATTTTGGGCTAGACCGAAATTTGATTTGAATTGAATTGAAAAAATTCAAATTTTTGATTTACTAAGTACTTGCCCTTTAAAAATCCTTCAACTTTGACTATTGGCCATCTTATACGGTAAGTCAACCCTCCCAGTGCAAAACCTCTCCCCCCGTAGGCCCCCCTCCCTCCTCCAGCCTACCTCCCCCCTGGGCTATTGCCCCTAACCTGTTAATCACCCAAAAGTCCAGGTCCCTGCAGGCAAGTTCACAGACGCCAACTTGTCCCACATGTGTTCTTCCTTGATCCGACGGCGTTTGGCAGTACAGGCGCAGTAGGACGCATTTGCTGGTTGGTACTACTGTGCATGCACCCATGAAGTTTTCAAATTTCCTTTTTTGGAAACTTCGAGCGCATGTGCAGTAGTACCAACCAGCAAATACGTCCTACTGCGCATTCGCTGCCAAACGCCGTCGGATCAAGGAAAAAGATGGTGCGGGACAAGATGGCGCCTGTGAACTTGCCTGCAGGGACCTGGACTTTGGGGTAATTAACAGGTATGGGGCAATAGCCCAGGGGGGGTAGGCCGGAGGGGAGGAGGGAGGGGTTTTGTGCCGGGAGGGTTGACTTCCCCTTTAAAGCGGCCAAATTGCTATTTAAGCCAATGGGGGACCTCATAGAACCTGTACTAAAAACATTTCTAAGTTCAAAGAATTCAAAGGATTTTGCGGAGAATCGTTCGATCGAATCAAATGATTCGAACGATTTTTTATTCAATCGAAAATGGACCTATTCGATAAAAATAGGTACATTTTCGATCGAAAAAGGGTCGAATTTCGAAGTTTTTTTTTTTACTTTCAAAAACCAGCCCTTAGTAAATCTGCCCCTTAGTATGTTACAGAATGGCCCATTCTAATTAGTCTTTATTATATATTATTTATAGTTTATGAATGATTTGCCTTCTTCTGACATTTTACAGCTTTCAAATCTGGGTCACTGACCCCATCTAAAAAAAAAAAAATCAAATGCTCTGTAAGGCTACAAATGTACATTGAGATTTAAAAAGTGTAAAAACTTCAAAAATATTCTAATATAAAACTTCGCTAAGTAAAAGCACTAAGTGAGGGCTGAACTACTGGAGGGGGGGTCTTTTTCAAGTAATTGTCCGAAAAAGTTTTTGAGGCTTTAATTTTTTTTTTAGCACATGTTCATCTTTTTTGCATTTATTTTTTGAATACAAATGACTCGCCTTTCTATTCAGACCCCTCTCCTATTCATATTTCAGTCTCTTATTCAAATCAATGCAGGGTTGCTAGGGGAATTTGGACCTGCAGAAAAAAAAGCTAAATAACTAAAAAATCACGGATAATAAATGAAAACTGTCTCAGAAAATCACTCTCTATACTAAGGGGCAGATTTACCATTGGTCTGATTTCTAATAAAAAAAAAAAAAAATCAAAATTCGAATTTTTTGGTGGGGGGTCATTTTTCGAATTGAACGATTTAAAAAAAATTTAGATTTTCCCAGACTACCTGGAATGCTTCCATGAGGTCCCCATAGGCTATAATGGCGATTCGGCAGCTTTAAGGTAGCGAATAGTCAAATGGCCAGTAATTTGATTTTTTTTCAATTCAAATCTAATTTTGAATAGTTGAAGTACCCCAAAATGACTTCAAATTCAAATTTTAAAAATTTGAATTTTATTCGAAAATTCACTTCGACCCTTACTAAATGCGCCCCTAAAAGTTCATTTAAAAGGCAACAACGCCTTTAAACAAATTCTGAAATTTGGTAAGAAGAGAGAGGGTAAATTCAGTATAGATCTGCACTACCTTATATTTTGCACTTGGATAGTTCATTTATTTATCTGGCTGTGCTTCTGATACAGGTATGGGACTGGTTATCCAGAATGCTTGGGACCTGGGGTTTTCCAGATAAGGGATCTTTCCATAATTTGGATCTTCATACCTTAAGTCTACTAGAAAATCATATAAACATGAAATAAAGCCAATAGTCTGGTTTTGCTTCCAATAAGGATTAATTATATCTTAGTTGGGATCAAGTACAAGCTACTGTTTTATTATTACACAGAAAAAGGAAATCGCTTTTCAAAATCTGGATTATTTGGATAAAATGGAGTCTACGGGAGATGGCTTTTCTGTAGTTCAGAGCTTTCTTGATAATGGGTCTCCGGATAACCGTACTAAACGTGTACCAAAAGGAAAAAGATGGCTGTACAGTTGTTATAGTAGGTTTCATGTTTGTTGTTCAAAGAGAGGTTGAACACCATAATAACCCTGATAGGACAGGGACTTGCGTTGGTAGAATATAGAGGCTGTCATATTTAGAAGTTTTATTTCAGTCCAGTTTGTATATATTTGTACTTGTGTTAAAAGTCATTCAGCCAAATATTAATAAAATAAAAAACGAGGAAGGAAATGTTTGTTAATTCAACTTTAACTGAAAACAAATCTAACACTTAAAATGCTACCAGTGAGTAGAGAACCAGTGGAAAAAATCTCTCTCACCAAGAAACACCCCATAGGAGTAATCTTGATTAAGCGGTGAGTAATTACAGCCACGGCGCTTAATACCAGTCACTCTATAATTTGTGTTTTGTCCCCGCGCTCTATTGTCTAGGAAATCCCAGAAACAAAGAAAGACTCAGCAGTGGGCTTTTCCACATGAACAGCTCCCGAGCACAGAAGACGCAACATCTGAAAAGAAAGAGTTGTTTTATTTGACTTTCTATTTGCAATATATGTTTCCGTTCAGACCCGTTGGCTGCAGTAAGAAAGGGTTGGAAAAAAAAACGGAGGAGAAGGGGGTTCCACAGTGTGAAATGTTTATGGGCCTCTTTCTTTTCTGCTTCCCTGCCTGTTCTTAAGGAACTTTAAAGTTCGGTGAGACGTTCTCTGCCACCCACCATGATCTTTGCATTGAGGGAGTTGGTCACAGAAGGTTGTGGGACCACCAGTTGGAAGCTAAGGTGCCGGAAACACGATAATGTTAAACATAAACCCCCCACAACACTTTACTTGACTCACAAAAATGTTACAATGCACTAAACACTGTGTTTTAATTGCTATTAAACCCTGTTTCTGGGGATGGTCCCTATTAGTGATGTTCGGATTGCCAAATATTCGACCTGCACCTGAACCTAACCCACCCAACTCTAACCCACCTTCTCCGAACCTGAGCCTGGCTATCAGGGCCCTTGGCCTCCTAGACATCAAGGACTTAGTCAACCTGGCCGGCCACCTCGCACCCCCACTCCATGTATGAACCATGACATATACGGGGGGCCACAGTAACACAGGGGTAAGTGGTGGAGGGAAGGGGAGATCAAACACGGACTAGGGGTAGGCAGAAGACCCTATAACAGGTTCCTGACCAGAGATCCCCTATTGTTGCTGGTGCAGGTGTGCTCCTACAAACAGCAGCTGCCAGTCCTAAGCTGGTATATTAAGCTTGCAGGTTGGGAGAGCAGAAGAAGAGATCATCCCAAATCTGCCCAAACCCGCAAGCATTTCGCTGGCCTGCACATGACTAGTCCTGGTGTCTGGTCAAAGTTATGTTTAGTAATAAATCTGACGGGTGGATAGATCCGTAGCAGTAATGAGCGAAATTCTTTCTCCAAGTTTTGCTGCAAAAATTACGAGGTGTCTCCCAAACCACCAGTTAAAATTTAAACAAATCTTTAAAGAGAAACTGTCATGGGAAAACATTTTTTTTTTTAAATCATCAGTTAATAGTGCTGCTCCAGCAAACAGATTTTTTTTATATTCAGTTTTGAAATCTGACATGGGGCTAGCCATTTTGTCAATTTCACAGCTGCCCCTGGTCATGTGACTTGTGCCAGCACTTTAGGAGGGAACTGCTTTCTGGCAGGCTGTTGTTTTTCCTTCCCAATGTAACCAAATAGTACATAGTGGAACATGGGTTTTAGGGCTCATCCAGACGCGAAAATTCGGGGAAATTTGTCGCCTGGCGACTAAGCGCCTCTACTTTGGAGCGACAAATCTCCCTGAACGGCTTGCTCCTATCTCGCGCCAGCTATCGCTAAAGTCGCCTGCTCTATTCACACGCAGCAACGCGTTTTTCAAAGTCACTCAAAATTGCCTTGTGAGGCAATTTCAAGCAACTTTGAAAAACGGATCGCCCGTGTGAATCTTCGCGTCTGGATGACCCCTATTGAGTGCTGTTCTTAGATCTACCAGGCAGCTGTTATCTGGTGTTAGGGAGCTGTTATCTGGTTACCTTCCCATTGTTCTGTTGTTAGGCTGCTGGGTGGGGGAAAGGGAGGGGGTGATATCACTCCAACTTGCAGTACAGCAGTAAAGTGTGATTGAAGTTTATCAAAGCACAAGTCACATGACTTGGGGCAGCTGGGAAATTGAAAAAATGTCTAGCCCCATGTCAGATTTCAAAATGAAATATACAAAAATCTGTTTGCTCTTTTGAGAAATGGATTTCAGTGCAGAATTCTTCTGGAACAGCACTATTAACTGATGCATTTTGAAATGTTTTTTTTTCCCATGACAGGATCCCTTTAATGCCAAGCCTGCTTTAAAAACAGTTAACACGTATCATTCATGAGACTTCTCTCCTAGACTATGAAATATACGATCACCTGATGCGTTTCATGCCTCGTTCTTGCACTTCATCATAGGTCAAAAATTTGTTGCGCAATTTGTCAATCGTCACAAAAAAATTTGTCACCCATAGACTTTAGTGCATTCAGGTGAATTTTCGGTGAAGTGAAACGGGTCAGATTCCCCAATCACTAGTTCCTAGAATGAAACCACCAATGGGATCTGGTCTAGAGATAATCCCTTCACCTGACTCCTTGAGATTCAAACCAACCTGATCCCACACCTGAACTAAATGATAAGCTTTTCTCAGATTTTAGACGAGGGTTGTTCGACTATACTACATTCTCTCAAGCCAGCAGGATGAAATAATGAGCCACCGAACCAGTTCAGAGGAATTTGCTTTATGGTGACATGTACGTGCAATTATCTTTCATTTCAAGACGACATTGAGACAAGTAAAGAATACAAAGGATAAGCCAATGTCAATGTTAGCCTGTGAATTTGTGTGTTACATGAAAATAGGAGCCTTCATCTGAAAATGATTGGTATAATTTATATCTACGATCAATAAGGAATAAAACCTTCAGAGAGGAGGCTGAAAAGGTAGAAAGCTCAAGTTAAGATCTGCTTCAAAGTGTACGAAAAAGCAGCCGCAGAAAGGCAAGTGTGTTATTTTCAACAGTCACATTTGTGAAAATCAATAAAACTTGTTCAGAATATGATCTTCACCTCGAAAATTCTGCATTGCTCTGGAATTTACTGTTCTAACGTAATAATCATAGTGGCTGCCAATAACTTACAGTACGTCCTCAATATTTTTGGGGATCTGAATGTTTTTATTCCTACTACACCATTCTGTAACTATATGTAAGGTCAGTATTTCATTAAAGGAAAAGTAAATGTTTTTCTTTTTCTTTCTGTAAATTTGCTCTAAACAGCCCCCCAGATTAATGTACCCTAGTCCCTGCTGCAAGTCTGCTCTGGTTTCTGTGTTATCAGCAGCTTGTTTCCCCTTCTTCCTGGTGCAGAGTGAAGCCCCGCCCCTTAGTTTACTGAGCAGTCCATTTGCTGCTGTTCCACAATAGAGAGGAAGAGGGAGCCAGTGTTTCATTAGTAAGCTAGTTTCCCCAAGCAAAAGCTGCTACACACACTGCTCTCTGCTCTGTCACATTATGCAAATGATCTCCTGGACTAGTCCAAGAGATAAGGTCAGCTCAGTAAGTTATGGGGCGGGGCTTCACTCTGCACCAGGAAGAAGAGGAAACAAGCTGCTGATAACACAGAAACCAGAGCAGACTTGCAGCAGGGACTAAGGTACATTAATCTGGGGGACTGTTTAGAGCAAATTTACAGATAGAAAAAAAAAAGGTTTACTTGTTCTTTAAGGTGGCCATATACAGGTCCATGAAAGCGGACAACTTGGCCCTCGCGATAGAGTCCCTTAGAGGGTTGGGTACCCACAGAGTATACCCTGCAGGTTTCAGGTAGGATTTTCATTGAGTGGGTATAGATGTGGGTCAGTGGGTTGCTGGTCGGATTGCGGATAAGGCAGTTGTGGATCGGGTAGCAGTCCCAAGTGGCTGACTCTACCTCACGACAGACTCCACAGAAAGATAAATATTTTATGCAATAAAAGGAAAGCTATATCCCTCCAAACAATGTAGGTCTCTATAAACAGATTGAATAAAACAACTCATATGAAAAACCCTGCTTCATGTAAATAAACCATTTTCATAATAATACACTTTTTTAGTAGTATGTGCCATTGGGAAATCATAAATAGAAAGTAGCCATTTTAAAATAAGGACAGCCTCCTGGGATCGTATGATTCAACGGTGCAAACAAACATACCAAACAAACTATAAAGTTCGATCAATAAAATCATTCGAACAATTTTAACCATCCGATCAAAATTTTTTCATTCCATCTAAAAAAGCTGGAAAAACCCTATGGGAGCTTCCCATAGGGAAATACAGCAATTTGGTAGGTTAAATCTGGCGAACTATTTTTAAAGGGCAAGTAATTTGACCATCGAATGGTCGAATGATCGAAAAGATTTTTATTCAATCTATTCGAAACATTCAATTCAATCGTCGAAGTGGCCAAAAACCTTTTTTTTTTTTTAAATTCCATAGAATTGCGAATCATTCACACAAATTTAGTAAATCTGCCCCTTAGAGTTTAAATATTTCTGGTCAGGTGATCTCTGAAGCAGCACACAGACCAAGTTTAAGGCAAGAGATGTAAAAGGGAAATATTTACTTAAATATATATACCAAGTAGGCAAGGTTCTTTAATATGTCACTTAATTTGATATAAACTATCTGTAATCATTTTCAGGGTATTCCCTTTAAGGTGGCCCTACACAGGCCTTTAAAACCTGGAAACTTTGTACCTTTAGAGCAAGCCAGCAGCTTATTGGTCCTTGTATAGGACCATCACAACAGCCTCCATAACTATATGAAGGATAAATATTTTACACAATTATGGTGGCCCTACACGTGCCCATAAAAGCTGGTAACTTTGTACCTTTAGAGCAAGCCAGCAGCTTATTGATCCTTGTATGACGCCCTCCCAACAGTCTCCATAGCTATATGAAGGATAACAGTTATACACAATTAAGGTGGCCCTACAAGTGCCCATAAAAGCTGGTAACTTTGTCCCTTTAGAGCAAGCCAGCAGCTTATTGATCCTTGTATGCGGCCCTCCCAACAGTCTCCATAGCTATATGAAGGATAGTGGTTTTACACAATTAAGGTGGCACTACAAGTGCCCATAAAAGCTGGTAAATGTCGGTTTAGACCAAGCCAGCAGCTTATTGGTCTGTGTATGGGAACCTCCCGGTGGACAGTCAAGATTTGGCAGGTTAATAAATCCTATTGGACAGGACCATATTAGCCTGTTGACTCAGTTCTCACCTGACCTCTCCAAAAAATCCGATATATATATTATAGTGCATGCCCAGATTTAGCTTTAGGATAATGTCATAGAAAATATTTTGATTGCAGTGGTAAATCGAGGACATGGAATTGTCAGCTGTATGTACGTATCTTGGTGCTTAGGAGACTCCACGGTGATGAGGCACATGGTGAGATTGACGAGAGGCCAACTTTTTTCTTTTCCTAATACTCTGCCCCCTTCTCTAGTGCAATAGGTGATGCAATTTACATATTAAATGATGATACAGGGTCTAGGCTCATTATCCCGATGCAAACCATTTCCAATAGCATTACCCTTCATTACACTGTAAAGTGCACGGCATAATTAAATATGGGCACAGAACATTGCCTCCTCTTCTATCCCTTATACATTAGGCTAAGGTAAATCTGACCATGAAAAGCAGCATTAACAGGGCTGTCCATGGGTCATGCATTTAAAAATAATGGCACTTGCACTGTTTTTGGCTTGTCAATAACTAGTCATTTCAAGAACTGCTAACAATGAGGCTCTATTAATGCTACTCAGCTCCGGAAGCCTTAAAAGTAGCAGCCACTTCAATGTCAGTCATGTTTTCTAGCAGTGCTCTACTGCATTTAAATCCAAGCAATTCTGAAAGGTTCCAATTTTGGCAAAATCCCTAGTTTTCAGTCCAAACAAATTAGAACTATTAAGGTCATGCAACCTTAAAGGGCAAGGAAAGGCAAAACAATAAAATCCCATTTTTACTTTATTTAATGAAAAAGAAATCTATCTCCAATATACTTTGATTAAAAAATGTCTACTGTTTTTATAAGAAACCTGACTGTATGCAGTGAAATTCTCCCTTCTTTTACTGCTGTGGATACGAATTGTCAGACGGTCCCTAACTTCTGGCAGGGAAACACTCATACTTATAAACAGCAGGGGGAGCCCCTGCCTTACTTCCCAGCCATGCAGAACTCAAGCATCTTTGTTTTTTGATCATTTATGACGATCCCTAAGCAGCACAGACCATACTGAGCATGTGCAGTGCCAGTGTCAGACAAAGATGTATAACAAAGTTACAAGATGACAGCCCCCTGTGGCCAACTTTGAAAGCATAAATCATTTGTTTGATTAGGCTTGTGGTGCAGTAAGTTCATGTTTATGATTAGTATACAAAATACACCATTTCTACCCTTATTCTATTTTACACTTTCCTTGCCCTTTAAAGCATGGAACAACTGAATATTTTAGGGGTAATTTAATATTATCCTGGGACGCTAGAGCATTTGTTTCTGGGATAAAAGTGCAGAGGACAGATGTTGGGAGCACGACCATCAACCACCACCATAGGGAGGAAGTCCATGGCTCTACTTGGGTTTGCAACCACAGACACCTACTTCTCGACTATAGTTCTGCCAGTGATGCATACACCAAACCCCACATTGGAATAGGATGAAGCAGGGTGTAAACTGTAAAAACTCAATTCAGGTGAAAAGTATTCGCCTTCCATGTATATAGATGGTGGAAACTAATCCATAGGCTAAGCAAGGTACTCCCCACAATGTCTTCACACACATCAGTGATTCTCGTTTTTGCAGGTCTCTTACTCACACAGGCATTGGATCATTATCCAGTAACCCATTACGCAGAAAATTCCAAATCTCCCATGGACAAATTTTTTAAAACTATTCTCTGTCATAATTAAACAGTAGCTTGTTCTTGATCCCAATTAAGATATAATTCATCTTTATTGAAGGGAAAACAATTATATTGGTTTTTAATTAATGTTTAAATATTTTTTTAGTAGCCAGAAAGTATTGAGATCCAGATGACAGAAAGACTCCTTTTCTGAAAAACCTCAGGTCCAGAGTATTCTGGATAGCAAGTCCCATACCTGTACAACATGCAAGGCATTGTAGGGATTACAGCAATGGGTCCTTCTAAATTAGTAGTACACGTGTACGATCTGTTATCCAGAAAGCTCTGAATTATGAAAAGGCCATCTCACATAGACTCCATGTTAATCAAATAATTCAGATTTTACAATTCATTTTCTTTTTCACTATAACAATAAAACAGTAGCTTGTACTTGATCCCAACTAAGATATAATTAATCCTTATTGGAGGAAAAAACAGCCTATTGGGTTTATTTTATAAAACAGGCAATGGATGGAGATCCAAATTATGGAAAGATCCCTTGTCGAGAAAACCCCAGGGCCCAAGCATTCTGGATAATAGGTCTCATAACTGTATTGTCTTCACTTCTGGTCCATGTAGTCAGAACCAGAAGTGAAGACAATAGCAAGGACCAGAGAGTTACTACTGTTAATTACAAACATATTTTCAAATAACTTTAAAATAATTGAATATTTTAAATAAATGTGCACTGGAAACTTGAAGCGCCTATCAGTATCTATCTGTTGTATGTATCTATCAGTATCTGTCTGTTGTATGTATCTATCAGTATCTGTCTATCAGTATCTATCTGTTGTATGTATCTATCAGTATCTGTCTATCTGTATCTATCTGTTGTATGTATCTATCAGTATCTGTCTATCTGTATCTATCTGTTGTATGTATCTATCAGTATCTGTCTATCAGTATCTATCTGTTGTATGTATCTATCAGTATCTGTCTATCAGTATCTATCTGTTGTATGTATCTATCAGTATCTGTCTATCTGTTGTATGTATCTATTAGTATCTATCTGCTGTATGTATCCATCAGTATCTGTCTATCAGTATCTATCTGTTGTATGTATCTATCAGTATCTGTCTATCAGTATCTATCTGTTGTATGTATCTATCAGTATCTGTCTATCTGTTGTACGTATCTATCAGTATCTATCTGTTGTATGTATCTATCAGTATCTATCTGTTGTATGTATCTATCAGTATCTATCTGCTGTATGTATCCATCAGTATCTGTCTATTAGTATCTATCTGTTGTATGTATCCATCAGTATCTGTCTATCAGTATCTATCTGTTGTATGTATCCATCAGTATCTGTCTATCAGTATCTATCTGTTGTATGTATCTATCAGTATCTGTCTATCAGTATCTATCTGTTGTATGTATCCATCAGTATCTGTCTATTAGTATCTATCTGTTGTATGTATCCATCAGTATCTGTCTATCAGTATCTATCTGCTGTATGTATCCATCAGTATCTGTCTATCAGTATCTATCTGTTGTATGTATCTATCAGTATCTGTCTGTTTTTCAGCTGCCTTCTGCTCTCTGTTGAAGTACACTATATTGCCAAAAGTATCCAGGCATAATTATCCAGAAGTATTTGGAGTGCCAAACTATTTCTTGAAGCACTTCACCATATGCAATGCCAAGTGTGGTGTAAAGGTCACCAATACTGGAATCTCCTCTGGACTCGAGACCTTTTGTCTCGAAAAAGTGTAGGTGCGGTAGATTCCAGGAGAACACCACCTGCTTGACTGTATGTTTTCCATGGTTTGGGCTACAACTTCTAGATCCATCAAAAGCAAATATTAAACGGACAGTGACGTTCGAATTTTAAAAGGACCTAGCCACTATTCCTATATAAGATTTTCGACTTTGCTAGTGTTGGTGTCCACACTCCTCCTCAACACCCTCTTCACTAACTGTCTTGATACCCAACTTGAAGCAACCAAACAAAATGGGTTTGCGGAGATGGGAGTTCAGAACTTGACGGCATTCAAGCGACTTTGGAAGATTCTTTGATTTCACAGCAAGCAATTTCAGTTATTTTCAACAGAGATACATTTTAGGCAGATGTGTCACCTGCAGTCATGCTTTTTTTTTTAAAAAAATCTCCCTGCTGGCCACTGCCCTTACAGGAGATTAGTCTAGCTTTATCGATTTAGATTAATCTCCTTGTCGACTGAAGTTTCCTCCAAATGCAACTTCGGGCGACTTCGAAATATGGTTTTTCTGCAAACTATTTCAGTTATTTCCAACGGAGATGCATTTTCAGGAGATTTGACGCCTGCAGTCATGCTTTTTTTATTGCAGGAGGTCACTGCCTTTACAGGAGATAAGTCGCCCTCAGAAGAGGAGCTTTATCGCTGGAGATTGATCACCATGAGGACAGAAGTTGCCTGAAGTTTCTTTCAGCGGAAACTTTGGGTGACTTCAGAAGATGCTTTGAGATTTATCTTGTGGACCATTGCCCCAAATGTTGTTTTGACTGAAAGCTCACGGACAATGATCCAGCATAAAAAAACCCTTCCCTATACAGATTGTTCCATATAATTTAGGCTTTGCCAAAGGAGGGGGCTAGTTTAGCCCGGTGAGGTCACAGGAAATTTCAAGTGGTTACAAGTATGTACCACAAATCGTAATGAACTTTTATCAAGTCTTTATAACTTTCTGCATACGGACTATCAGTTACAAAACAAATACAACTCTTATTCATGGAGAGAAGCGTAAATGCACTAACACACAGAAAAAAGGGTAAAGTGTGCGGAATAAAGTGACAGAGCTTCTGTAATCTAATGACATGTGGATGTGCCCTTGGAAAGCGAGTGGGGAAGAACAATAGACACGGCTCTGTATGCTACACAAAATACGAATAAAGAGAGCTATGCAAAACGCAAGGTCGGACAGATGGGACATCATCTGCCATGCATTGTTGTATGCGACTGCTACTGGAACATTAAACGTATCATTAAGCCTTAACACTTTTATTCATTAGACACAAAGTAAATTAGAATGTATACTTTTTTTTTTTTTTGAGAAAAGCTCAGGGATTTGCCACGCTACTAGCAAAAGTATCGGAACACATAACCTTGGATAAATGTCATTCTGCTGCTGAATGATTCTAGCCATTATAATTCTGAGTTATTGTTCAGATCTAAACTATGAAATAGAGGCTTGTTCCATTAAAAGTTGTGTTTCGTTGCATTTAAACTATTAATTTAGCGTAGACTCAATTTCGATGTGCAGACTTAGGCACACAGTACTCATTTAAAAGTGCCCTGATCTCCTTCACATTTTATTAGTGCGCTTCTCTAAGTACATAAGGCTGCGATATGCATTGCAGCATAGATCAGCGCTATAGAACAAAAGAACACCACCATTTTAACCATCAATGGTCATCTACGATGAATCACTTCTTCTGTGGGTGACAAATCTTCTCCAAAAGCTTCTCCACTAGTGATGTGCGGGTTGTCCAGAAGTCCGCGGGTCGAGCGTGTTTGAGTAACTTGTGTACAATGTCTTTGGGCTGTGGGTGGGTGAGGGCAGAACTTTAGCCTACATCCACCCCACCTGCAACCTTCTACTGACCCACTTCTGCGCACACTCCTTTATGTACTTGCATGATGTCATAGCAGGGCAGGCACTTCTGGGTTGGGTGCGGGTAAATTTGAGTCAACTCATACATCACTATTACCCACAGGCGATAATCACCGGTGGTAAAACATATGCAGCACTGTTCTTCCAAAGTTGCCTCACAAGGAAACCTCAGGCGACTAAGATGTTGAATGTTTTAAAGAACTTCTATGGGAAATAGTGGATTTCTACAATTGTTTCCTACTCTACAACTGCACAAACTCTTTACTATGCTGACATAGCATCTGAGTGGAGGGCATGATTAAAGGAAACATAATATTTCTAAGAGTGCTCTTCTGAGAACTTTTGCAATGGACACTTCTTTTTGTACCCTGGCACAGACTGGACCAGCAGGACAACGGGGAAAAAACCCGGTGGGCCCCCGGCTTGAGGACCCTGCCAGCCCAGATCTGCACTCTACGCTTCTTCATCCTGCCACCACCTCCCTTCTTCAGGCCTGTTGTGGCAAAAACACAATGTGGCGCAGTAGAGGGGGGGCCCTGAGACAGCAGCACCAGTGGGCCCGGGGCCCCCAGTAAGAACCTGTTTGTACCAATCAATATATCAGCAATTTCTATACTGCTAAAAATAATGCATTTGAAACAATAAGCCCACCTACTCCAGCTCAACAGACAGGCCATAGTTGGCAGAAAATTATATATATATATATATATATATATATATAAACATCACATTTCTAAGTTCTGCCAGCTGCCTCTGAAGTACGCCATATGTTATATACTGTAGACCTTGCAACTGTCTGTTTGGTGGACAAAAAATCATCCCGCAAGTGGTGGCCTATCATGGGGTCTGTATGTAAATGGAATTTAGTCTTTTTCAGGTACCATGATAGTAAAAGAATTTAATATAATTTAACTTAATAATACCAGATGTATTTTTTTATTATCTTGGAGTTACAGGATTATTTTTTGGGGCTATTTATTATTTATCAAAGGTCAAGTCAGGGCCGGGCCAAGGGGTAGGCAGAGTAGGCACGTGCCTACAGCGCAAAGCTGGGGGACGCCAGGTACGTAACTGCTCAGTCACCTATTCCCAGTCCGGTCCCCTCTGCCTTTCTGGCGACGCTGTGCTTTCTACTTTTTTCACACCTGTGCGAACGTGCATGCGAGCGCCAATTTGTGCATGCGCAGAAGCGTTAAGCCAGCACCTCAACCACCAGGACTGCCTAGGGCTCCTGTGCGGTGTGGCCCAGCCCTAATGCAAGTTGTGTTTTCCCAAAAAAGTTGAGTTTTTTTAGATCCAAAACGTGAATTTTGGAGCAAAACATTTTTCCAGATTAAACCCCGAAGTTGGAAATAGCTTTAATCTGAAAATACTCCAACTCAAACCTGCCGTGGTCATGTAGAAGTCAATTGCAGAGGTCCTTTGAACCATTTGAAGATGTTAATAGACTTCATGATGTTCAAGTTCAAAACACATCTAGCAATTGAATGCTTTAACAAAGCAGAGGTGTGAAGTCCATCGGAGAAGAATAAAGATCATTGGGGGAGATTCAGCAAAGAGTGAAGTTCCGCCACTAGAGGGAAATTCCACAGCTCTCAGTTCATTTCTATGGGATTTTGAAAGGCGTATTTATCAATGGGTGAACTGAAATACGCCTTTCAAAATCCCATAGAAATTAATGGAGAGATGCGGAATTTCCCTCTAGTGGCAGAACTTCACTCTTTGATAAATCTACCCCCTTGTGTTTATTACACAACACAGCTCCCCATAGACGCAACGATCTTTCCCCGCAGAACGACCGATCTTAGGGAAGTCCGACCAATCTGTCAAATTATCGTGCGGTTAGTGAGATACAAACGATCGTTCATCTTACGATTTTTCGTCCGACATCGGTCTGATGATTGATCGGCCAGGTTAAAACATCTTTATCGGCCCCCATGCAATCTACCTATGTTTGCAGGGCAAGCAGGCTGCAATCCTTCAGTTTTGCTGGCAATATCGCCTGAAATGGTCTTTTTAGTTGATGGACACATCAGGCATTTAAACGATCGTTTTGAGACAATCATGGTCTCACAATAACCATTGGATCTTTCAAAAATCTTTACGTCTATGGCCAGCTGTACAGTCTTTATCAAACATTTGCTTATCAAAGAAGACGCCTAACTCCTTAATGGAGTCTTTTGACCATGGTCTTGTCAGGAGACTACTCTTGCCAGTGACATTCGGTGGATGAACACAGCTCTGCATTTGTCATATTGTGCATGGCAGGGGAAGCCAAACTGCCACTTTCCATCTGTTGCCGATATGCAGCTTTCCGCATGTTTCCACGGACCCTGATCGGCTTGCAGGTCAACAACATAAGGAGATAAGCAAGTTTTCTAACCCCGATGAAGACTAAGGCAACTTATGGCGTAAAACAGGGATCCCCAACCTTTTGCACCTGTGAGCAACATTCAGAAGTAAAACGAGTTGGGGAGCAACACTAGCATGATAAATGTTCTTGGGGTGCCAAATAAGTGCTGCAATTGGCCATTTGGTAGAACCTATATGGATTGTCAACCTACATTTAGGCTCTGTTTGGCAGTACACCTGGTTTTTATACAATATATATTTATATAAAATTGGCCTCCAAGCCTGGAATTCAAAAATAAGCACCTGCTTTGGGGCCACTGGGAGCAACATCCAAAGGGTTGGAGAGCAACATGTTACTCACGAGCTACTGGTTGGGGATCACGGTCGTAAAATATGCAAAAAATTTGAAACAAGAACCCTAGAAAATGCAGCACAAGCCATAGTATCCCTCGAAGATACAGAGAGTTACACATTTGCAACTTTGCAGATTTTAAACGTAACTGATGGAAAATTAAATCCATTTGCCATTGAGTTTGTGAAGAAATATCTAATATATCTTTCTTCTAAGATCAAAGTCAACAACGATTTGTCAAATTTTAAAACAATACAAAATGTCTAACTGGCCTAAGGGTCCGCAGTGGCAGCTTAACCGTTTCTTCTCTTTCTGCACCTAAAATAAATTCAGATTTTTTTTTACAGGTTATGGAATTTAGTCTTTCAGTGGCCATTATAGTTTAAGGTAAATGACAGGATTTCTAATTGTTGCAGCCGGAATAGATGGAATAAAACATCAGATTTCTCTACCTGTAAACTGAACATGACTACAGCTCAGGAGACACGTCGCTTCATTATTAGTGTGATTAGTTCAACTTTAATAGAAATGGAAAGCATGAGAAACCAACAATAATTCTACTTTAAAAAAACCTCTTCCAGTGTATTTTTACGTTGGCATTCTGCGAGGGATAAAACATAGTGAATTAACATTAAAAAGAAAACAATGCAATGACTGTAAAGCTACAGTCTAATAAATCTTCTTTCAATGAGACATAAACAGAATAAAATTCAACTTTCCCTTGATCTGTGCTGCTTCTACCAATTATACACAGTAGGTAAATGCAATAAAATTGTTAAAGGGGTTGTTCACCTTCCAAACACGTTTTCCACTTGCGTTGTTTTCAGATTGTTCACCAGAAATAAATACTTTTTTCAATTGCTTTCCATTTTTTATTTTTTACTGTTTTTTCCAGAATTAAAGTGTAAAGTTCAATGTTGGTGCCCTGTGGCAGCTCAGTGATCTGGGGGCAGATTATGTTCCAATTTGCAGTTCCATTAGTTGAACCATTTCTCAGTAGGATCTATGGGGAATAGAAGTGCAGCTATCATTTCTAACAGCCTTTAATGAGACTCAGGGATTCTGCTCAGCTGGGATAAACACAAGAAATGGATCAACTCATGGGTCGCCGACCCTCCCTCCCAGAACTGTTCCACAAAAATGAAACTTTAAACTTCAATATTAGAGAAAAGGTCCCAAATAAAAAATAGAAAGTAATTGGGAAAAAGTCTACATTTCTGGTGAACGGTCTGAAATCAACTGAACTGAAAAAAAAAGTGTTGGAAGGCGAACCACCCTTATAAAAGACAAATTGAGGGGCTGCCCTTTCAAAGGGAACCAATGGAGAGGATAGGAATGTCCATCAGGGTGCATAGAAAAAACATAATGGGCACAAAAAGCATTTTGGGTTGACATCTCCCCTGATCCTATGCCCTACTCTTGCCGATAATGAGAGAGCTGGGGCCTTTGCACTTTATGGGCATGCATGTGCCCCAACACAGTTGTTCTCAATGGTGGGGGCAGCACTGGCTTGGGGGCTTTTCTATAAAAAAAATTATTGTTTTCTGACTCTATTAGAGCACACTATTGAGGGAAACAATTTTTGTGCAATAGGTACCCCCCCCACTGTGTGGCCTTCTATCATGAAGCGCTTATCAGAAAGAAGACATGAGTTGTAAGTGGCCTTAAGTGAAGTGGAGGTTGGACAAAATTAGACAGGTGTATAAATTTGGGCACCCCAACAGAGATCAATCTTAGTTGAGCCTCCTTTTGCAAATGTAACAGCCTCTAGACACCTCCTATAGCCTTTGATGAGTGTCTGGATTCTGGATGTGGGTATTTGTGACCATTCGCCCATACAAAATCTATCCAGTTCAGTTAAATTTGATGGCTGCCGAGCATGGACAGCCTGCTTCAAATCATTTCCATGATATTTAAGTCAGGGGACTGCAATGTCCATTCTGGAATATTGTACTTCTCTCTCTGCATAAATGCGTTTGTAGATTTCAATGTATGTTTAGGGTCATTGTCTTGTTGGAATATCCAAACCCTGCGTAACTTCAACTTTGTGACTGATGCTTGAACATTATCCTGAAGAATCTGTTGATATTGGGTTGAATTCATCCGACCTTGTAGATTTCCAAGTGTGTTTAGGGTCATTGTCTTGTTGGAATATCCAACCCCTGTAGTGTAACATCTACTTTGTGACTGATGCTTGAACATTATCCTGAAGAATCTGTTGATATTGGGTTGAATTCATCCGACTTTGTAGATTTCCAAGTGTGTTTAGGGTCATTGTCTTGTTGGAATATCCAACCCCTGTAGCGTAACATCTACTTTGTGACTGATGCTTGAACATTATCCTGAAGAATCTGTTGATATTGGTTTGAATTCATCCGACCCTCAACTTTAACAAGTGCCCCAGTCCCCGAACTAGCCACACAGCCCCACAGCATGATGGAACCTCCACCGAATTTGACAGTAGGTAGCAGGTGATTTTCTTGGAATGCGGTGTTCTTCTTCCCCCATGAAAATCTCTTTTTGTTATGACCAAATAACTAAATTTTTGTCTCATCAGTCCAAAGCACTTTGTTCCAAAATGACTGTGGCTCGTCTAAATGAGCTTTTGCATTCAACAAGCGACTCTGTAAGTGTCGTGAGTGCCTTGTCTCATCAACCTGTCATACAGTTGTTCTTTGTGCAAATTTTACTGAATTGTAGAATGATGTAAAATACAGTAGAACCCCAATTTTATGTTTTTCAAGGGACCAGAAAAAAATTATGTAAAATTCATGAAAATGTAAAATCAGGGCAATGTATTAAGTATAATATATAGGTGGGACCACAAAAAAACAATGTAAAATGAAGAAAAACTTAAAATCGGGGGATGTAAAATGGGGGTTCTACTGTACATGTTCTGCAGCAAGATGTTCTTGCAGGTCTTTGGAGATGATCTTTGGGTTGTCTGTAACCACTCTAGCAATCCCCCGCTCCTGTATTATTCTTGGCCTGCCAGACCTGGGTTTTACAGCAACTGTGCCTGTGGCCTTCTATTTGCTGATTACATTCCTTACAGTTGAAACGGACAGTTTAAACCTCTGAGATAGGGAAAGGCTAGAAAAAGCTAAGGGTAAGGCCAGGCGGGAAGATTCGTCGCCTGGCGACTAATCTTCCCAAACCACTTTGAATAATTGCCTGAGCCTATTCACACGCTGTGCTTTTCCAAAATCGCTCAAAATTGCCTAAGGAGGCGACTTCGGAAAAGCCAGCGCTGTGTGTGAATAGGCTCAGGCCATTATTCATAAATCAGCTGGAAGGCAGGGGGAAGCGGTTCAGGGAGATTTGGCGGCCCAAAGAAGAGGTGATTAGTCGCCAGGTGACAAATCTCCCCGAATCTTCTCGTCTGACCTTACCCTAAACCATGATACTGAACAATCTTTGTTTTCAGATCTTTTGAGAGTTGCTTTGAGGATCCCATAAGTCAAACAGAAGCACAACTTGCAATTGGCCACCTTAAATACCTTTCCCCATGATTGAACAGACCTAGCTATGAAGTTCAAGGCTTAAAGGGCAAGGAAAGGCAAAGAAATAAAATCCCATTATTACTTTCTTTAATGAAAAAGAAATCTATCTCCAATATACTTTAATTTAAAAATGTGTACCGTTTTTATAAGAAACCTGACTGTATGCAGTGAAATTCTGCCTTCATTTAGTGCTGTGGATAGGAATTGTCAGACGGTCCCTAACTTCTGTCAGGGAAAAAAAATCACTTATGAACAGCAGGGGGAGCTCCCGCCTTACTTACCAGCCATGCAGAACTCAAGCAGTTTTGTTTTTTTATCATTTATAACGATCCCTAAGCAGCACAGACCATACTGAGCATGTGCAGTGCCAGTGTCAGACAAAGATGTATAACAAAGTTACAAGATGACAGCCCCCTGTGGCCAACTTTGAAAGCATAAATCATTTGTTTGATTAGGCTTGTGGTGCAGTAAGTTCATGTTTATGTTTAGTATACAAAATACACCATTTCTACCCTTATTCTATTTTACACTTTCCTTCTCCTTTAATGAGCTAATCCAACCGATTTGGTGTTGCCAGTAATCAGTACTGAGCAGTTTTTCGCATTTGATTTAATTACATACAACTGAATACTGCTTCACTAAAAATGTTTGTTTAGAAAACACCCCAGTACTTATGTTCCTGGGAAATGAAAGACATACCACGGTTATCTTTTTCTGGAGTAAATTATTATGCAGGCTGAGAGGGGTTCCCAAACTTTTTCACACCACTGTAAATGCACATGCAGCTA
The DNA here is from genome assembly GCA_024363595.1 of Xenopus borealis. NCBI lineage: Eukaryota > Metazoa > Chordata > Amphibia > Anura > Pipidae > Xenopus > Xenopus borealis. Next base: position 8,368,246 of record CM044439.1, read on the forward strand.
AGTAGCATGCTGCCTCTAAAATCCTGCAGCTCTAGGCCTGGGCATCTGTGGCATTCCCATAAATTCATGGCCTGGCTTTAACTATGGGTTGGGTGGAAAAATGTTAAATTCAAGTCCAATATTGGGGTGGATGTAATCACCGGTCACAGTACCGGTCTGATGTGCACCATCCATTATTTTGTAATTGGGATAGTGTTGCCCAGATTCTACCCTTCTCTGGTGCCATCTCAAAAATCCCACCATTGGCTGGGGCCTTGAAGACCCTTCTACAAAGGTAGGGCTCGTACTACCATACTAAACTTTCTAGGGATACTGAGAATCAACATTACATTCTATTACACTCAATGGAGAGATGTGCCCAGATGCAATTAAAGAGGTGGTTCACCTTCAGGTTAACTTTTAGTCTGTTATAGAATGACCAATTCTAAGCAACCTTTCAATTGGTCTTCATTGTTTATTTTTTATAGTTTATGAATTATTTGTCTTATTTTCCTGACTCTTTCTAGCATTCAAAAGGAGGTCACCGACACCCTCAAAAAACAAATCCTCTCTAAAGCCGCACATCTATTGTTATTGCTACTTTTTATTATTCATCTTTATTTCCTGATCCTATCCTATTAATATTCCATATTCTCATGCAAACCAATGCATGGTCGCTAGGGTAAATTGGACCATAGCAACCAGATGGCTGACACTGCAAACTGGATGGCTGCTAAATAAAAAGCTAAATAACTCAAAAACCACAAATAATAAAAAATCAAAACCAATTACAAATTGTCTCAGAATACCACTCTCTACGTCATACTAAAAGTCAACTCAAAGGTGAACAACCCCTTTAATAGTGTGAATCAGGGGCAGCTGCATTGTTGCATGGGGTAAGTTATACTCAAGCTGCCCCCTGCTGGCTATTTTGTAGAGGAATATGAAGTTTGCAGATACTTGAAATAAACATCGAAGGAAGGAGAATACCAAGAATTCAAAATCATTAGGGGTTGATGATTCCGCCAAGCTTTCATATTCCCCGTGTTTTCTTTTAACACTTTTCGCAAGTTATTCCAGTAAAGCTGAACAGCGAGATATATAAAATGCCTGTACTGTACCGCATGGGAAACAGATATGAAGAGGATAGGAAAGAAGCCGGGATGTTTCAATAACAACAAGAATCGAATGCGCGGAATAAACAGACAAGCTCTTCCTTTGCAAACCCTGTAGCTTTCAATAGGGAAGAGTCCTGTAACAGCAGCACCCTCTGCTGCCTCCAACATAACCCTGCGGGTACAATGCTAATTAAACAGGTACAGGTATGGGATCCGTTATCTAGAAACTCGTTATCCAGAAAACTCCATAGAATCCATTTTTCCTTTTTTCTCTGTAATAATAAAACTTGTAGGATAGGAATAGGAACTTGTACTTGATCCCAACTAAGATATAATTAATCCTTATTGGAGGCAAAACCAGACTATTGGCTTTATTTCATGTTTATATGATTTTCTAGTAGACTTAAGGTATGAAGATCCAAAATAATCCACATTTTTAGAATTATTTCCTTTTTCTGTGTAATAATAAAACAGTAGCTTGTACTTGATCCCAACTAAGATATAATTAATCCTTATTGGAAGCAAAACCAGCCTATTGGCTTTATTTCATGTTTATATGATTTTCTAGTAGACTTAAGGTATGAAGATCCAAATTACAGAAAGATCTGTTACCTGGAAAACCCCAGGCCGAAATAATTCTGGATAACAGGCACCTTACCTGTCCAAATAATGTTCCTTTTTCTGTGTAATAATAAAACAGTAGCTTGTACTTGATCCCAACTAAGATATAATTAATCCTTATTGGAAGCAAAACCAGCCTATTGGCTTTATTTCATGTTTATATGATGTTCTAGTAGATGTAAGTTATGAAGATCCAAATTACGGAAAGATCCATTATCCAGAAAACCCCCAGATCGTGAGCATTCTGGTCACATACCTTTAACTCAAAAACCACAAATAATAAAAGATGAAAACCAATTAGAAATTGTCTCGGAATATCACTCTCTACATCATACGAACAGTTCATTTAAAGGTGAACAAACCCTTGAATGAAAATGCCAATAGATGGAACTACCCTCATTTCCCCCCATGTTGCTTTGCTTTACAGACACTGTATCATTGGAGCAATCTCACGCCCTCCGTCCTGTGAGCGAATTCACACAGCGATTAGACAAGGCAACAATAACAGCCAAATACACATTTGGACACATCTCAGCAGATTGTACAGCAGCTCCCAACTGCCAGCCATATAGACTATTAATCAAATCAAAGTAAAACAAAAAAAACACCAGGACAAATTAAACTTTAAAATCGCAAAGCCTTTATTTAGAAATAACCTACTAAAACTAGGGTTGCCACCTGTCCAGTTTTGACTCGGACAGCCCGGTATTTTGAAGGGCTGCCCGGGTCAATGCTTCCTGCCCGGTTTTCCAAATAAGGAAAACCGGGCGGGATTAGCTTGATTGACGCCGCAATCGGCCAATCGACGATTGTGTCATCATAGCTCCACCCCATGACATCACGGGCCCGCCCACTGACATCACGGGCCCGCCCACTGACGTCACGGGCCCGCCCACTGACGTCACGGGCCCGCCCCCCTGTCCGGCTTCAGCCACAGGGAAAGGTGGCAACCCTAACTAAAACTCTGATTGCTCTCCTCTTCAGAAAAGGAGACAGGGTGACAATCCATCGTGCTGCACTCAATTTCTCCTCCCTGGCTATCTCCTATAAGGCGAGGAGAAATTGAGTGCGCACGATCCCGATCGCCTTTTCTGAAGAGGTGTTTCGGTAAGTTATTTCCGAATAAAGATTTTGAGATTTTTAAGTTTAATTTTTCGTGGTGGTTTTTTTTTTTTTAAATTCAATGTTACTGGTCCTTTAATGCTAGTGGTGCCCGGACAGACAGACACAGAATAGTAGTTGGCTTTGCAGCTTCATTCTATAAGGCATTCCGGCCCCTAATCCATGGGAATGGAACGGCTGCTTTAGTCACATCACATGACTGGGTGAAACAATGGCAACTCCCACTACATGCAAACGGTCTGCCGTGGGTGTTGGGAAAGCAGTCAGTTGGGTGCAATTAGCACAAATATCTACCGCTCTCTCATTAGGAAGAAGGGCAGTAGCAGACATGGATATGAATAGAAACCCACACCCCATGCAGGTCCGGACTGAGAATCAAAATAGGCCCTGGCATTTCAGGTACACAAGAGGCCCAATCAGCCCACATAGAGGCCCAAACAGCCCCCACCAGCCCACTAAATACTGACTTTCTATGGGACCTTATAGCAGCCCCTCTGGCATTTGCCCTAACCCACAGATTGTCAGTCCGGGCCTGAACCCAGGTATGGGATCCATTAACCGGAAACCCACTATCCAGAAAGCTCAGAATTACAGAAAGGCCGTCTCCCATAGCGGTATATTTATCAGAGTGATCGCCACAGTCCTCTAGAGTGAAATTCTGCCCCTCTCCATTCATTTCTATAGGATTTTGACAGCTGCATTTCTCTTTTAAAAAAAACCCATAGAAATGAATGGAGAGTGGCAGAATTTCACTCTAGAGGACTGTGGCAATCGCTGACTAAATATACCCCAAAGTCTCCATTGTAATAAATTATCCACAAAATTATTTCCTTTTTCTCTGTTATAATAAAACAGTACAGGTAGAGGGACCTGTTATCCAGAATGATCAGGCCCTTGGGTTTTCCCAAAGAAAATCAGGTAAACGTGAAATAAAGCCAATAGGCTGGTTTTGCTTCCAATAAGGATTAATTATATCTTAGTTGGGATCAAGTACAAGGGACTGTTTTATTATTACACAATCAGTTTTAAAAATTGTAATAAAATGGAGTCTATGGGAGAAAGCCAACCCATAATTCAGATAAAGGATCCTGTACCGGTAATTGATATATTCACATTTTTCAAGGGGTAGTTCACCTTTAAATTAGAATGATTGCAGCCTTACAGTAACACAAACTACCATTTTCTTTTTGTTGTTGTGAGGGTCAGTTACCCCCCCCC
>CM044439.1:8382601-8413772 GCA_024363595.1 Xenopus borealis
GCTCAAACAGGACATTATTGTATTAGAGAGGGTACAGAGAAGGGCAACTAAGCTGGTAAATTGAAAATCTTAGCTATGAGGAAAGACTGGCCAAACTGTTGATGTTCATGCTGGAGAAGAGGCGCTTAAGGGGGGTATGATAATTATGTGTAAATACATAAGGGGGTCATGTAATAATCTCTCTAATGCTTTAATCACCAATAGGTCTTTCCAGCTGACACAAGGTCACCCATTCTGATTAGAAGAAAAGAGGTTCCACCTAAATATTGGGAAGGGGTTTGTTACAATGAGAGCTGTGAAGATGTGGCATTGTCTCCCTGTGGTACAGGCATAAGCCTATGAATAAGGAATACACTCCCGAAACGCGTTAGGTTACTTTTGCAGCAGCTTTTTCCAAATAAAATTGGATCCAGACGTGCCGTCTATTTTTGTGGATTTCTTCGTATTTTGCAGTGGGGACACTGATTGACAGAGCACCTGGACCAGCTATAAGGGAAGCGCGGTGAGCTTGAGCGGTTTTTCTGTTTTTTTTTGTCTTATTGTATATACAAGTATATTTTGTATTTATATAAGGGGAGAGCTCTGTGCAGCAGAACAATAAATGAATGGAACAAACAGGGGTAATTGCAATAATAAATACAAATAAATACAAAGTACTGCTGCATTAAAGGGGTTGTTCACCTTGAAACAAAAAAAGGAGAGAGAAAGAAAAAGAACCCCTGCTCCAACTAAAAGATTCTTATGCTGAAATTCCCATTTTATGTGATATCATACCAATGTTTGGAAAATTCTTACCAATCCCACCCATTTATGTGGGATTAAATTGATCAAAATTAAGTGCTAGTGCATATGTTGAATAAATAGTTAAGAATGATTAAAAATAATGGTGCCTGAAAGTGACTTCTTAATTTATATATAATTAATTAATGTAAATAATAATCATATAAAGTGCGTAACTATTTCAACATTAATTCATGGAAATATTCAATTAATTGTATGGATTGCAGTTGATCAATAATAAAGTGGGGTGCTAATAAATAAATATCTTATGGGAATAATCAAGTTAAAATTAGGGTTAAATTAATTAATGAATGGGTTAGGCTGGTCCCAGTTCAGAAAAAAAGTAGGAAATCAGAAAAAGAGTAGAGGGTGGAGTTGTCCCATAGATCCCTATCTGATCATTTACTACTCTTGGGACACCACAAAGATGGAGACAGGCAGGGTTAACAAATATTAAACTTGCCCTAAAGTATGAAAGAGCTATTTTATCCTGAAAAACCACAAATCATTGGTCCCATGAGATTCCCAGAACGGGACTGTAAGGAGAATGGAGAACTGGACCGTCCACAATGCCCAAACCTGTTCCCCCCTTTCTGACCAGTTCAATTAATGAGAAGGAGAAATCACAAAAGTTTTCTGTATTAAAAGATTAAAAGAGCTATTAAGCTAAAGGAAAAAAAGCAGACAAACGCCAACGCGCGTTTCGCTAAATGCTTTGTCAAGCACTTCTTTCGTTTCCATTGTTTTCAGAATGTTCCACAGAAATAAAGACTTTTTTCAATTACTTTCCATTATTTATTTTTTACTTTTTTCCCCCAAAATCTAAGTGTAAAGTTGAATGTTGGTGTCTGTGGTGTTAGAGTCTGGGGCAGCTCAGTAATTCAGGCGCAGACTCTAAACTGATACAATGTTGCAACATTTAGTAGATCCATTTCTCACCCTTCTGGAGTATTAGCAACTATTGTATCAATTCTAAGAGGAAACCCAGAGATTCTGCTCATCGGGGACAAAGATAAGAAATGGATCCATTTAGATCAGTTTTGAGGGGGTCAGCGACCCCCCCCCTCCCAGAGCTGCTTTAGGAGGTGAAAAATGACACTTTTCACTTCAATATTAGATAAACAGCGACACATAGAAAGTATTGGAAACAGCTTTTATCTTTCTGAAAACAACTAGTTGTTTGAAGGTGAACAACCCAAGGAGCGAAGTATTACAGATACAAGAGAAAGGAGGTCGCTGTCCCACAGAGCTTACAATCAACTACAAACAGGAGGAAGTGTGTGCCTTTCCCTTCTTCACATTTACACCAGGGTAACAGCCAGCATAGCGTTATATAAAAGCAGTCAGGACGAGCAGTACAAAGCAGACACAGTACCTGTCCCAACAGCTTCCAGCGGGCTCTGGCGGCTCCTGGTGCAGCTTTATTAGGCGCAGCTTTATTAGGCGCAGCCATTATCCTTCCACACGCTGCTCCCGTCTTGACACAAATCCCAGGCGGAACCGAGCTCTCCTTTCCCTCCCCGCCACTCTCCATGCCCTGCCGGTCAGTGTTATCTCATGCCGGGTAATAATTCTCCATCAGAATCCGCCTGTCACCAAGCCGCTTCCGGAAACAAAGGACACGTGACATTGTACAGCCCGCCTCTCAAGCACAATGCAGCCAATGATAGACCGAGACTCCCCTGCTGTCGGAAAGTGCGCGGATAGGCGTATGCCAGTTGTTACGTCATCAGAGCGCGCATGTTTACTCTGTCAGTCCCACGTGGAGTTGTACCTTTTCTAAGTCTAAGCTTGCTTAAAGGGCAACTTCATGAAACCGAGCAAATTACACATGGTCTATTTTTTTTGTCACAGGGACCCAAAGAATGTGGTGTTCTTGTTTCTCTCCCTCTCTCCATGTGACATAGATCAGAACAGTATAAATTAGGATTTCTTGACTGTCTTTGGACTGTTTACAGCAGCAGCACTCTACTGATCATGTGAGGTGACATTTTGGACACACAGAGAAGATGATGAGGAATTTAGCTCAGCAGGTGGGACTGTTTGTGTGCAGGAACAGCGCTGGTACAAGTGCCAGGAATCCTGTGATTTCCACTTGTTATTTCGGTGCTGGGATTGCAAGGTATTCGAGGAGCACAGGTTACCGGCAGTACAAAGCTTTGCAGGTAAGTAAACTAATAGGGGTTTCACAGAAAAAGGCCAAAACTGCAGGGTTAAAGGAACGGTAACATCAAAAAATTAAATTGTTTTAAAGTAATAAAAATATAATGCAGTTTTGCCCTGCACTGGTAAAACTGCAGTGTTTGCGTCAGAAACTCTACTATTGTTTATATAAATGAGCTGTTGTGTAGCCATGGGGGCAGCCATTCAAAGGAGAAAAGGCTCAAGTTACGCAGCAGATAAGATCTGTAGAACATAATGTTATCTGTTATCCATTACTTATCCTGTGCCATATAGCTATTTTTCAATTTCCGCCGTTGCTACTTAGCAGCTTGTTTATATGAACTATAGTAGAGTTTCTGAAGCAAACAGATCAGTTTTAACAGCGCAGGGCAACACTACATGTTATTTTAATTTTTTGATGTTACTGTTCCTTTAACTGTTCAAACTTTAGTGTTTTTTTTTGTTAACAAAACATGTTTTCGAGCCCTTTGCAGGTAAGTATTTCATATGGTCTCCATACATATTTTAGTGCAAATTTACTATTCTAGTGAGGACTGCCATCTTCTTCCTGTCCTCAGTATCTTAGCTGGGGTGTCTGCGCAGTTCAGCAACACTTTGCTTTTCTCATCCTGTTTGTATTTCTACATCCCAGACAGGTTGCAAGCAAACACTGGGACAGGTGAAAACATGGCACGGCCCTCACCAGAAATGTATAGACCACTCGCACTCCCTTGCCTTCTATTGCTATTTCCCGGTGCGCGGTGATGGGGGGAGTCGGCACCCTGCCAATTCTGTATCCAAAGAAGATCACTGGCACTTGAGGCTCATTCAAGCAGGGAAGCACCCTTGCATCTTTATTTGCAATGTTTCAGGTATGCTTGACAAAGGGGTATTACCCAGAAATGTTGCAAATAAAGATGCAACGGTGATTCCCTGCTTCAATCCGCCTCATGTGCCAGCAAGCCCGGACTGGCAATCTGTGGGTTCGGCCAAATGCCCGATGGGCTGCTTGCTTTGAAATGTAAATTGGATGCTCACCTGCTCTTTTGAGAAATGGATTTCAGTGCAGAAGTCTATTGGAGCAGCACTATTAACTGATCATTTGCTGAAATACAGTAGTTGTCATCTACTCCAGCTCAGCAATCAATTCGGTTTGCTTTCATTTGTCTTGTAACATAGTAACATAGTAAGTTAGGCTGAAAAATGACTTGCGTCCATCAAGTTCAACATTTTTTTTTTTTTTACTTTTAACTGAATAACTGCTTGTTGATCCAGAGGAAGGCAAAAAACCCCATCCTAAGCCTCTCCAATTTGCCTCAGAGGGGGGAAAAAAATTCCTTCCTGACTCCAAAAAGGCAATCGGACTAGTCCCTGGATCAACTTGTATAATGAGCTATCTTCCATAACCCTGTATTCCCTCACTTGCTAAAAAGCCATCCAACCCCTTCTTAAAGCTATCTAATGTATCAGCCAGTACAACAGTTTCAGGGAGAGAATTCCACATCTTCACAGCTCTCACTGTAAAAAACCCCTTCTGAATATTTAGGCGGAACCTCTTTTCTTCCAAACGGAATGGGTGACCTCGTGTCATCTGGAAAGACCTACTGGTGAATAAAACATTAGAGAGATTATTATATGATCCCCTTATATATTTATACATAGTTATCATATCACCCCTTAAGCGCCTCTTCTCCAGCGTGAACATCCCCAGTTTGGCCAGTCTTTCCTCATAGCTAAGATTTTCCATACCTTTTACCAGCTTAGTTGCCCTTCTCTGTACCCTCTCTAATGCAATAATGTCCTGTTTGAGTGAGGGAGACCAAAACTGTACGGCATATTCTAGATGTGGCCTTACAAGTGCTCTATAAAGTGGAAGAATGACCCCCTCCTCCCGTGACTCTATGCCCCTTTTAATGCAGCTCAAGACCTTATTGGCCCTTGATGCTGCTGACTGGCATTGCTTGCTACAGCCAAGTTTATCATCTACAAGGACTCCAAGGTCCTTTTCCATAATGGATTTGCCTAGTGCAGTCCCATTAAGGGTATAAGTGGCTTGAATATTTTTACATCCCAGGTGCATGACTTTACATTTATCAATATTGAATCTCATTTGCCACTTAGCTGCCCAGATTGCCAGTTTGTCAAGATCCTGTTGCAAGGATGCCACCTCCTGGATGGAATTAATTGGGCTGGATAGTTTTGTGTCATCCGCAAACACAGATACATTGCTTACAACACCCTCCCCTAAGTCATTAATGAACAAGTTAAATAAAAGTGGACCCAACACCGAGCCCTGAGGGACCCCACTAAGAACCTTACTCCAAGTAGAGAATGTACCATTAACAACCACCCTCTGTACCCGATCCTGTAGCCAGTTCCCTATCCATGTGCAAACGACTTCACTAAGCCCAACAGACCTTAGTTTAGAAAGCAGTCGTTTGTGGGGCACGGTATCAAACACTTTGGCAAAATCCAAATACATCACATCTACTGCCCACCCACTGTCCAGCATCTTACTTACCTCATCATAAAAAGCAATCAAATTTGTCTGGCATGACCTATCCTTCATAAAGCCATGCTGATTGCTGCTCATAATGCCATTCCCTAGAACAAAATTTTGAATGTGATCCCTTAACAAGCCTTCAAATAATTTGCCCACCACAGATGTCAAACTTACTGGCCTATAATTGCCAGGCTGAGATCGTAATCCCTTTTTAAATATTGGGATGACATCAGCTTTTCTCCAATCCATAGAAAACAAAAGCAGTAGGGATGAATCTTCTGTAAAAACAAAAAAACCCAAGTTTTCCTATGTCTGTTATGCTAACTCCTTTATAAAAACATAACATCAAGGGGCCGATTTACTATATTCACGTGAAGTATTTGAAGTTCGATTGAATTTCGAACGTATGATTTATTCATTTGGTCTAATGTGAATTTTGGCATATTCGATCATCGAATAGGGAATGGTCGAACGATCAAATACATTCGAATAGAGTCGAATGGACGAATATTCGATCAGTGAAGGATTTTATTTTTTAAGTTTATTCGATTGCCTACTTCGGCAGATTGGACCTACCCAATTGCAATAGAAGCCTATGGGAGTTCTCCCATAGGCTTCTGAGGCTAAGTCCTGATCGAATAGGATTCCTATGATCGAAGTGTTCGAATGATTTATTCGTTCAGTCGAATGATTTATTCGACTGATCGAATAGATTTGTATTAGTTTGTCGAATGATCGAATATTGAATAAAAGGTAGCCTAGAACTATTCGATTAACATTCGAAAATCGAATGCTAATCGAATATCGAGTAGAAACTAATTATTTTTGGGGAATAATTGCCCCTATGTGTCATCTTCACCAAGTGGCAGATGACAGCCCTATAAATCACATGTATGGTTAATATTAATAATAATAAGTAGGGATGCACCAAATTCATTATTTTGGGATTGGGACAATTCTTTCACGAGAGATTCATGAAATCTGCCGAATCCCAACCATAATTTCCGTATGCATATCAAGGGTTAAAAATAGTGCAGGGGGGAAAAATCTTCATTTTCTTGTCTGTGTGACTAAAACCTCATATGAGTTTAAAGGGATACTGTCATGGGAAAACAGGTTTTTTTTCAAAACGAAACAGTTAATAGTGCTGCTCCAGCAGCATTGGTTCTGAATGGGGATTTGGCCAATTGCATCCAGTACAGCTGTTATATTGCTTATATATTGATAAGAGGATCTCTTATATTTGGCAAACTTTGTCTGGGCATGGTCTGGTGTCCAAGACTTGGAAACTTGGAATAACTGCCAGTCTAAAGTGGGACATATATGTAAAGTTATGCTCACTTGTCCAGTCGGTGCCAAATTGAAGTTTAGCCTCAGATGTGGTGGATTAGTTCAACCTAATCTGGAATTGTGAAGTTTGGACAGGCCTGGTTCAGAGGCCAATGGACTTGGTTATCTTCTGCTTGGTCTAGGTAATATCTAAACTAACCTGATTGAGCTGCTTGTACAGACAACTGGCAACGAACATAACCCATATGAAGGAACCTTTAACACTCCAATATGCCCAGGCATTTTCAGTAGTGAGTTTAATAGTGCAACATATTCAAATGAAAGGCATGCATTGCTGTAAAAATATGGTAGAACCCCTACTTTATGTTGTTCAGGGGACCAGAAAAAATGGTGTAAAATCAGGGAAAAGTATTATGCATAATATATAAGTGGGACCACAAAACAACAATGTAAACTGAGGGAAAACTTCAAATCAGGGGATGTAAAATTGAGGTTTCACTGGAAGTCAAATCAACTGGACTTTGTTGTGTTTTCTTCTTTTCTTGAAGACGTTCATCCATCTGGCTTCCTGTACAAGTTTAAGGGTTTTCTCCCCAAAATGAGTTGCAATATTTATGTGAAGATTCTCATTCATCCAAGTCATGGTACATCTGTAGAAATATGTCAAATCAACTGGAATTTCTGGGGGGTTTTTTCTTCTTGAAGAGGTTTCACATGTCATCCAACATTTGAATTTCTCTAGTTTTTCATTTTAAGAACATTACATTTATACATTTTTAGCTTTGTACGTTAATAAAAATGTGCAAGAATATAAATCGGGTCCCGTGTTCCTATTTTATTTTGTGTGCGACGGGAAAACAAATGAGGCGTCTAAGGCAAAAACTGGTTGCCGGAGGGATTCGGTCAACACCTCCCAGACAAGCCTTTCTTTTGGTATTTTTCAAAGCCTCTCTAATCAGTCACAAATCCTTTAAACAACCTTCAGGTAACCGCTCTGTATTATTCTGAGAACAATTTAACAGTGTGCAAAACAATGTCCTTGATTAAAACCGGTTGCAACCGTTCGTTTGCCAAATATTAAAAGAGTGCCCTGTATGGCACAACAGGCTCTTACGGGCCCGCCTGTACAATTAGAATACATTTTCGACACATATATATCAGGTCTGAGGAGACTGCCAGTCGAGTCCATTAGGAAGGAAATGCTGTGCCTCATTGCATGGTATTGAAAATCCCAACATGGTCCCCAAATTCCTGTTGTTATAGCCCCTAGAATTGATGATGGGCCATTTAAAGGCCTTTCAGCATTTTGCCATGTTACACAGCTGGAAGGGTTTTTTGCACAGATAATTGAATACAATTTTGAGGTTTTTAAAGATTGAAATGTATTTAGAAAATGTTAATGTTTAACATAACTGCAGAGGATTTATGGAAATCTGACTTCCATTTGGAACTCTGAAGTTCTTAGCGTCTCTAGGTCTTTTGTGTCAGGTTCTGAGGTCATTGTTCCTTTCATCAGAGGAACATTATCCTAACAAATTAAGGATTCTGATAATGATTAATAACACATTTTAAATTTTTTTTGTACAAAGGTTTTTCCTTTTTTGAGAGAGACTCTACTCAAGCTTTATGGAGTTTTCCTCCATTCTCTACTGATTATTATTTTCTGAACAAACCTTCTCCCTTTATTATGTCTTTTTCTGCTGACGAAAAATTCTACTTGGCCATCCATGGACAGACCTACACACTACAAGGTCCTACACTTCCATAAATATGTTCAGAGATTTGGGGCCTGCTTTAAAAAGGAATTGGCTCAGAAAGACACTGGGCATTATACAGTATAAATAACTTTAATTGTAGTAAAAATTTCATAACCATTATGATTGTTTTTGTTCCTACAGAAATACATCACACTATGTAGTATCTGCTCCGTTGAAAAACACAAGAGGTTATTAACTTAAAGCCCAGACAAGTGCAATAGTTCTAAGGAGTGCAAAAGCACATAGGACACTTTAGTCTGGGACAGGGGTCAATTTGCACCTCATGATGGATGCAAAATTCGGCACAAGCTTCCGATCGCAACATCAGTAGGCTCAAGGCAGCCCTGTCCTTATTTTCTGCTATAAAGAGTTATGGGCAGACTGTAAGAAAAGGGTACTGTTGTTACCTGCTCCCACCAGCACATCTTAACATGCACATGAATCTGTATGACAGGTGGGTGGATGCCTACTAATGATACTGTATGTGGGTTGCACTAAACCCACAGTTACCTGCAGTTTGAGCACCGGTTGGGCGGGCTTGGGTTTAAATTTGGCTAACTGTTACAGGTTCAGTTGGATGCAGGTCAGACTGGGGACATACACACCTTCTCTGCTCCTGAAGATTCCCTGTCTAGAACCAGAGGTGTGCTTAAAAGTAGCTTACAGAGAGAGAAGATATGGGCATGGGTTGCTTGGGGGTCTTTCAGTGGCAGTATTTTTCTGGTTAGGGTAGGGTGTGGGTTAAGGTTGGGTGTGGTTTAAGGGTTTGTGGGTTAGGTTTGGGTGTGGGTTAAGGATTTGCAGGTTAGGGTCAGGTGCAGGTTAAGTGTTTGTGGGTTAAGGTGGAGGTGAGTGTTAAGGGTTTACAGCAGTGATCCCCAACCAGTAGTTCATGAGCAACATGTTGCTCTGCAACCCCTTGGATGTTGCTCCCAATGGCCTCAAAGCAGGTGATTAATTTCAAATTTCAGGCTTGGAGGCAAGTTTTGATTGTATAAAAACCAGGTGCACTGCGAAACTGAGCCTCCACATCCACATGGGGGCTACCAAATGGCCAATTGCATCACTTATTTGGCACTCAAAGAACTTCTGTGTTGCTCACAGGTTTAAAAGGTTGGGGATCCCTGGTTTACAGGTTATGGTCGGGATACGGGTTTGTGAGTTAGGGTTAGGTACAGGTTAAGTGTTTGCAGGTTAGGGTAGGGTGAGATTTAAGGTCGGTGCGAGTTAAGGGTTTGTGGGTTGGGGTCGTGTGGGTTGAGGGTTTGCGGGTTAGGGTTGGGAGCAGGTTAAGGGTTTGTAGGTTAGGATTGGGAGCTCGTTAAGGTTTTGCAGGTTAGAATTGGGAGCTCGTTAAGGTTTTGCAGGTTAGGTTCAGGTTAAGGGTTTGTGGTTTAGGGTCCGGTACGGGTTCAGTTTTTTCTGACCTGCACATCACTACGTGCTGCCCCTCATAAAAACAGCCCTGCCAAATCTAGACAATGCTGTGTTCATTGAGGAACTAGTATTATTTTTCACTTAGAGCTACTATTTATGTAAGCATGTCTTTTCCAAGCCCACTTTCCCAAACATCCCTCTTACAGTATTTAGTAATCTCATTTAATAGACAGCCTAGTTAACTCCCTAGAAATCTGCAGAGCATTTCTTTATCTTCATTACTCATTTAAAGGGACATATTTTGACATTCTGACCAAATAACATCATAAAACTGGATTCATTTCAACTGTTTGAAATAGTTGTAGGTCTGTCTCCCTCCCTGTCATTTTTCCTTTACTGTAATGTATGTATACATTGCAATTAACCCAGGTCTTCTGCTTGACATATATAGCCACGTAGTGTAGAAGGGCTTGAGTTCTTGTCTGGAAAATTTCCACATTAGCCTTGGGTTTCATTTACACAAGGCAAGCAGCCAAGGCTTCTCACTGTTTTCCCAGCAACCAAACAAAATACATTGGCAAAACCTCTGTTATAACTTGCCAAAATGAATGATTTATATGGGGGTTCCAAAAAGGACTGTAGAATAGTTTATTTTTTTTATTCTGAAGAATGTAATCAAAAGACTCTGCACTGGCAAATAAAGCGATCCTACCCTATCTCAGCAACAAGGTGTTGGACTTTATTATGTCTCCAGTGACTTGCTCCTTCTGTATTTACAACTGACAAGGCAGTGGGTTATTGTTCCAGGGCCCTCCGATAATCCAATTCTTCTTGTACAGATAGCAGATCTGAAAACCTAAATGTTGTTTATCCCCGATTCATTGTTATGGTCAAATGACAATTGCACTTAATGCAAATTGATATTCTTCTATAATTCCTTTTTTTGCATAGAATCTTTTAGATTCAGAAAAGAGAAGCTGGCAAAGAGCATGTGCAAAGTACCAAGGTTTGGTGACCTCACTGGAGAAGCGTTTGGGTGACATGCACAAGCTTTATTCCACCGGTGAAGAAAAGGGATTGGTAAGATGTTGATATGTTGCTTTTAAAGGCTTCTGCTATTGATTTAGACTCAATTTTAGGGAGGGAAAATAGCCATAATCACTATTAAAGGAGAAATCAGGAAAAGGGATTGGTAAGATATTGATTTGTTGCTTTTAAAGGCTTTTGATTTTGACACAATTTTGGGGAGGGTAAATAGCCATTAAAGGAGAAATAAACCCATAACATTGGGTCCTGCGGGATGCCTTTCCCTGTCACAACCATGCTCCCCAGTGCCAGTCTCCATCTTCAATTACTTTTGCTCCCTTGCAGCTGATCCTCAAAAAGAAGCTTACACACTAGAAGGCAACCTGGTCCTGGCTTCTAGCGCACATCATTCGGATAGCCGATTTGAGCAAAAGTGAAGCAACGTAATACTTTATTAAGCACTTGTCCTGCAGCCCTGGTCTTGATATGGTCATGGTATATTTCTGTGACCCAGTTTGAAGAAGGGCATGAAGTTTGAAGACGGGCATGAAGTTTGAAGACGGGCATGAAGTTTGAAGACGGGCATGAAGTTTGAAGACGCGGAGTTGAAGTTTGAAGACGCGGAGTTGAAGTTTGAAGACGCGGAGTTGAAGTTTGAAGACGCGGAGTTGAAGTTTGAAGACGCGGAGTTGAAGTTTGAAGACGCGGAGTTGAAGTTTGAAGACGCGGAGTTGAAGTTTGAAGATGCGGAGTTGAAGTTGAAGTTTGAAGACGGAGTTGAAGTTGAAGACCAAGATGAAGTGAAGACAACTGATCAACTCGCTGATGTTTTCATTAGGAACTATGTTTAAAAGAGAAAACACATATTTCAGTTACAGAAACTGTACTGAATCCCATAACCATTGTCTGCTTTAGTTCATTATGCAACACAAAACACACAATGCTCAATCCGTTGGCTACAATTATCCATCTAGTGCACACATACAGTCATGAAGTCCATGACATCTAAACTGCCATATTCTTTTTTTTTTGTATTATTTATATTTGTCTGTAGAGCTTAGAAGTTATGTTTTAGTTTGTTCCACTGTTGGTTAACAGCAGGACACCACTAATAACATGTCTTTACTTCTGGCAGATCACATATGACAACTACATCTATTTTGAAGACAATGGCTGTATATGCCGTTATAAACCAAATACTGGTAATTATATATAATGCCCATCTTGGCCCTTTATTTTATTTTTTTTCTACACTAAATCATTGTGGAGATGGCAAGACATGGGGTTAAGTGGGAAGGTTGTTGCAAGAAGGTGCAATTAGGGAAGAAGTGTTCCTTATTTTTGTAAAATGATAATATTGCATCATCCTTGAGCTTTCTTAACTAATAACAGAACCGTAAAGACCTGGAACATGAGGTTCCTGCTCTGGGTTCAGATCTATATTTCACCAAAAATATGTATAAAGATCTGCTTGTGTGTTGCAGGTGAAGATAGTCTTGAGATTTTGTTGACTTCAGAAGACCTTGGATTAGGGGATTACGAAATTCAGAAAATCAGAGTTTCCCCTAAACAGAAGTTTATGGCTGTAACTTTAAAAGGTTATGAAAGAGAAGAATCTACTTGCGTCATTGTAAAACTGGACAAAGGGCCTCAAGTAACACATTGTATAGAAAATGTTTTCAGTTGTGGTAAGTTATATTCCTATTGATGTTGAGAAATTATGTTATAAGATTGATTTGTGTATGTGGATAAGACATGGGGTACCAGAATTGCATTTATTCTGTAGATCAGTGATGAGTGATCATAAAATAATTCAATGGAGGGATCAGCGAAGTGGCATAGCTTCTAATCCCAAATGGGTCAGGACCCACCAGTTGACTCCCAACTGCACAAAAAGGTCAAAAGAGAACATGACACAAATAGCTAAAATACATGTTTTTTCATTTCACAATCCGGAGGTAGATATTAATGGGAACATCAAATATAAACTTCACAATCCTGACCAGTTTCATGTTGAGTTAGTCATAGGCATAACATGCATTGCATGAAACGGCTTTTTAAATCCACAATTCGGATTATTTATATATACACATACATGGGGGTATTTATCAAGATTCAAATTTTTTGCATTTTATATACTTCGAATGGAAAAAGCTTGAATCAGCAAGAAAAAAAACTCTAATAGATCAAATTGCTCAAGTTTTTGGGCAAAACCCTCTGCAAAAAACTCATGAAGGCTATTAACATCTTCAAATGGTTCAAGGTACCTCTAACCATTGACTCTTACATGACCTTGACATGTTTTAGATGGTGTATTTTCAGATTTGAGGTATTTCCAGGGTCCGGGTTTAATAAATCTCAAAAATATATATTTTTTTAACCTGGTATATTGATTTTTGATAAAACAAACTCGATTGAGGTCCCTTGATTTTTTTGTGCCCCACAAGTCCAGATTTGTGTTGCACTCTGAACCAATTCACAAAGATGGGTGTTTGATCTAATTATGTAGATCATCAAGATTAGCACCCCAACTTGGCCTTTTAGTGTTCATTTATTCCATTGTGCATCCCAACGTTTCTGTCCACTTGATAAAAGTCCAACCATGGACTGAGAAAGAGTGTTAATGTAACATGTTTTGTGTCTAAAACTGCTTAAAAACACAGTTTGGGGAAAAAATCCAAAAACATCATATGGAGAATTGTATTGTCTGTTTTTTCGGGGGCTTTTACACCCGAATCGTTCACATTTTTCAGGTTTTTACCTGAAATTATCGGATTTGTGGGCTAAACCCAGCACAGACCACAATAACTTCTAATTCAGAAACGGAACTTTGATTTATATACAACCTCGGCAGGTGTGAGATGGAGGATTTTCGGATTCTGGCTTTTTGCAGCATCTGCTTTTTATAAAACTTGAAAAGTTTGAGTAAAAAAAAAAAAAAAAGACAGAGTTTTGATCTAAATATCAAGGCTATATACATTTTAGGTGTATTAAATAACCTCCTAAGTGCTCCCCAGGTCATTTTTCCATTGTCATGTATTTACTGGAATAGAAGAACTAAACCCCCTGTGATGTTAAGTCTCCATTGCCCCCCTCACTGCCACCCTCCTGCACATTCCTACCCCTGAATTATTTACCTTCTAGAAATATTATTATTAACTGTATTTCTATGGCGCCGACATATTTCGTAGCGCTGTATAGCAACAGCAAATGCAGAGTGAGAGCAGCGGAGCTCACGGACGCCATCTTATTATCTGCATGAGTGGAGTGGCGTTTTGTCGCATGCGCAGTTGTAGCGGTTTTCAGTTTTTTGACAACTACGCATTTGCCAAAAGAGACGGGAATAAGGAAGACCCTTGGAATAATGAAGATAAAAAGATGACGTCCGTGAGTTCTGCTGCGCTCACTCTGCATTTGCGGTCGCTATTTCTAGAGGGAAAATAATTCAGGAGTAAGACTTTGCAGGGACGGGGGCCAATGGAGGGTAGTCAGTGGGGACTTAGTATCACGGGGGGTTTACTTATCCTTTAAAGGGCCACTATTCCTTTCATTTTTTTTCCAGTGGTGTTTGTCTTAAAGTTGGACTTTTATAATTTCCCTCATACAGTACTTCATTTTGTCCAGTTTCTTTTTTCAGTTCTTTTTGTTTCATTCTTGTTGGCTTTGCAGAGTGGGCGACTGATCGTATCTTACTGCACACAAGGCAAGTGAACCTCCAGTGTCGCCAGGTCTATGGAACCGACATCGGTAAAGCCAACGGGGCTGCTGAACTGCTTTACACTGAAAAGGATCCCAGGTGAGTCTAAAAAAACACCCATGTAAAACATGGCCATGTAAAGTTACAGGAATGGGATTCATTATCCAGAAAGCTCTGAATTAAATAAAGGCCATCTCCCATAGACTGCAAATTTAGAAATCCTTTCCTTTTTCTGTGTAATAATAAAACAGTAGCTTGTACTTGATCCCAACTAAGATATAATTAATCCTTATTGGAAGCAAAACCAGTCTATTGGCTTTATTTAATCTTTATATGATTTTCTAGTAGACTTAAGGTAGGAAGATCCAAATTACAGAAAGATCCATTATCCAGAAAGCCCCAGCTTCTGAGCATACTGGATTACAGGTCCCATACCTGTACTTGATTCCAACTAAGATATAATTAATCCTTATTGGAAGCAAAACAATCCTATTGGCTTTATTTAATGTTTATATGATTTTCTAGTAGACTTAAGGTATGAAGATCCAAATTACAGAAAGATCCATTATCCAGAAAGCCCCAGCTTCTCTGCATACTGAATTACAGGTCCCATACCTGTACTTGATCACAGCTAAGATATAATTAATCCTTATTGGAGGCACAACCAGCCTATTGGCTTTATTTCATGTTTACAGGATTTAAATCACAGGAAGGCGACCTCCCACACATTCCATGTTATCTAATTCTAATTGACTTCTAGAATTCAACACTAATGTTAAAAAAAACCTACCCCCCATCAACATCAAGACCCCCTCCTCCCCCAGCCTAAGTGTTACCCCGGGCAAATGCGTCTAACTTTTACTTCCCCCTTGGTGCAGATTCAGGCATCGGAGTTCACAGGCCCCATGTTAGTGAAAAAAAATTGGGGTTTTAAAAAAACATTGGTAGCAGGGGCCTATAGAGTATTAAAAACATTGAAGGCCAAGGGATTTAAAAAAAAATAAATAAATAAATAAAATTGTAAAATTGTGGCTTCAGGACTTCAGCATCAGCTCCTTTTGTGACATGGGGTATTTTCGCCGCTTCAGGACTTCAGTGTCGGCTCCTTCGTATCTTTCCGCCACTTCAGGACTTTGGCGTCTGTTCGGCACTTCCACATTCAGCATCAGAAGGAGCCGCACAGGCTCGGCACTGGTAAGGGGGGCCGGCTCTTGGAAAAATGCAGCACTGCCAGGGCCCCCCTTCAGCCCCGGGACACTTATCCCCCCTGTCTCCCCCTGATGGCGGCCCTGTCTGTACCGAGGGGTAAGTAAAGCGTTAGGGGCATTTGCCCGGGTTAACACTTGGGGCTGGGGGAGAAGAGGGATGGGGGTCTTGGAGGGGGGTAGGGTTTTTTTAACGTTCAGTTTGAATTCTCCCTTAAATGTATGAAGATCCAAATTACAGAAAGATCCATTATGCAGAAAACCCCAGGTCCTTAGCATTCGCATAACAGTTCCCATTCGTGTACTAGAACCTGAATATGGTATAGACTGGGGTCAAAGCAATGTCTTGTACATTAATATTGTGTATGAAAGGAACTCCGGCTTCTCAGGTTTATTGATGCTGAACACAGGGAAGTACATTTGCTACACAGAATGAGATCCCTCTGTTCCAGTCTTGTGCTGCCTCCCTGTAGCATTGGGAACAGGAATGGATTAGGGGAACAAAGAAAACAACAAGGGAGCGTTGGCACGAGGCAGAATCAGTAAGCGAGAGAAAGCATTACTCTTACATTTAATTTATTATTAAAGGAGAACTAAACCTTAAAAGTGGGTATGGCTAGAAATGTTCTACTGAGCTTAATGGCATCTTTGTGGTAGTAATGATTTATGCCTTTAAAGGAGAAGTAAACTTTAAAAATGAGTGTGGCTAAAAATGCCATGTTTTCTATAGTGAACTTATTGCAGGAGGCTAAAGATTCAGCTTGTCAATAGCAGCAATGATCCAGGACTTGAAACTTGTCACAGGGGGTCACCATCTTGGAAAGTGTCTGTGACTCTGCACATGCTCAGTGGGCTCTGAGCAGCTGTTGAGAAGCTAAGCTTAGGGGTCGTCACTAATTATCCAGCAGCAGAAAATGAGCTTCCCTGGCTGTAATATAAGCTGATGCTACAGGTTTGCTGATGATTAAATTGTGATGTTTCTAATGATGTGTATTAATGACTAATCAGCCTTATATTGTGACTATATTTCTATGACACTATCAGGTGTATATTGTGAGTGGGTCCCTAAGCTCAGTAAGTGACAGCAGCACAGAGCATGTGAATCAGTGAATCAGTAGAAAAGAAGATGGGGAGCTACTGGGGCATCTACTGGGGAGACACAGATCTTTACTGCTAAAGGGCTGTGGTTGCTGCGGGCTGATACACAAGCACAAAACATCATGTACAACATTTATACACACTTCTTTACTTAGACTTTACTTCTCCTTTAAAGGGGTTGTTCACCTTTGTGTTAACTGTTCGTATGATGTAGAGAGTGATATTCTGAGACAATTTGTAACTGGTTTTCATTTTTAGACCCTAGAAACCAGACTGATGAAATTACAAACTGGAAAGCTGCTAAATAAAAATGAAAAACCAACGAAAATGGTTTGATTTGAATAAAGAATGTTGAATGGCATCACATGTACATCCTGATTGGCCCATCCCAAATACTGTACCTCTATAAAATAAACCACAAATCTACTTCACGTCCTCGTCCTAGAAATGATCATTTCTGTTCAGATATATTTTACTGACACTATAGAATGTTTAACAAAATATATATATATATATATATATATATATGGAACATGGAGGAGCCCTCGCCAAACAAAAACCACAGCTTATATATATGGGTTGGACGTGTCCTTATTCAACCTCGGCAGCAATGTTACATGCACCATTATTTGTACTGTAAGATTTGTTTTATTTGTTATTACAGTGGTTAAGAGAATTTTTTTTTTCAGGTTTTTCGTGGATATATACTGCACCAGAGACAAGAGATTTGTAACCATAAACAGTAACAGTAAAAGTACCTCGGAGGTTTGGCTGGTTGATAATCGCTGCCCATTTGAACCTCCTGTTCTGGTGCAGAAGAGAGTCCCCGGGGTCATTTACTACGTAGAACACAGTAATGGCTGCCTGTATATGCTCCGTCATCATGGGGAAGCTGCGGAATACAAGGTAAACTCCCTAGTACCGGATTTCCTTCTTTCAGGCGCTGCGGTTTATGTGCAAACTGCTTACACTTTCCAGCATTAGGACCAAACAGCCATTGACCTTCATTTAAAGGAACAGTAACACCAATAAACGAAAGTGTTTTAAAGGAATGACAATATAATGTTGTGTTGCCCTGCACTGGTAAAACTGCTGTGTTTGCTTTAGAAACTATAGTTTATATAAACAAGCTGCTGTGTAGCCATGGGGGCAGCCATTCAAGCACAGGATACACAGTAGATAACAGATAAGTACTACTATAGTTTATATAAACAAGCTGCTGTGTAGCCATGGGGGCAGCCATTCAAGCACAGGATACATAGTAGATAACAGATAAGTACTACTATAGTTTATATAAACAAGCTGCTGTGTAGCCATGGGGGCAGCCATTCAAGCACAGGATACACAGTAGATAACAGATAAGTACTACTATAGTTTATATAAACAAGCTTCTGTGTAGCCATGGGGGCAGCCATTCAAGCACAGGATACACAGTAGATAACAGATAAGTACTACTATAGTTTATATAAACAAGCTTCTGTGTAGCCATGGGGGCATGGACCATGTGTATCCTGTGCTTGAATGGCTGCCCCCATGGTTACACAGTAGCTTTCTCTGTATTTACTTAATATGAATACATGTATGGGATCTGTTATCCGGAAACCTGTTAACCAGAAAGCTCTGAATTAAGGAAAGGCCATCTCCCATAGACTACCATATCCAAAAAATCTAAATTTATTAAAATAATTTCCCTTTTCTGTGTAATAATAAAACAGTAGCTTGTACTTGATCCCAACTAAGATATAATTAATCCTTATTGGAGGCAAAACCAGCCTATTGGCTTTATTTCATGTTTATATGATTTTCTAGTAGACTTAAGGTATGAAGATCCAAATTACAGAAAGATCCAAATTACAGAAAGATCCATTATCTGGAAAACACCAGTTCCCCAGCATTCTGTATAACAGGTCCCATACCTGTAATAATAAAACTAGCTTGTACTTGATCCCAACTAAGATATAATTAATCCTTATTGGAGGCAAAACCAGCCTGTTGGGTTTATTTCATGTTTATATGATTTTCTAGTAGACTTAAGGTATGAAGATCCAAATTACGGAAAGATCCAGTCTCCTAAGAGGTCTTGAACTCTTCCACGATGTAGCGGTACATGAACTCATAAACTCCTGTGGTTTTGTCTCCCTAAGGATAGGAAGGTTTTCTGTATATTCAGTTTATTTGATATTTTGCCCCCAGCTATTGAAGGCGGCAGCATCTTCAGGAAAGAAACACTGGGAGCCTGTGTATGAGGTCCAAGAAGGAGCAAAGCTTGTAGACATGGAGATGCTAAAAGATCATTGTGTTTTCTTCCTGAAAAACCACAACCAGCTTTCTATGGAAGTCATTGGTCTCCCTAGTGGAGCTGTGCTTCAGTCTATCAAGGTAAACTCTTTTAGTTCATTCCAGTAACTGGAACCCATTTTATTTGGATTCAGTTCCGAGCACTTATATAAAGTCTGACATAGGTTTGGTACTGGATTTAATCTTTCTCCTCCTAAACTGCTACAGGCTTGACTCATCTCAGACCAGTGCAGAGAAACAATGGTTCTGGTCCAAAATATACCCCTTAAAAGGTGTCTTTTACATTAAGGGGCTGATTTACAAAATTCACATGAAGAGATCGAAGTTCGATCGAATTACGATTTAATCGGATATTCAAATATGCAAAATTTGGCCTCTTCAATGTTCGAATACCAAATTATCGAATAGATTGAATGATCGGACATTCGATCACTTCGCCAGATTGAACCTACGGAATACGAATAGAAACCTATTGGAACCCCCCTAAGTCCTGCTCGAATACCATTCGTTCAATCGAACGCTTCGTTCGTTCGAATTATACGATTTTTTCGGAGGCTCGAAGGAAAAAGTTCTATTTTTTTTCCGTGACATCGAACGATCGGTATCCAATCGGACGATTTCATCGAGAAATCGAATATCGAGCAAAATGATAGCCTAAAACTATTCGATAAGCATTCACTAGTCGAATATCGAGGAAAATAGTAGGATTTATGGGGAATAATAGTAAATTTGCCCCTAACTGTTAGTATGATGTAGAGAGGGATATTCTGAGACAATTTGCAATTAGTTTTCATTTTTTATTATTTCTGTTTATTAGCTTTATATTCAACAGCTCTCCAGTTTGCAATGTCAACAATGTGGTTGCTAGGGTCCAAATTGCCCTAGCAACCATGCATTGATTTGCATAAGAGACTGGAATATGAATAGGAGAGGCCTGAATAGAAAGAGGAGTTAATGAAAAGTAACAATAACAATACATTTGTAGCCTTACAGAGCATTTGTTTTTAAGATGGGGTCAGTGACCCCCCCATTTGAAAGCTGGAAAGAGAAGAAGGCAAATCATTCAAAAACTATAAAAAAAAAGAAAAAATGTAGGTCAATTGAAACGATGCTTAGAATTGGCCATTCTATAACATACTAAAGGTTAACTTAAAGGTGAACCGCCCAAAGTCTTATGGGCTGTGCTCAGCACGGGTCTAGAACTACCAACTGCTTTTACATAAATAGTATAAGGCATTGACAGAGAGTGCAATTATATGACTATATACAGACATATACAAGATCAAATCTCTTTCATTGTGCTTGACAGCTGCCTGCTTGGGCCTGTGCACTGGAACCGGATCATCAGACAGAATATGGAGCTGGCACAGTCCGTTTCTCACTTTCCTCTCCAGTACACCGTCCTGTTCATTGTGAGTACTCTCTCAGGACAAAGCAGCTGTCCGTAGATACCAGCCATAGCTCTGACAGAATCCATCAGTTTCGTACGCTTCGGCTAGAAGCAAAAAGCAAGGTTTGTGCAAACCCATTGGTTACTCCCTTCCTGGGTGGGTCTGTCCTGTTGCCGTGGTCAGGGTCTGTCCTGTTGCCGTGGTCGGGGTCTGTCCTGTTGCCGTGGTCGGGGTCTGTCCTGTTGCCGTGGTCGGGGTCTGTCCTGTTGCCGTGGTCGGGGTCTGTCCTGTTGCCGTGGTCGGGGTCTGTCCTGTTGCCGTGGTCGGGGGCTTTCCTATTGCCATAATAATATACTTTTTTAGTAGTATGTGCAAACACTGTCATTTTACAAAATAAGGGCTGCCCTATGAGATCTGATGATTCACGGTGCACACAAACATGCCATACAAACTTTACTTGCTGGGTCACATGACCTAATTACAGTGTTATGTCTTTTGCTTCCACCCTTCTTCCTGTTACAGTTAGAGCTGCAGTATTTCTGGTCAGGTGATCTCTTCCTGTTACAGTTAGAGCTGCAGTATTTCTGGTCAGGTGATCTCTTCCTGTTACAGTTAGAGCTGCAGTATTTCTGGTCAGGTGATCTCTTCCTGTTACAGTTAGAGCTGCAGTATTTATGGTCAGGTGATCTCTTCCTGTTACAGTTAGAGCTGCAGTATTTATGGTCAGGTGATCTCTTCCTGTTACAGTTAGAGCTGCAGTATTTCTGGCCAGGTGATCTCTTCCTGTTACAGTTAGAGCTGCAGTATTTCTGGTCAGGTGATTGCTTCCTGTTACAGTTAGAGCTGCTGTATTTCTGGTCAGGTGATCTCTGAGGCAGCATACAGACCATCACAAAATGGTAACATCATAAAATTGTTAAAATATAATATATATATAATATATAATATATATATATATATACTACATATATATACTACAATAAAAATCGCCTCCATGGTCTAAAATACATTTTGACCAGCAGCTGCAGCTCTGTATCATGTGCGTGCCCCTGACCGCTCTCTTGCTCACATGAATTCCGGTACAGGACTGAACGCGGAGGTGGCTTCATTTTCAGAGCTGTCAGCGGAGGATTCAAAGGTGACGTTCTCCTTTTCTGTGCTGGGGGGTAGAAGCACATACCGCTGCAGATCATGAGTATTCATTTTGGGGGTAAAGTTTTTCTTTAACGTGTCGACTCCTCCGCATTATAACAAATGGCTGACGTATATATCTCTGCAGGACGGCACGTCGGTACCACTGACTCTGTTCTATAAGGAGTGTGGGGAGGAGATGAGACGTCGCCCCTTACTAATCCATGTTTATGGGGCTTATGGGATGGATTTGAATATGAGCTTCAAAGTGGAGAAACGAATGCTGGTTGAAGAGGGATGGATACTGGCTTATTGCCATGTAAGGTAATTCCTATGGCCAAACAAACACTAAAATAAGTGACCATCACAGCCCCGTGCCAGCCTCACCCAACTTGGGTTTCCAGATCTCTGCACAATGTTGAGGGCATTGGAAGAATCTTTTAGTTCCACTATGTTATGTGCTTTTTGGCTGCTAAGGTTAAACCCTGTGGGGAGACCAGTTGACTATGTTATTCCCTAGGGGCTTATATGACCCAATACTTTCAAAATAGTTGGCCTTTTAGTGCACCATTAAAGCCACCCAATGGGACACATGTAGGTTCCAGTATGAGCTGTAGAAGATCTTGTTGGCCACATAGGTGGAAACCTAAATAGCAAAGATACTTTAATCCACTCCTCTCCTGCTGAATGCATCCACCAGGGATCTTAAAAACTAAAAGGGTTTTTCACCTTTAAATAAACTTTTAATATGATGTAGACAATTTGCAATTGGTCTTCATTGTTAATGGCTTTTCAGCAATTTAGCTTTTTGCAGAGAAGCTCTCCATTTTTTTCAGCAGCTGCTTGCTGTGGTCTTATGTACCCTACCAACCAAACAGTACTTTGAACAAGAGATGGGAACATGAATACAAGTACGGGACCTGTTATTCAGAATGCTCAGAACCTGGGGTTTTCCAAATAACGGAACTTTACATCATTTAGATCTTCATACCTTAAAGGGAAACTGTCATGGGAAAACGTTTTTTTAATAAAACACATCAGTTAATAGGGCTGCTCCAGTAGACTTCTGCACTGAAATTCATTTCTCAAAAGAACAAACAGATTTTTTTATATTCAGTTTTGAAATCTGAAATGGGGCTAGACATTTTGTCAATTTCCCAGCTGCCCCAAGTCATGTGACTTGTGCCAGCACTTTAGGAGGGAACTGCTTTCTGGCAGGCTGCTGTTTTTCCTTCTCAATGTAACTGAATAGTACGCAGTGGGACATGGGTTTTTACTATTGAGTGTTGTTCTTAGATCTACCAGGCAGCTGTTATCTTGTGTTAGGGAGCTGTTATCTGGTTACCTTCCCATTGTTCTGTTGTTAGGCTACTGGGTGGGGGAAAGGGAAGGGGTGATATCACTCCAACTTGCAGTACAGCAGTAAAGAGTGATTTAAGTTTATCAGAGCACAAGTCACATGACTGGGGGCAGCTGGGAAATTGACAATATGTCTAGCCCCATGTCCGATTTCAAAATGAAATATAAAAAAATCTGTTTGCTCTTTTGAGAAATGGATTTCAATGCAGAATTCTTCTGGAACAGCACTATTAACCGATGCATTTTGGAAAAAAAAATTTCCCATGACAATATCCCTTTAAGTCTACTAGAAAATCATATAAACATGAAATAAAGCCAATAGGCTGGTTTTGCTTCCAATAAGGATTAATTATGTCTTAGTTGGGATCAAGTACAAGGAACAGCTATGGGACCTGTTATCCAGAATGCTCAGGACCTGGGATTTTCTGGATAAAGGATATTTCTGTAATTTAGATCTTCATACCTTAAGTCTACTAGAAAATCATATAAACATGAAATAAACCCAATAGGCTGGTTTTGCCTCCAATAAGGATTAATTATATCTTAGTTGGGATCAAGTACAAGGTACTGTTTTATTATTACACCGAAAAAGCAAATCATTGTTTAAAATTTATATAAAATGGAGTCTATGGAAGAGGGCAGTTCTGTAATTCGGAGCTTTCTGGATAATGAGTTTCTATATAATAGGTCCCATACCTGTACTAGAGTGTCTGTATAGAAAGATAAAAAATACAAAGTTTCAATTATAATAGAATTGTATCCTCACAGAGCATTCATCTTTGGCTGCTGGGGTCAGTGACCCCCATTTGGAAGCTGAAAAGAGGCAGAAGAGAAAGGTGAATAATTGAAAAACTATAAATAATGGAAACCAATTACTCTGAGTCCTGGAGGATAAAAAAAGGTTAAAGTACAACTTTTCCTCTGTCTTTAATGTGCTTCTATCAACAGAGGTGGAGGTGAACTGGGGTTTAACTGGCACAGAGAGGGCATTTTGGACAAGAAGCTGAATGGGCTGGAGGATCTGGGCTCCTGTATATCTCACCTGCATGGCCTCGGTTATTCCCAGCCTCACTACTCGGCCGTGGAAGCAGCCAGTGCAGGGGGAGTACTGGCCGGAGCTCTGTGTAATTCTGCTCCACATCTGTGTCAAGCAGTCGTGCTGGAGGTACGTCATCCCTAAACTCCAACGTGTATTTTATACTTGATACCAAAGCTCCTGTTCATCTGAATTCCTGCCGAGTGAGGGAGCACAGATATAACCTGTGAGGTGAGAGTAGAGAATGAGTAACTAGTATGCGCCAAATCCAATAATTGTGATTCGGTCAAATCCTTCATGATTCGGCCAAATACCGAACCGAATTCTAATGTTCATATGCAAATTATCGAATTACCTCCTTGTTTTTGTTACAAAAAGTTACGCAATACCCCTTCCTAACCCTGATTTGCATATGTAAATTATTATTAATCGGATTTGGTTCAGCCAGGCACAAGGACTCGGCTGAATTTGAATCCTGCTGAAAAAGGCAGACGCCTGGGTGAATCCCGAATGAAATCCTCGGCGCATCCCTAGTAACTAGAGATGTTGCTGCCAGACAGGGAATAAGGGGAGGGAACGTATGGAATGATTAACGGAGAACATGAGAGTGGGGAGTACAGAAAGAGTAACCACAGTTGTACTAAATAGAAAGCAAGTGGAGGTATATACTCTATAACTAACCCTATGATTAAAGAAAAAATTACATAGTAGAGAGCAAAAAGTTTGCACCCTGTCTTCTAGTTTAAAGAATTGCTGTTCCATTTCAGAGCGGAGAGACCCAAGGCAACATAAGTGACCTGTCCCCCCCCCAACCTGCACCCGACCTTGCAACAAACACAGATCACAACCAGGCTCTGTACTT
Source organism: Xenopus borealis (assembly GCA_024363595.1). Classification (NCBI taxonomy): domain Eukaryota; kingdom Metazoa; phylum Chordata; class Amphibia; order Anura; family Pipidae; genus Xenopus; species Xenopus borealis. Next base: position 8,407,575 of record CM044439.1, read on the forward strand.
ATCAGGGATGCACCAAATCCACTATTTTGGATTTGGCTGAATCCTCCCTGAAAGATTCTACCGAATCCAAACCCTAATTTGCATATACAAACTATGGGTGGGAAGGGGAAACATTTTTTACTTCCTTGTTTTGTGCCAAAAAGTCATGTGATTTCCCTCCCTGACCATAATTTGCATATGCAAATTAGTATTCGGTTCGGCCAGGCTGAAGGATTCGGCCGAATACGAATCCTGCTGAAAAAGCATTAAAGGAGAAGGAAAGTCAAAATTTGATTCCTACCTCATTGTGTTCCCCACCAGCCCCCCTCCTGAAATGCTGTATTACAAACTGTCATATGACTACTGCAGCTGTGCAGTTACATTCTGAAGTTACGGTGATTGTAATGGTTTGGCGCCGCCATTTTTAAATAGGCGCTCCTTGGTGACCCCATGACGTAGTCACACACACATTCTGCATCTGAATGCGAGTAAGGAGGCATAACTGTGCTTACCACAGTAAGAAAAGATTGTTACTGATAGATTTATTAGTTTAAAATGATTTACAAAAACAAAAAGTTTAAAGATTTATTTACAGACCTCAGACAGGCAATCCCCTTATCAGCTCCTGCGCTCGCTGACATACTGTGAATCAAATCCAGCGCAGGAGCTTCAAAGCTTCCCTCCGTTGCTTTGCACACTTTGCACACTCGTGATTAGTAGCAGAATTAATGGGGCAGGAGCACAGCAGGGTTGCCAGGTTTTCATTTCAAAACCAGCCAAAGACCATCAAAAAACTAGCCAAAAAGTAGCCAAAGCCATTTTAAAAGTAGCCCAAAACTAGCCATTGGCGGGTTTGGACTTGGAAAAACCGCAACTAAACTTCAAAAACCGCCCAGTTTGGCGGGAAACCCGCCAACCTGGCAACCCTGGAGCACAGAGGTCAACAATGACGAGATCATAAGTCATGTGACCGCAACATCAGAAGTCAGCACGGCACTCAGAGGATTCTACAGCTCATGCGCAGGGCACTGCTGTAACCTACTGCGCATGCGTATGCCCTATTGAAAGCATTTTCTTGACAGGAGACAGGGTAGGAGTTTCTATACATGTTCATAATAATTTTAAAATTGATTGGACCAAAAACACAACTGAAAAAAGTACTGAATGAATGATTAATGTCACAGATAACAACATTTCCTTGGCAATAGTTATAGCTTAATTTAATTTTTGACTTTCCTTCTCCTTTAATTACCTCAAAGTCCAGGTCCCCTACAGGCAAGTTCACGGGCGCCATTTTGTCCCGCACCGTCTTTTTCCTTGATCCGGTGGCGGCACATGCGCAGTAGGACACATTTGCTAGTTGGTACTACTGCACATGTGCCTGAACTTCAAGAAGTGTTCCGATTTCCTTTTTTGGAAACTTTTTGAAATTCAGGCGCATGCGCAGTAGTACCAACCAGCAAATGCGTTCTACTGAGCATGCGCCACCAAAAGCTGAATCAAGGAAGAAGACCGTGCGGGACAAGATGGTGCCCATGAACCTGGACTTTGGGGTATTTAACAGGCTAGGGGCAATAGCCCGGGGGTGGGGGTAGGGAGGGGGCCTATGGGGCGAGCGGTTTTGCACCAGGAGGGTTGCCTTCCCCCTTAACCATGATTTTTCTTTCAGCCAGTAGTAAGGACAACATTGTCCCTTCCACTTTCTTTGGTGTATTCTTTTGATAATATAAGGAATCTATGTATTTACAGGCTCCTTTCTTGGATGTTCTAAACACAATGATGAACGTGTCATTGCCCTTGACCATCGAGGAGCAAGAAGAGTGGGGCAATCCATTATCTGATGAAAAATGCCACCGATATATAAAGAACTACTGCCCTTATCAGAACATCACTCCTCAGGTTGGTCCGTGTACAGCCGAACTGATAACGTCCGTAACTCACAGTTGGTTGAACATTGATCTTCTTATTCTTTCAGGATTATCCCTGCGTTCTGATAACCGCCTACGAGCATGACCAGCGTGTCCCAATACAAGGATTGCTTGGATACATTGCCAAACTACGGAAAGCTGCCAGGGATTATTACTGCCATGAGTCCGGCGTGTCAGGTACTGGGGGTTCCTTAAACTTCTAGAGAGAAATGGCTTGGGAAGCCATGAACCAACTTGAGGGGCGGGGGGGTCAAGAAGAACAATCGTGGAAGACCAGAATAAGATGGGGAAGATGTTGGGCAGCTAGTTTTATGGAGAAGCCATTGTTGTTTGTATAGGGAAAGATCCTCAAAAAAGTTGAGGAAATTGCACTTCCATCGTAAAGGGGTGGTTGACATTTATGTTAACTTTTAGTATGTTATAGACTGGCCAGTTCTAAACAACTTTTCAATTGACCTTTTGTATAGTTTTTTTAATTATTTACCTTCTTCTGGCTCATTCCAGCTTTCAAACGGGGGTCACTGACCCCATCTACAAAAAGCAAACGCTCTGTAAGGCTACAAATGTATTGTTATTGCTACTTTATATTCCTCATCTTTCTATTCAGGCCTCTCCTATTCATATTCCAGTCTCTTATTCAAATCAATGCATGGTTGCTAGGGCCTCCATAAAAGTTTTTTAAAAATCATTGGTGGTCAGGGCCCTCTATAAGAAAAAAAAAAAAAAAACTGTGGTGGCAGGGCCCTGCATAAAAAAACATTTGGGCCCCAGAGAATATTTTAAAATAATACATTGGTGGCCAGGGCATTAAAGAAATAAAAAAACACACATTGGTGTTTAGTAGAACTGAACCCATGACTTCAGGACATCAAGTTTGGCTCTTTTCGTCACTTTGGGTCTGTTTGCGGCTTCGGCAGATCGGCTGTTTTTGTGACTTCGACAGTTCGGGACTTTGGTTTTTCAGAACGGGGACTTGCAAAGAGGTGGCACGGCTTCGGTGCTGCCAAGTGGGGGCCCGTTTATTTAAAAAACTGCAGCACAGCCGGGTCCCCCTTCAGGCCGGAGCCTGGTACAGTTGTACCCCATATGCCCCCCTGATGGTTGCTAGGGTAATTTGGACCCCAGCAACCAGACTGCTTAAATTACAAACTGGAGAGCTGCTGAATAAAAAGCTAAATAAGTCAAAAACCACAAATAATAAGAAATGAAAACCAATTGCAAATTGTCTCAATATCACTCTCTATATCATTCTAATAGTTAATTTAAAGGTGAACAACTCCTTTAACCAAGAGATTGTGGTTCCTTATGTTGCAAAACTTGCTGTATTCCATCTTCAGAATACCCTAGCCCACTAGTGATGTCTGGGGCCGAGACTACTCCTGGGTTACAGGTAGGGTTGCCACCTGAAAAAAAAAATTTACCGGGCGGGGTTGGCATGCTGGGTAAAAGGGGGGCGGAGTTGTGTCACGCAAGGGCATGCTGCAAAAAGGGGGCGGAGCCATGTCACACGAGGGCATGCTGAGGAAGAGAAGGTAAGATAGGACTCCACCCGAGGGCAAGGCCTTTTGTTAAGGTTATTACAAATTACCAGCAGCTACATTGCCGATAAATTTGTAATCCCGGCCCTAGCAGGAATTTTACCGGCTGGGTGGCAACCCTAGTCACAGGCAGGTCCAGGTCCCCACCTGTGATTTAGTACTGCCGACTTCCGGCCCCTAAATTTATAGAATTGTGACATCACTGCAGGGTGGGAGTGGCTCTATAAATAGAGGGATAACGACAGGTTGGGAGGGTGATGGGGTTGGGTCTGTTGTGTGTTGAGGTTTTCTTGACCCGCCCACCACAGCTTCTCTCCTGCCAGGAAACCATTAATCTCAGCCGGAAAGTAATACGTTTCTTGCTGGCCCTATATAGTATCTGATATATAAATTTGAGGCATGAGTATCTCTGATCTGGAAGAGAAAGGTGGCAAGAAGACTTGGTCACTGGATTGCTCTCATTTGCACCGGCTGCAGCTCCCCTATCTTCCTTGGAATCATTCTTGCTATTGGATAATGTCATCAGAAACAATGTAATGACGGGAATACTTCTGTTACAGAATCTAGGATCCCACGTATATATCTAGATGTTCATCCTGGTGGCAGCCATTGTGACTCGCTATCATGGGAGGATTCGCTGAAAAAGGTAAGTGACACTAAGCGGTAGATTTACTAAATTCACATGAATAATTTGAAGTTCGATCAAATTCGAATATGCAGATTAGGCAAAACTTGACCATTGAATATTTGAATTTAATTTTATTTGATGGTCGAAGTACTTCCCCTTTAAATTTTTATTCGACCACCTAGTTCGCCAGATCAAAGCTACAGAATTGGGTATCATTTTTTTTGATCGAATAGAAAAAATTCGATCGATCGAAAAAATTGTTCGAATTGATCGATTCGAGTGATTAATCGAATTGCGGTAAAATCCTTTGAATTTGAAGGATTTTACTTCACATACTATTCACATGGTCGAATTTAGAATTTTTTTCAATTCGAAATTCGATCATTGATAAATCTGCCCCTAAGGGTAATGCTGAAAAAAAACGCAGGCCGAGAACCAGCCCCATACGCTGCCCGGTATCTTACCAGGGGGCAGACACACTTGGGTGATTACCTTTCCATTTTAAGCAGTAATTACTATTACCTTGTCAGTAACCGTGAAACTATGTGCCATAAAATATCGCTAAATTCCACCATGAAGTAACCACTGCCTCTCGCTCTAGGTTGCTACGCATCTTGCTTTTCTACACGTGGAGCTTAAACTGGAGAGACCACATGGCTGCAATAGCTTGACTCAATAAAGCGTCACTCATACAGGTCTCCTGTCTTTCTTGTTCAGTTTATATTACACAGGGTTACCCTGGGATGAAGTGTTAGTTACTGTATTGCCCCTGTTCATAGTTACATAGTTAACCACATTAGCTATTCGCCAGTCTCTCTGCACCATGCCAGACCTCAATGAATCCTGAAAAGAAGAGAGGTTTGGCAATTACAGAACGAAGCTCGTTAATTACCCTGGGATGAATCCCATCTGGCCCTGGACCTTTGTTTATCTTAACATGTTGTAGTTTCTTTTGAATTTTATCATGTGTGAACCATGAATCATTAGTTCTATTATTAGAATTGGGACTATTAATAAGGAAATGGTTCCTCATTTTGATAAGCGGCACCACAAAATGTATGTGTTCAGAATCTGAGCTTTTTGCTTGTTCTCATCCACCAGCTGACCCCCCCTCTGATAATAAAGGTCCTACCCCAGACCAATCATTGGCTGTTACTAGTGATGGGCGAATTTATTCGCCAGGTGCGGTTTCGCAGCGAATTCCTGCGATTCGCTGCTGGAGAATAAATTCAAAAGCGTGCCGCGACTCGTTTCGCGAATTTTTCGCCAATTTGAGAATTTCTTTGGAAATTCGCAAATTTTTCGGTGATTCGAAACTCGGGAGATTAGCCCATCAATAGCTGTTACCAGTAGAAGATTCCCGCTCTGGGATCTCGGAGTGTTCCTGTGCCGGTTCCTTCTGGGCTTGTTTTTGTCACTGTCTATCTCTTTGCTTCCCTCTCATTAATCTCTGATTTTGTCTCACCCCCTGTTTCTCTCTAAACGTTTGTAGTCTCTGTCTGTCACTCTTTGCATGAATCTGGCTGAATGTTTATGTAAGTTGTAATATTGAATCAATAAAGTTTAGATTTGCTTTTTAGGCTAATGGCATTGGCAGAGGGTGTTTTTCCACTCAGACCACTCATATCTTGAAACCTTTCTCCTGCCTCCTGTTCTGAATCACACACAGTTGTGCCTATTGAAGCAAATAAACCAATATCAACCTCTGACTCAGCTGATGACTCCAGAGTTCACACAGTAGCCTGTGTCAATTGCACCAAGTACATCTCACCCTGGTGACCACATTTAGGCTTGAGTCATGGGACAAAATGCTGCTTTGTAGGAACAAAACATGGTGATTGCTCTCAAGACAGCCCTGAACTTATTGAGCAGCATGGACAGGGACATTAGGACCCACCGGGGCAACGATACCAAGGGCCCTCCTTGCAGCCACCTGGGACCTCCTCCTAACACCCACCTCCCACCCCCTTGCACTCATCCTTGTGTACCATATACTGCTTATCTCTGCTTACCTTCCTATGAGCAAGTGCCCCAACAGGCACAAAACCTGTTATGCCTCCATGTCCTAATAAAGTATTTTGTTCCTTTAATTCATTTTTTGTTTTGATTTTTTTTGGGGGGGGGG
>CM044439.1:8416038-8430588 GCA_024363595.1 Xenopus borealis
CCGTGGTGTCCCACCAGGTTTTTTTCCCTTGGTGTCCCACCAGGTTTTTGTCCCTTGGTGTCCCACCAGGTTTTTTTCCCTTGGTGTCCCACCAGTTTTTTCCTGGTGTCAGACTAGGGATTTTTTTCCTGGTGACCCATTGGCCCAGTCAGACCCTGCTGCGATAGTGAGGTAACGAAATAAGCTCAGTAAGTTGCCTGTAGATTGAGATCAAAATTAAAATGTAGGTCACTGCAATGGGGATTTCTTGCCTGACCTCACTCCAATATATAGTAGGGCCGCAGTAGACCTGATTGACAGATTTTCAGAAAAAGGTTATAGGAAGGGGAGATTGTTTTCTTTGGCAAAAGAAGTAGGAAAAACCCCAAGAGAATCGCTGTTAGCAGAGAGACCCCTTAAGAAAGAAACAAACCGTATCCCTCTAGTGAGCACATACGGCAAACAGCAGAAAAGTTTAAAAAATAACTACAACATTTTGGCCAATCGTACATAATGATAAAACTGAGTAAAACTATCACAGATCTACCTCTGTTTTGCTATAAATGGGGGAATACAGTAAGAGATAAATGATGTCTGGCAGAACCAAGATCTAATAGGATGCAGAAATGATTTAAAGGTAATCCCAAGAAAGGTGCATTCCCTTGCCTAAATTGTATATGTTGTTCCTCCATTATTAAAGGAGATGAGGTAAAGCACCCGACAAAGAGTAATAAAATTCAGCTACATTGTTATGCGACTATATGTGCTCTACATGTTAAAATACCTTTGTGGTATAGTATATGTGGGTCAGACCTAGGGTTGCCACCTTTTCTAGAAAAAAATACCGGCCTTCCTATATATTTGTGTTTTCCCTATTATTAACATTGGGATCAACCATCATTTTTACAGGCCAGGCTGGTAAAATACCAGCGAGGTGGCAACCCTAGTGAGACAGCTCCGCAAGTGAAAGAATTAAAAAATATAAAGGCGACATACGTAATTTTAAGAAAGACACTGCTTCCGACACCCCAGTCTCCCGCCATTTTTATTTAAACAAACATCACATCATGTGTCCCAGTTAAAATGGTTGTTGTTAGAAGTAGTTGAAATGCCACAAAGAGGGGGAGACATCAGGAAGCTTTCATTACAAAAAGAAGCAATATGGATCAGAAAATTTAACAGATTAGCGCCTACAGGTAGGAACAATCCATGGAGTGCTTTTTATTACTATGCTTTCTAAAAAAAAATGTATTCAACTCTTACTAATTCTAATGTATGTTTCTTCTCAGTGAGAAAATAAAGCTGCAATCTTTTAGTTGTGAATTTGAGTAGATATATGATTCCCTACAATTACTTTGAAGCCTTGAATTGGTAAGAAATAGTGAGCAGCCTCTATAGAGACAGGTATGATTTTCAATATACGAAAATGAAGATGAAACTACTTGAATGTTTTGAAACAGTTGACATTGTAGCCAAATGGTTTCTATTTGTAGGCCTTTTGCAACACAAGGGGTCAAGTGTATTTATGGACTAAATTGTGGACTTTATTGAATATGACCATGGACAATCACTTATTACACTATTACACCGTCAAGGTCTTGACAATGGTCTTAGATGGAGACCGAAACGTTGACCTGTCCTATATTTTTAATGTGTAACAAATAAAAGTAACTCTTTAAGCCTTTTCAAATCCTGGTGTGCATCTATACTCTTAACAAATTTTGTATGAAAGGCACATGTAGATGGCACCTGGGCAATTTATTCTTTTCTGAATGGTGTGCTGAAACAACTGCACAACTTCAACTTATTTGTGCACTATTCACTATATAGTGGAGTGAGGTCAGGCAAGAAATCCACCCAGATTTTAATTTTGATCTCAATCTACAGGCAACCTATCGCACCTGAGGAGGGTGGGGTTTGTACGGATTTAAGTTGTGTGTGTCGCAAGCAATTGTTAACGCTTGAAAAAGAGCCAAGGGGCTCAGGAACGTGTCGTGTGAATAAAAAGTTTTTTGCAGCTCAGTTTCTGCAGTCTTTTGAAGCCTGTGATCTCCACAAATCTATTTTGCTCAGTGACTTGTGTTTCAGTTGGGTCAGAAGCAAGTGGAACAGGCACCAGGTTCGTGCTACTGGTAAAATCTCTATTTTTTTTTAGTCTACCATGAGGAATATTAGTTCTAAATACTAGGTCTAAATGAATTGTCCTTCAACAACATTTTCAAACTCTCCTGAGAAGTTTCCCACTATCCACTGATAACACAACGATCGTATTTAACACTTGTTACTAACTGAATGTCATGATGTGAATGCCAGAACTATTTCCTATCTTTCCCTAGAGAATAAGCTCTTCTTCGATTATGCCCAACAATACATCCCATGTAAAAGCTTTAGCACTTGGAGTCAGACGAGAATTGTCTGTCATTGTTACCGTAAAGAATAAAACATTCCAGAGGATTAATAAGAGAGAAGATGTGAATTGTTTTATTCCATCATAAAAATGACTTTTTTTTTTCTTTCCCTGTTTCTATGAAATCTGTATATGGCACTAAAGAATTCAGCAGCCGTTATAAAGCAAATCAAAGGCGCTGGTGTAGCAAGCCTTCTCCGAAATGAAACACTTATCCTTGAAGGTGTCTTTCACATGCACTGGTTTGTTTGTCTTGTATTCCAGTATGAGTCCTTCCCCCGGCTGCGTCTGAATGCTGTCTGTGCTCACTACTTTCCCCACCCTGGAACCCTCTGTGCTTAATCTGATTTTTGCTTCCCCGGGAAGATCCGGCACTTCCTGCCTCATGTTTGTGGTCGATGCCTGTCCAAAGTTGAGGACCATCATAAAGACTTTGTTCAGTCCATCAAGTTCTCTCACGTATGTGAAAACATTAGCGTCGCTCCATGTGTAGCACAACCAGCCCCTGTGAAGGGGCAATTCATTGTTTCGAAGACTGTTTAGTTCCCGGTATAAATTTAGAGTTGAATACTGTTCATTCTTTTGTACCTGTGAGGAGAAAAAGCTTTACTTGGGATGTCTTAGGTATTAATGTTTCTTGCTTGAAAGCAAAAGCCAAGGGAAAACCTGATCATTGTGGGTCCTAGACTTTACATACAAAAAATTTCACATCCCGTCTGCCAAAAATTTCAATGAAAACTCTGCTCCACCCCAACCATGGTAAGCTATATTACTTGCTATGGGGCGCTGATCAATGTTTTCCACTTACATTGCATGTTCGAGGGCTTGATCATATTAAAATGATGTTATACTAAGTCTGTGCCCTTTTGCAGACTGGGGATCATAAAAACTAATGTACAAAATAGGGGGTATGTGGAAGGCAAAGTTATAGTGTATTTAAGTATAATGGAAGTGCTAGTTTTAATGCACATTCCCTGTGCCCCTGTCTTCAAAGTAAGTTTGCAAAACAGGGGTTTTTAGTTACAAAGTTATGATCATAAAGTTGAAAAGCCGCCATACCACGTCAAGGTAAACCCCACATGGCGGACCCTAACATATTTACCTTTTTTTGTCATAGTATAAGGAGTCTCTGTGCATAGTAGCATTATTTGTAATCAGTGTCAGTAGAACCTTGGTTTCAGTAGAAAGGATCGATCCTCCCCCGCCAGTATGCGGCTTATAAAGGGAGAGGAATTGTCCAAACCAACATACCCCCTATTTTGTAGATCATAAAAACTAATTGAAGGAACTTATCTAGCCCATGGGCCTCCAGTTGGACATCACAGATGAAAATAAAACCACATTATTCCTAATTGCATCAAGTGTCTGAAATGTACAAGAAAGTCGATTTCTGTATCACTTTAATCTATAGACAAAATATTACCAACTGCTTTATACTTTAGTAGGAAATGTTACTATGGGTAAATAGGCCCGGTTACTGGAAGCACAATATGATAAGGGAATGTGAATACCTACTTCAACATTAACTGCCTCGTAGTCTGGATTGACTGACAGCCATGTTTTGTTCGCTTCGCTAAAGCCAGCGTTGGAGCTGGAATCCCATTGCATGGGGGTCTTTTCTGGGTATTCCATCTAAAATGAAGGAAAGGGGAATTTGAATGGAAAGTTCTGGTTAGTGCTGTCTCTTTAAGGCCAATGTAATAGTTTTCATGAACACAATTAAGCTCAGCATTTTTTTATCTCTAGCATATGTATAAGTGATCACTGAAAAAGAACTTGGTATTACATGACTACATAACCGCTCTTGCCATTATATGACTGTTGAATGCCTCCCTCACTTCAGATTATTCCATTATGATTTTATCTCCGCCTCTGATTGCAAGATCAGCTCCAGCTCAAGAGCAATATGTTTGATCAGCTCCATGCTTTCTCTTGATCTTGGAGCTAGAGGCCTGCATTGGGTTGAGTGGTTTGGATAAGGTTGGAAACCCCCATATCTCCCACCACATACATGAGCTACTGGAACCATGCAGAATAGGCCTGTTTTGACCCTGTGGGGTCAAAAAAATGAATGTAAAAATGTTCAGCAATCTGCCCTGATATGACGTTACTTTTTAGCAATGTCACTTGGGTCACACACCCAGCTGCAGGAGACTGGGACAAAGGTTAAAAAACTTGGATTTGGGATGGTTTGGACAGCAAGGGGAAGATGACAATGTGCTTGTCCAGGTTGGGTATGAGTCTAGCAAACTAAACCCATGCAGGACTCTACTTTGAGTGTTTCTGATGATTGATATAGGAAGATCTGTTTTTATACAAGATTTTTCCCTTCATAATCAAGTTATATCCCCTGTTACTTACTGGATTGTATTCTTGAGGATTGTCTGTGCTGACTTGAGGAGAGCCGTCCTCCATTCCCAGTTCCTCTCCATAGTAAGTTGTAGGTGTACCAGGAAGTGTCAGGAGGAGCATGTTCATCACATTGACATATTGTCTCCCAACACGAGATGCAATGCGAGAATTGCTGGGGCCTCCCACCTAATCAAACATACATGATCAGTTTTAAATGGAAAAGGGGTAAAAAGGAAGGATTCTGGTGTCTGGTGAAATGTTTAGTCAAGCACTGGAATGTGAAGAGTATTTTAAGTTTTACCATCCAGTTGGGCCACTTTCCCGATGGCATGGCTTTCATCCACAAGTTCACCGTGGAATATATAGAATTGCCATCAATATTTGCTTTGTTCAGATCAAAGAGGTAGGAGTTCAGGGGAAAGTCAGCTTCCTGGATGAACGAGTTTCCATAATACAGCATTGTCTTGTCAACGGCCGCCTGATCATTGGATTCTGCGCCCATAAACCTGAAAAAGGCCACATAGGAATCCATCGTTGGTCTCTGTAACCAGGAACCATACCTCACCTATGGATTTGCTTTATATGTATATTCATTTTACAATGTGACCTCCAAGTATTTCATAAAAGACACAGTAATAGCCCCAAGTCCCTCTCAGACAATCATCAGCCAATACGCAAGATATCTAATCTCCAGAAAGCTTAATTTATTAGCTGCAGGGAGTTACACCACAGTTGCATATCACAAGAGTGGTACTTTGATGTATGCCGTGGGTCCATGGAGTACTGCCTGTGGCAGAAGAGTGCCCCAACCGCTCTGACTGGCAATCTGTGGATTCTGACAAATGCCAGAGGGCTGCCATAAGATGCCATGGGCAGTTACTATGTATTGGACATGTAGGAAGCTGTGCCAGGGCCTATTATGAATCCCAAATAGAAAAGCACAGTTCTGGTGGTGACATGGTTTGTGTGGATCAGATAGAGTGGCTGTGCATATGGATCTTTTTTTCCATTGGGGCACCATTTTATTTATGAGTAGGGCCCATCACTCATGGGGTCCAGATGATCCATGGCCTAATAATTGGGGTTATGTGAGAAGAAACGCACTGCTAACTAAAAAATATGGCCCCCCTTGATTTGTGATGGTAGTCCTGCCAATGGATGCAGCACGTTTGACCTAACTACATCCTTAATAACAGACTCGTTGTGAGCCCCCACAGAGCTGCTGTTAAGCTTAGAATACTAGTGTAAGAAACCAAGTGGGTTTCAGATTTTGATTCACCGTTAGATCCAATATATTTTTTAGGGGGGCTCCTTTCCTAGCAGATGAATTAGTGCTCACTCAAATAACTGCTTCCAGCACAAACAAAATCTAACAAAATAACTGCCTTTGGCACAAATCCTGCATGTAGAGAGACATGATTTCTTGTTATTTAGGCAAAAGGAACCCCTGTATGAAGAGAGACAGATGCTAAGGGGGAGAGTGAAGATTAAATAAATATTCAAAGGAATATATTCAGAACATGTCTCATTTCTGTATGATGAAGTTTATGTTAAATCTTCAGTTCAGTGATCATTTAATTTAACATTAATGTGCAAATATAATATAGAAAAAAATGAAGTCAGCTATCACATGTTAATAATAATAATCATACAATTTGCCAGTGCAACATGCTAGTAGCACAAATATGGATTTACCTATATCGTCCCGGTTCTCTGCTATACTTATTAATGGTTTGGCGGAAATTACGAATGATGTCGTGCATCCCCACCTGGGTGGTTGTATAGTCATGGAAAAGTTCTGAATAGTTTGAAATTGTGTCCTAAAATGGAAACATAAGACATTCATTTTCATGAGGACCTTCAGCTACTAGATACCACTTAAGGTTACTTTTTGGAGTCAAAAATGACAGCCTTCCTAGATTTTCTTTCTAGCAACTTGCAAAAGCTCTATGTGGAGATATAGGTTCACTTCTGTGGAGTTCACAGAGCATAAGTGGTTGGTTGGTTGCATCTCTGCAGGTGGCTTATTAGTAGTTGGTGGTGGAGGAACTTTGCCTGTTAAGCTCTAGAAGGGTCCCAAAGTTCTGCCTTGTCTCAAGGTTTGTAGAAGGAAGCACCAGGGCATAAAATAATCTCTATAGTTGAACCACTTGCACACAATGTACACAAACTTCCATGTTGCATATCTATTATTGCTAAAGTCTAGGGACAGAGTTATGGCCCTCAGTTTTGGTGGCCCTATAAGCTAATGCTTTCTTCTATAAAGAACAATTAAGGTTATTGTTCACAGGCAGGCATTTCCTTCTTGAATGAAATGACAGACCATCTGCTTGTGTATTGGGCTAAATCAATTGCTTTTCAGACACATATTGTATTACAATGAAGATTGAGGCCTGACCCACCTCAATCTTCATTCTAATACAGAGCAGAGATGCAGGACACCAGATAAAACAGACCTTGAATATACTAAAAGGCCATTAGCATAAATATATGTGTTTCTACAACCAGGAACACCTCTTGAAAGTCCCCCCCAAAGATAATTATACTCACTGGGTTTTGTAATTTGTTAACCTGAGGTTCATCTCTAAAATGTTCTGCTTCTAAAAGGAATTTGGCTGAATTTATTGTGAATCCATCAACTCCTTTCTCCAGCCAGAATTTTATTATGTTCTATGGAATAAAAATAAATAAAACTTCAAGATCTTTAAGTTTCCATGTTCTCCACTGTACCCATAAACGTAAGATAACATATCACATGGCAAAACAACATAAGGGCTCATCTACTAATCTGTAGGGATAGGTCTACATACGTTTCTCTATACTTGATTACCACCTGTTGGTTTTGAATTGGACCTGCAGGTGGAAACACTAAGCTTGAACCAAATTTCTGCAAGATACAAAGTAGAGCGCATGTGGGCATAAGGTTGCCATGGAATTACCAACTTCCTTGAGGAAGTATGACTTCCAGTGATCTTTTTCCTATTGTAGCTACACACAACTGACTTGCACATAATGGATTTCACTCAATGTAAGCATTGGGGTGCTGGACATGCCACAGTTGGATATAAAATGCAACTCCACACGCTCTACTTTGTAGAGAATACTCTGTGGAAACAGTATAATGAGTATAGAAACATGGATTGATAGTGATGCACCAAATCCAGTTTTCGGTTCGGGATTTTGCCAGGATTTCGTCCGAATCCTTGTGCCTGGCTGAACCGAATCTGAATTCTAATTACATATGCAGACTAGGGGCAGGAAGGGAAATCACATGACTTCTCATCACAAAATAAGGAAGTAAAAACATTTTTTCCCACTTTTTCCTTTCCCTCCCCTATTTTTCAAACAATGATTTGGATTTGATTCGGTATCCAAATCCACAAAGGATTCAGCCGAATCAGTGGATTTGGTACATCCCTAGTTGAGAATGTAGTACTTTGCACTTTGTTTGGTCATTACTTATGCAAAAAAAACAGCAATGCGCAAAGAGTTATTTCCATGATTTCTTCGGTTTTCATCGGCATAGTGCAACTTTGCTTATAACCTTTCATCAATACTTGATTTTAAGGCAATAAATGATAATCTGCTGAGACAGACAATCTGTGTCACTCACATGACTTAGTTAATAATTATGAATCTGAACAATTTTTATAGTTTCAAAGGTTCCTTGGACAACTTGTCATTAATGTTAAGAGAGTGACGCGGGTAATTACGGCTTCGTGCAAAAGCCTTCAAGTGTAAAGATCCATAGTTGGAGAAGTTATTGACGTAACTGTTTAACAAGCTGATTGCGGTGTGAACTTATTAACCTCCTTAACACAAGGCTGCCATGATTCTGCCAGAACAATCACTCCTTGCTAATGATGAGGGGGAACGTTTAGAAGAAGATTCAGCAGTCAGGAGATAAGACAAGTGAAGAACATAACATGTCAAACTGTAGACAATGCACATTCTTTGTAAACTGAAACTGAAAGTCTTTAGATAAAATCCTTCCAAAAAATGGCTCATTTTGCCAAAAACAGTCCCATACCACTCACAGAACTACGTCCAAGTAGTGGAGATACAAAAGTCAACCGAGAGCTGGAGACTTTGGACTGGGACACTGATGAAGTAACGATAGCGCAACTTCGCTACTTTTCTCCCTGAATGCAAATTTGCATTTTAGTGAATTAGCGTCTGGTGAAAAATAGCCTGGCAAAGATTGGCGAATTGAGGCAAAGGCGTTGCTAGCGCATTTCGGGGCTGATTGAATTTGCCCCTATATATTACTTGTTTGTATTCTGTACATATTATTCATAGTATGTTCTTAGCGGAATTTGTACATGAAGCTAGCAATGTATTTGTATGACTGCAATGTGTTCTTGTGGGTATTTTACATAAAATTGTCAATGCTTTATCCTCAAATGTCTTCTGGGGGATCCTATATAGAACTAGATGTATTTATCCAGCCATTTTTGGGCATAATCATTAAAACTGGCGTTGTATTTATGTTTGTATTATGCCTGAAACTGGCATTGTATTTATCCTGCCATGTGTTCTAAGATCTACCTGTATTGCTATAGTAACAGGGGTATTATACTTGAAACTAGCATTACATTTGTCCTGTCGTGTGCTTTGGGGACCATTATACATGGAATTAAGCCTAAGATACTGTGAAGAAATACATGTTTTTAAAAGAAAACTTTCATGAAAATTTAGTATAAGCTTCATCATTTCAAAATATGAAACTTTCTAAATACAATCAATTAAAAATTATGTACCGTTTTTGAAATAATCAAGTTTATCTTTGCTATCAGCATCTGTTTCTCTTCATTCTGTCTTCATGCAGCAGTTGGGTGTCAGATAATCATTGACAGTTACATCCAATATATCTTATAGGGGGGCTCCTTTTGCCTAGAACAGGGGTCCTCAACCTTTTTTTCACATTCAATTGTAAAAATAGTTGGGGAGCAACACAAGCATGAAAAAGTCCCTTGGGTTGCCAAATAAGGGCTGTGATTGGTCATTTGGTGGTCCCTATGTGGACTGGCAGCCTACAAGAGGCTCTTCTTGACACTATACTTTGTTTTTATGCAATTAAAACTTGCTTTCAAGCTTTGAATTAAAAAATAAGCACCTGCATTGAAGACCCTGAGAGCAACATCCAAGGGGTTGGAGAGCAACATGTTACTCACAAGCTACTGGTTGGGGATCACTGGCCTAGAAGATGTATTAGAGCTCACTCTATTAAACTCACCAGACATCATGTCTCTCTACATGCAGCAGTTGGGTGTCAGATATTCATTGACAGTTACATCCAATATATCTTATAGGGGGGCTCCTTTTGCCTAGAAGATGTATTAGAGCTCACTCTATTAAACTCACCAGACATCATGTCTCTCTACATTCAGCAGTTGGGTGTCAGATATTTATTGTCAGTTACATCTTTTTTGGGGGGGTCTCCCTTTCCTGGTAGAGCTCACTGAAGTAACTGATTCTATTATAAACAAATCTTAATTACAAAATGACTGACTTTGGCACATATCCTACAAGTAGAGAGACATTATATCTTGTTATTTGAGGAGAGTGAGCGCTAATACACCTTCTAGACTTAGAATTTTAAATCGATATATAGAGAATGTCTATTTCAGTATGATGAAGCTTATATTACATTTTCATTTTCGCAATAGTTTCACTTTAAGCAGCCTCCCCAAGCACAAACATCACCATGGCTATGCGATAGTGGTAATTGTGGCTAAATTTAATTAGAATTTACTCATTTGTTTTTGCAAGACAGATAACAAAATAGAGATAAGTGTGATAAGAAGTCCTGATGAAGGTAGTTAATAGATTACTAATGTATCAGCTGAATTGGACTGACATTTATTTCTTTAGATTCTCTACTCAGGTATAGCAGAGTTAATAATACACTAAAATGATAAACAACATTTTTGCAGCTAGTAGTGAGATTTAGTAAAGCCGGTCATGCACAGGCAGCTTTACGTTGGCAGCTTTTTTTCAGTGTGGTACCTGCCCAACCAATATCTGGCCAAGAATTGTCAATATCTGGCTGAAAATTGTCAACCAGCAGGTTTGAAAATCTGAAAATGAGTGCATTAAGGTGGCCATACATGGGCAGCTCCACTGCTTTGGAGAAGTTGACAAACAAGCGACATTTGGCTGATCTGATTGTGGGCCCTAGGGCCTGACAATCGGATCACAAGGCCAGAAATGCAGGTGGTGGAATTGAGGACAACATCAACGAACCATTGTGGTCCTCAATCCAACTGGACATCTGGCCAATCCATTGTAGTCCTCAATTCAACTGGACGTTTGGCCAATTTTCCTTGGATGGCCCCATATACTCTCAAATATGCTGCTGAAAGCTGTTGCCAGCTTTTTTCAGCCCATGTATGGCCACCTTTAGTATGTTGATCCAGCCCGGTCTGATGGGTCTTTGTAGGCCTCACTTTATGGTCTGATTATTGGACCTAGGGCCAACTATCAGATCAGCCTGATTTGGCACAACATGTATGTGGCCAAATCGGGCCTAGATCTGCTCATCTGGATGACCTCACCAAACAAGCGGACCTTGTATATGGCCTCTTTTAGGGCACAATTAGTTTTGAGTCTGAGATCACGACAGAAAGAAGGCAATTCCTTCTAAATCACTGAACATTTTGGAGGCTTGAGGAGAACAAGCCATTATGGGAAGCAAGCTAAGTTAATTTGCAGGGTTTGAGCAGTGATCAAATCTCCTGGTGCTGCTTAGACCAGTTACTACAGAACTCTTTATTGACATCATTGGGAAAATGAATGGGAACTAAGTTTGTACCTAATTACATAAATACATTTAGACGAGAAAATTAAAAAAAACATTCATGACAATGGTTCACCTGGTCCTACACTGATGATTCAGATCATTATTATTTCATGGAAAAAGAAAAGCCACATTCCCAGATTAAATATAAAATCTAAACTGATGACTACCATGTGCATTTGTTATTATTATGTGTAGCTCAAAACCAATCTTTCTGTTTGAATGGATTAGGGCTGTCCAAATAGAGGCCCATGTCAGGGATTTGAAGTGTGCAGACCTAGTTGTAGGGAAGGCATCTTCCAGTTGTTTTGAGTAAATACATTTTCCAAGATATTAAGACACTACTCACTAGGATTTCTTCATTTACGTCTGGATTGTTGAAATCCAGATCTGGCTGCTCCTTCTTGAACTGATGCAAGTAACATTGTTTTCTGGTATCATCATATTCCCATGCAGTATCTCCATAAAAACTGACCTGCAAATATTATTAAAGTTGAAGGAATTTGGAAAGCATGTTATCATTGTAATTAGTAAAAGTAACCCGTACATGTTATACAGTCTATATACAAAGTCTATATGTAGGAACTGAACAAGTTTGCTCTGGAAGCTCCCAATTTGGGATCAATTCTGGGATCAATGGCTGGTTCCCTGGTAACTGCTGAATCTGATAAGCCTTAACCGAGCCTGATCAACCCCAAGCCTGCCATGATCCATATTGTTAGTCGTGATAGTTAAATATTCTATTTAAACCACTCATCAGTCAAGGTCCCTCTACACTACTAGATCAACTAGGGGTTGCAAAGTCTGCTTAAGGTTAGAAGATCATTTGGAAAATCCAGGGCACTTCTAACAAATGCAAGTTGCTGGGCCGCATTGATTGAAAACTGATTATATGCAATCTGTTGAATTTTCTAGACATTTCTCCAATTGGTAGAGTCTGCAGCCCTTTACAGGGATAATGTCATGGGAAAACAAGTTTTTTTCAAAATGCATCTGTAAATAGTGGTGCTCCAGTGGACGTTTGCACTGAAATCCATTTTTCAAAAGAGTAAACTGATTTTCCTATATTTAATTTTGAAATCTGACATGGTGGCTAGACGTATTGTCAGTTTCCCAGGTGTCCCCAGTCATGTGCTAAATTTCAGTCACTCTTTACTGCTGTACTGTAAGTTGGAGTAATATGGCCCTTCCCCGCCAGCAGTTCATCAGCAGAACAATGGGAAGGTAATCAGATGTCAACTCCCTGGTAGATATAAGAACAGCACTCAATAGTTAAAATCCATGTACCACTGCAACTCCTTCAATTACATTGAGTAGGAGAAACAACAGCCTGCCAGAAAGCAGTTCCCTCCTAAAGTGCTGGCTCTTTCTGAAAGCACATGACCAGGCAAAATTACCTGAGATGCACCTTCACTCCAATATTACAACTAAAAAATACACTTGGATTAGGAATTACATTTGATGTGGTAGAGTGAATTATTTGCAGTGTAAACAGTGTAATTTGGGAATATAAACTACAGCATAAAAATCATGACAGCATTCCTTTAATCGTGTCCAATGTACATTTTATCTAAGAATGGCGTAGTTTTTTTGTCCCCCATGTTACCAACACTTAATCGCATTGGTCAAAATGCCATTTATGGTCTGAAATAGGAAACCAAAGGAATGTAGAAACAAGTGTTCCTGAGCAATTCCTACAAGACCCACAGAAGTCCACTTTAAGGTCAATGACTCCATGTGCCAATTGCATATTATTCTAAATGCTCTCCCAAACAGCCATATATAATGTAGAAATATTAGCGCTTACCCAGTTATTTGGAGGTACGACTAGACCACCACCAGCTTGCATACAGTCGTGCCAAATGTAGTAATCCGTGTATTTACCAGTACGATTCCTACTCAGTTGAAACCACTTGTGCTTATTGCTCGTGTGATTAGGGATTAGGTCAATGATTAGTTTTAGGCCTAGTAAAGCAAGGGAGATAGTAGCAGAGTTAAAGAGAAAGCACAAAACTCCTGCTAAGTTTTAGCAAATATTGTAGTTGGAGAAACTCACCCTTATCATGCATTGCCGCGATCATATTCTCGAAGTCTGCCATGGTTCCGAAAGTCGGGTCAACTTCCATGAAGTCATCAACGGCGTAATTGAAATCCTTTAAGGATGATTTGTAGAATGAGGCAACCCAGACGTTTTTTATGTTAAGGTAAAGGAAATGATCGACTTTTTCTTGTACTCCTGTAATGGACCGAAATGGAATTCAGAGGAAGGTGGGGTCACAAAAGAATTGTTAATAAGGTTCTATCATTCAAGATATAATGTGCATTTGCTCCTCAGAACTGCAAGTAGTGAACTAAATATTTAGCAGTAACAGTCCAGTCTTGCTTTATGGCTGATACTCTGGACATCTCCATAACTGGACGTTCTTTCATAGGAGTCGTTGGTGTTCTGCATGAAAGACTATGGGTGACCAAGTCACTTGGCTTGACCCTATCTTACATAGAAATCTTTGCTGAGGAGCCGGCTACAAAATGGAAAGTGGGAACATAAATCAGGTGGGTTGGCCAGGTCAGGTATGTGTTCAGCATGTAGCCTATGGGAGGTCACAGTTAATGCCCTGATTATACTCCCTGCAATGTACTTACACCATGGTATAACTTTATTCACCCACCATTGACACTTGCAACACAGTCATTTAATGTGGCCGTATCTGAGGTAGCTTTCACTGCTGAGGTGGCACCTATCGGATATATTCTCCCAGTGTATCAAGTTTATGGAATGGCTAATGGCCAGCAGTGCAGTCTGGCGTGCCAAAACATTTCCAGAAACAAAAAGTGTCACCATGACCTGCAGCTTTTTTCAAAGCTGACAGTTGTGGTCTAGCAACTTGAGTACCTGGCAAGATTTTCATTAAAGGTAACCTGTCATGGGAAAAAATGTTTTTTTTCAAAACATATCAGTTAATAGCGCTGCTTCAGAAGAATTCTGCACTGAAATCCATTTCTCAAAAGAGCA
>CM044439.1:8483763-8502389 GCA_024363595.1 Xenopus borealis
TAGCCACCACCCAGTGAATATAATAACCCCCCTTAGCCACCACCCAGTGAATATAATAACTCATCTCTGGACCCAGTGAATATAATAAATGACCTTAGGCAACATGGATTGTAGAAAGGAGAGCACTCAAACTGCTTTGTCGAGTGCTCTCCTTTCTACAACTCATGACAATTTAGCAAAGGTAGCACGCTGGAAAATAACCCCTGTTTTTGGTAGTATATGACCTTAGGCACCACCCAGTGAATATCATAACCCCCCTTAGGCACCACCCAGTGAATATAATTGCAAACCTTAAATCCAGGGCTGGTGCACTTTATAACCAGAAGGAGCACTGTCCCTGAGTCCAAGCTTAGCAATTATATTAACAGAGGGGAGCCCAGCACATTGGCACTCCCAGTAAATACCACATCAACACATGATAGAAAATATCGCCTGCCCTAAGCGCAACAGCACGTGGGCAATAGTGACTGCACTAGCCATAAAGCCTCTTAAAGGGAACATGTCATGGGGAAAAAACTTTTTTTTCAAAATGCATCAGTTAATAGCGCTGCTTCAGAAGAATTCTGCACTGAAATCCATTTCTCAAAAGAGCAAACAGATTTTTTTAGATTTCATTTTGAAATCTGACATGGGGCTAGACATATTGTCAATTTCCCAGCTGCCCCAAGTCATGTGATTTGTGCTCTGATAAACTTCAATCACTCTTTACTGCTGTACTGCAAGTTGGAGTGATATCACCCCCTCCCTTTCCCCCATGCAGCAGCCTAACAACAGAACAATGGGAAGGTAACCAGATAACAGCTCCCTAACACAAGAAAACAGCTGCCTGGTAGATCTAAGAACAGCACTCAATAGTAAAATCCATGTCCCACTGGGTACTATTCAGTTACATTGAGAAGGAAAAACAACAGCCTGCCAGAAGCAGTTCCCTCCTAAAGTGCTGGCACAAGTCACATGACATGGGGCAGCTGGGAAATTGACAATATGTCTAGCCCCATTACAGGTTTCAAAAGTGAATATAAAAAAATCTGTTTGCTCTTTGAGAAATGGATTTCAGTGTAGAAGTCTACTGGAGCAGCACTATTAACTGATGCGTTTATAAAAAAAAACGTTTTCCCATGACAGTTTCCCTTTAAACAGTCACTGCTTGCCATAGGGTTCTATAAGAAATGCGCTAGTTACAGCAAACGCTGTATCGACAGGCTAAAGTGCACTTTTAAATACCAAAACAATGGCAGCAACAGTCAAAATGCCCAGTTGCCAAATCCCTAATAGGTAAATATAGCAGATATAGTTGCATGTGATTAAAGGAATACGGTCAAGGGCAAAAACTGCCTTTTTTTATTTCAAAATTATCAGTTAATAGTGCTGCTTCAGCAGAATTTTGAAGTGAAATCGGTTTCTCAAAAGAGCAAACAGATTTTTTTTTTTAATATATTTAATTTTGAAATCTGACATGGGGCTAGCAGGGCCGCTCGGGCCATGAGGCAAGGTGAGAACTTTCTCTCAGGCGGCACGGAACGGCCAGTTACAAAGGGCGGCAAAAAGCCGCCTCTTGTAACTTTAAGAGCCGAATTTCCGGGTTTTAACCTGGAAATTCGGCTCCGCTAGTGCAGAGAGTGCAATTGTGCTCAATGCACTAGCGATACCGCCCCTTTTCACCCGCTCCGACGCTGATTTTTAAGCGCGGAGTGGGAAGGGGGACATATTGTCAGTTTCCCAGCTGCCCCCAGACATGTGACTTGTGTTCTGATAAACTTCAGTCACTCTTTAGGGTAGGGGCAGACGCCAGATGACGAAATCTCCTCGAATCTGCCCGACTAATTGCCTCTTCTGCCAGGTGACAATCACCCGAACTGCCTTCTGCCTGCTAAAATGAAAAATCGCCTACGCTAATGCACTTGCGGCGCTTTGATTTCTGGAGTCGCCCAAAGTTGGAAATCGAAGCGTGCAAGTGCATTAGCACAGCAATTTTTCATTTTAGCAGACGGAAAGCAGTTCAGTGAGATAGATGTCTGGCAGAAGAGGTGATTAGTCGCCAAGCGATAATCTCCCCAAATCTGCCCGTCTGCTCCAACCCTTACACAAAATAACAGCTGCCTGGTAGATCTAAGAACAACACTCAATAGTAAAATCCAGGTCCCACTGAGACACATTCAGTCACATTGAGAAGGAGAAACAACAGCCTGCCAGAAAGCAGTTCCATCCTAAAGTGCTGGCTCTTTCTGAAATCACATGACCAGGCAAAATGACCTGAGATGCACCTACACACCAATATTACAACTAAATACACTTGCTGGTTCAGGAATGACAATTTATATTGTAGAGTGAATTATTTACAGTGTAAACAGTGCAGTTTAGAAATCAAAACTACACCATAAAAATCATGACAGAATCCCTTTATATCCCTTGGTATGTTATAGAATGGTCAATCGTAAGCTACTTTTCAAGTGGCCGTTTTTTTTTTTAAGTTTTTTTATTATTTGCTCTACAGAGCTTAAATGCTGTGTAACCTGACCATTTTCTCATTTGAATGGCTGCCCCCATGGTTACACAGCAGATTGTTTATATATAAACTATAGTAGTACTTATCTATTATCTACTGTGTATCCTGTGCTTGAATGGCTGCCCCCATGGCTACACAGCAGCTTGTTTATATAAACTATAGTAGTACTTATCTGTTATCTACTGTGTATCCTGTGCTTGAATGGCTGCCCCCATGGCTACACAGCAGCTTGTTTATATAAACTATAGTAGTACTTATCTGTTATCTACTGTGTATCCTGTGCTTGAATGGCTGCCCCCATGGCTACACAGCAGCTTGTTTATATAAACTATAGTAGTACTTATCTGTTATCTACTGTGTATCCTGTGCTTGAATGGCTGCCCCCATGGCTACACAGCAGCTTGTTTATATAAACTATCACAGTGTCTCTGAAACACACAAGTTTTACAACTGCAGGGCAACACTGCATTATATCAATCCTATTTTAAAACACTTTCATTTTTTGAGGTTACTTTTCCTTTAAATGCACAGTAGACTGTTGTACAAGTCTAATCCCGCTGTATAATAAACTCTCCCTTACCTGTGAACCAGAGACACAGAAGGCAAACATTAAAAAGGGGGGGGGGGGGGCATTAGTAAGAAGAAGAGCAAAATAATCCTTAAATGCTTTAAAGCAATAGAAGAACAGGGATAAGAGTTTTCTTACACATGATTAGCACAAAGGAAGATTACCCCTTTAAAATGGGACACACACAAAAAAAGAGAATTTTGTTAAATGAAAGAAAATGTCAGCACTATCCAACACAACTTAAAACTATTTCTATTTCAATGTCAATTTTGATTGAAAGGAACATTGGGTTTCCCCCCCCCCCCCCTTTTCTGCACTGTTGGGTCTGAATCTTGAAGCCATGGTCTATATATGATCAGTGCAACAGTCAGAGGCAGCAGTGCAGAGAATAATCAAGGGGCAGACGTGTGTAATATATAGGGTGTGCGTCCCCTTTAACGTTGAATTAGTAACGAGCTGTGCGGGAAATGTCCCTGCCAGGCTACCGTGCCAGTTTAGGCTTGGGGCCGCCGGGAATGGCAGGACACCAGCAAGCGCTCACTCAGGGCCTCACTTCAGCAGCCGGGAGGGAATGTGCTTTACGTTACAGGCTCCTCGGGGAACTTACCTAACGGCCTGAGCCGCGCTCTGTAACGCCCCTTCTACTGTGTGGAGTAAGCGAGGCCCACGCGCATCTCTCGGGCCCCAAACCGAAGGTGAAAGGAAAGACAGGGCCCCTGTCCCTACGAGACAACGGAAGTGTGACAGCGGCGGCCCTTCCCCCTATTTACAGCCTCATCGTGACAAGCAGAGGAGGGCTGAGAGGTCCCGGTCAGATTTTACATGACGCGGTTGCCACTAATGGAACGACCGTGAGGGCCTCCTAAACTCCCAAACGACCGAGCACGGCAGCGACTGCAACGTGGGGGGTGGGGAAAACAGAACGCCGCCGCGTTACTCCAGTTGGTCAACGTGCGGCAGAAGCGAAAGACACGCCGGAAGGTCATTGGCTGAAAGCGTTGTCCGTCAGAAACTATACCCGCTTGCTATTGGTTTAACCGCTTGACAGTCTCCCCCGGACATTTTCCCTTGTTTTCTTGTACGTTTAAAAATTGCGGGCTTCTGCGTCTTACAACATACTAAAACTGTAAAGCGGATCATTCAGGCGGCCCCGTACAGGAAGAATAGGCGATAGCGAAAAGTACGTCACCAACCTTATTTTAAAGCGACGGTGTCGCTCAGTAACTTCCCCTGATGGAATTGGCTGCTTCTTGTTGGTTGACGTGTGTCCTGACCTATAGCAAACTAGAACAGCTTATGTCAGGGGGTGGGGACGCCAAAAAAATTAATGTTGTTTTCTTCAGTGCGAAGCTTTAGGGGCGGGGTACTTGGCAGAGTCCCGTATGTAACATGAAATCATCGCAGTCCAATCGTTGTGGAGGCTGACGTCATGGTCTCACCATAACAACTTGGTCATCCCACTCTGCCATGTTTGTGCTGGCTGTGGCTGTGCGTTTCTTACTCAAATATACCCAGTTCATAAATAAATGTTAATCCCTCCAATAACTGTCCAATTAATGTCTAAGGTTGTTCTGTCTGAGTATGATATGTTCTGAGTATGATATATCAGGGCATGTGAAGCTGTTTACTCCTGTGGGGATTACTGTAGAATATTGTTCCTGATTTTGACAGAAAACATTTTGTCTAATGACTGGAAATCTCATTCAGCCTGACCAACTGCATAAAAATATTTCAGTTTAGAGTCCTGTGGTGGGCTGGGTACCTGAAAACCTGCTATACCCTGCTAGTTGTGGGTAGAAGTTCTGGGTGCGGGTATAGTCGCAGGGCGGCAGGTTTGCGGGTAGGGTTGCTACCTTTTCTGGAAAAAAATACCGGCCTATTTATCCTTTTTCCCTATTAATGACATTGCGATCAACTATCATTTTTACCAGCCGGGCCTGTAAAATACCAGCCAGGTGGCAACCTGATTTGCAGGTCGTGGGTCGGCCCATGGGTCTTCTCAACAGCAAGTTTTACTCTTTTTGGTCACACCTACTTCCGATGATGTCAATTCCGGTAACAATAACAGCACTTACTGATTCTTGATGGTCAACGAGTCCGGGTTGCGAATAGGGTATTTGCGGGTCCAGACGGGTAAGAATGTGGGCTGCTGGTCCTGGTTGCAGGTTGCCGGGTAAGGGTCGGGTACAGTTACGAAAAATGGACCCGTGCAGGTTTCTATTTCAGTGTTCCCATAACCACAAAGCAGTACCTTGACCAGTCTTTGGTTTATAAAACTATAGTAATAACAAGGGTAGTGATGACGCCCCCCACACCTAGGGTTGCCACCAGGCTGGTATTTTACTGCCCTGGCCAGTAAAAAGTATGGTCGATCCCAATGTTATTAGTAGGGAAAAAATATAAATATATATGAAGGCCAGTATTTTTTCCATACCCACACCATACTCCATTCCACCCAGACTATGTGCCCTGCCCTTCCCTTGCTCTTAGATTTGCCACCTTTTCTAGAGAAAAATACTGGCATTTCTATATATTTACATTTTATCCCTTTTAATAACATTGGGATCAACCATAATTTTTACCAGCCAGGCTGGTAAAATACCAGCCAGGTGTGTTGGTGGAAACTAGGGATGCACCCAATCCACTATTTTGGATACTGAACTGAATCGGAACCCTAATTTGCATATGTAAATTAGCAAGGAGGAGGTTAAAAGCGTGCTTCCTTGTTTTGTGACGAAAAGTCACATGATTTTTCAGATTTGGTTCGGCCAGGCACAAGGATTCGGCCGAATCCTGCTGAAAATGGCCGAATACCAAACCGAATCCTGGATTCGGTGCAACCCTACTGGAAACCCTACCTGCTGGGGGGTATAAATAGGGAAGATGCCTGTAAAATTTAGGAGAGTTCACAGGCAATATTGAACTGGGATGCTCAGGGCCCACCAGAAGCCCTTAGATCAGTGACACCCAACCATTACCATTTGAGTAACATGTTGCTCTCCAACCCCTTGGATTTTGCTCCACGTGGCATCAAAGCAGGAGCTTATTTTTGAATTCCAGGCTTGGAGGCAAGTTTTAATTGTACAAAAACCAGCTGTTCTGCCAAACAGAGCCTCAATGTTTGGGGGGTACAGGTTTTTTTTCCTAACAGGTTGAATTCTCCTTTAATGGGGTGAGGTAACTTGTTGGCAGTTCTATAAAAGTTCCTGCCGTCTCCCTTAATACTAGCCACTTAAGAAAAACACATGCTGTATGAGTAATCCAATCAGTTCCACTGCATGCTAGTATAGCTTGCCCATGCATCAGCTCTACTGATTAGTGATTAGCCCTTTATTCTATTTATTTCAATGTGTGGGTTTGATATCTGAAAAATATTATGATTATATGCTAATTTCACAATATTTCCTACCATAATCCCATTTAAATATACCAATTTAAAAATGCATCCTGTGGAGCTGTGCAAAAATATGTGGAAGTGGGTGGGTTGGTGGTCTCTCAAGACTTCTTGAAAATTCTCTAGCTGCTTTGCCATTAAAATCTATGGGAATCTTTCACAATGCCTAACTCCCCCTGGAGAAAAATTTGAGAGGTATATGATAAGTACCCTGATTTTAAAAATAAATGCACAAAATGCTGCAAGAGTTTTCCAGCAGGAAATATCAAGAAGATTTTTGATTTATTATAAATCTGCCTGTAAAGGGGTGGTTCGCCTTTAAGTTAACTTTTAATATGTTATAGAACGGCTAATTATAAGCAACTTTTCCGTTTGTCTTCACTATTTATTTTTAGTTATTTGTCTTTTATTTCTGACTCTTTCCAACTTTCAAATGGGGGTCCCTGACCCATCTAAAGAACAAATGCTCTGTAGGGCTGTAAATGTATTGTTATTGCTACTTTTTATTACTCCTTTTTCTATTCAGATACTCTGTTCATGTTGCTGTCTCTTATCCAAATCAATGTAGGGTTGCTAGGGTAGTTTGGACTCTAGCGACTAGACTGCTAATATTTCACGCTGTTGAATTAATAGATAAACTATTAAAAAACCACAGATAAAAAATTAAAAACAATTGCAAATTGTTCGCTTTTAGTATGTTATACAATGGCTTATTCTAAGCTACTTAATTTTCAATTGGCCTTCATTTTTTTCTTTTTTTATGCATTTGAATTATTTACGTTTTTTTTCTGAATTTTTTTTCAGCTTTTAAATGGGGGTGACTGACCCCATGTAAAAAAAAATCCTCTGTAAGGCTACATATTTTTAAAGGGGGTTGTTCACCTTTCCGAGATAATTTGCAATTGGTTTTCATGTTTTATTATTTGAGGTTTTTGAGTAATGGAGTTTTTTATTCAGCAGCAACCATGCATTGATATGAATAAGAGACTGTAATATGAATAGGAGAGGCCTGAATAGAAAGATGAGTAATAAAAAGTAACAATACATTTGTAGCCTCACAGAGCACTGTGTTTTTTTAGACGGGGGTCAAATTCAAAAACTGTAAAGAATAAATAAATAAGGTCCAATTGAAAAGTTGCTTAGAATTAGACTTACTAAAAGTAAATTTAAAGGGGAACGGCCCCTTAAAAGGATATCAACCCCAATTCTAAGCAACTTTGCCATATACGTTGATTATAAAATTTCTATGGCTTCTAAATGATCTGTATATGTATTGCTAATGAATGAGTGTTTGTCTGTCCTTGCCTATTCTCTGCCCTGGTGGCTTTTACTATTGATACCATGTTGCAACAGTCAGAGACAGGTCTGTTAATCAGCTGCCTTGTCTTATATTTTATCAACAGTCAGCATGTGAAACGTTCTTGGGGATGCCAAATATGGACCATGGTTGGCTATTTGGTAGCCCATAGTTGGACTGGCAGCCGACAGAAGGCTCCATTTCGTAGTACACTTCATTTTTATGCAACTAAAGCTTGCCTTGAAGCCAGAATAAGCACCTGATTTGAGGCCACTTTAAGCAACATCAAATACTTTGGTGAGCAACATGTTGGGGATCACTGGTCTAGATATTGGAGTAGGGAGAAGGCACCAGGGAAGAATCAATGCCGATGTAGAGAAAGTTGGGGTGAAGAGACCCTGTCAATGAGAATTAGCTAGATTATCTTGTGCTACAAAAGCACAAAACAACAAGATTGTAGTGGGCAATCTGAAGCTCCTATGAAAAGTTTAGTGAGTTAGTAATTGTGTTGGGTTATACCAGTGTAGACACTCAAAGCACGCTGATTCATGGTAGAGGTGAATCACTTGGACTTTTAAGAACTCTGATGTTCTGTAGCTGCCACTCAGGTGTAATGATTCTACCTGGAGTTGAGTTGTATGTTTCTGAGCTTGATAGTAATTTCTTGCCCATTATTGTGTGAGTAAATATATGAACCTGACCTGTGTGTAAGGAGTTCATGTAACCCAAGCTGATCTAGGATAAGCTAGTAAGGTTCAGATGATAGTGCTCCATCTGTAATATCATAAGACTATGAAGATTTTCATTCATCCAGGTCATGGTATATCTAATATAAGTAATTCAAAAAGCAACTGGACTTGCTGAAAAATGTAATGAAGACATTTAGCTGCCCATCCAAGCAGCTTCTTCAGTTCAACAACCTTGTGATTGGGTCATGGGTCCAATGACATCATCAAATTCGCTGATGATACAACCGTAATAGGTCTCATTAGCAAGAATGATGAGTCAGCATAAAGACAAGAGATGAAATGGCTAAGGGACTGGTGCAAAGTAAACAATCTGTCTATGAATACGAACAAAACAAAGGAAATAGTTGTTGACTTCAGGAGAAAACGTGGGGATCATTCCCCACTGTACATTGGTGGATCTCCGGTGGAAATAGTCAACAGCACCAAATTCCTTGGGGTACATCTGGCGGAGAACCTTTCCTGGTCCCTTAACACCAGCTCTATAGTGAAAAAGGCACAGCAGCATCTATACTTTCTGAGAAAGCTGGAAAAAGCCCACCTCCCACCATCTATCCTCACTATCTTTTACTGGGGGTCCACTGAAAGCATTTTATGTAGTTGCATCACTACCTGGTATGGAAACTGTTCAGCATCAGACCTCAAGATCCTGCAGCGGGTGCTGAGGGCAGCGGAACAGATCATTGCGGTCTCGCTTCCTTCCATTATAGATA
The DNA here is from genome assembly GCA_024363595.1 of Xenopus borealis. Classification (NCBI taxonomy): domain Eukaryota; kingdom Metazoa; phylum Chordata; class Amphibia; order Anura; family Pipidae; genus Xenopus; species Xenopus borealis. The sequence continues at coordinate 8,492,988 of CM044439.1, forward strand.
TTTATCACACCCGTTATCTCAAGAAGGCTACCAGCATTGTCAGGGATAGCACCCACCCTACACATGATCTCTTTACCCTCCTGCCATCCGGTAAAAGATACCGCGGTATGACGTCTAGAATGCGGAACAGTCTATTTCCACAAGCCATCAGGCATCTCAACTCCCAAGGACTAAACTGATATACATTCATAAGGAACTGAAATGTCCACCCAGTGTGACCGTGAACTAGAGTTGCCAATTTCTTTATGTACCCAGTATAGTCTCATGTATAGCACCAGGGGTCCTGGAGAAACAAAATTTTGTTTCTAGTATGTACTGTATTTACTGTATATGCTGAAATGACAATAAATCCACTTGACTTGATTGGATTGTTGGAAGATCTATATGCCGAGAACTGAACTGAAGAACTGAAGAAGCTGCTTGGATGGTCAGTGAAACATCTTCATTAAATTTTTCAGCAAATCCAGTTGCTTTTTGGATTACTTAGATTAGATATCAATATCAAACGTGTGTTTGTGCCATACAGCACAGTATCCGCAGTTCATTTCTCAGGAGGCATGATGGAAAGCCTTCTAAAATTATGAAAAAGATGTAAGCATTCTGTTATCTATCATCTATTAGTGTAACTAAGAACATTCTTACCCATGAGGGTATTTCAAGCATTCAGGGTAGGGCACTGACAGATGTACCAGCCTAGATAAAATTGGAATCCTCCCCTTAGAAATAGGAAATTGGCTTCAGTTACACAGGATTCACGTTTTTAGGAATGAAAACAAGTACTGCAGACTTTGTATTCCTTAAACCACAAACATTAGCAAAGTAAAATTGGTAGAATACTGAATTAGCTGAATATGGAAGTGCTCTCCATGAGACAGGTGTCCAAAATATCAATATTCATGGTTAATATATTTCCTGTTTAAAGATTTTTTTCTAATCAGTATTCACTGACATTGGCAGGAAAGTGAGTAAATGGAAAATAGGAGAAGGATAGGTGCAGACGAGGAGGACGATGGTATGAAAGAATGAAGGACATTGATGTGTCAAAGTGAAAGGAAACAGTGTAATGTAATATTTGTATAAGTGGGTGGAACAAACATTATTTATGATGTCATAACCTAAAATAACTCTTATTATGTGCATGGCAGAATCATTCCTGCCTAAGTAGAGGTGCTCAGTACCTTTCATTACGCACCCCCAACCCTGTGTAGTTAACAGCAACAGACATTTCCAACATTTGCAACTTCTGTCGATGATTTGGGAGTTTTAATGTTGGAAATACAAGTTGCAGTTAGACCCTTGTCCATGTAAAATGCCATAATACCATTTTTTTAAAACTTTTGTTTTTATAATTTGTTAATTACAAACAAACATAAGACTTCAAGGAAGAAGAAAAGTAGAAATAAAAAGGAAAGAAAAGGGTCTCAAGGGCCATAAAAGGGTCGAAGAATACATTTGGCTGCACAACACCATTATCTTTGGGCCGTCATCCAGGTATCCCAAACTGCAACAAACCTTTTTTGGGACAGCTGGCTATGGCGCAAATACAATCAAGGGCGAATTTTCACCAGCAAACCATCCGCCATACTTAGCGCCACTTCGGCAGTGTAAATTTTTTACCACTATGCTAATTCACTAAAATGAGAAGTTGCGTCTCAGCAGCTCAATCATTTCGTAGTGAACCTTCACTTGCATTCAATGCTGTCAATCGAAACTTCATTAGTTCTCTTACGCTTAAGTAAATTTGAATAGGACGGGTACATATAGGTCATATGTTTATTAGAGACTTATTATTACACGTGTCCAAGGAAGCAAAATACAGATAAATGAGATCCTCTAATGTCCTAGACATGAGCTCACCCTAAAACAAATATGGCGTGACCCTCATATGGTAAAAACAAAAAAGATTCAAACACAAATTTGAAATAGTTACAACTTTTAGAGACAATCCCGCTTTAAAATATGAAAAAACTCCAGCATTTTTTTTTTAGAACTTTTATGAGATTCCGGCATACAAGATATGATGTCACTAACATAACATTAAGATTGAGGATGATGTAGCTTCATCTTATCAGTTCACCAGGTCTTAGCTGGAGAAGGAAACTGAAAGAGGTAACGTTCTGTTAAATTCACACTTTAGTGAATATGCAGAGTAACATTCATTCACCTGAGCCAGGGGTCCCTAACCTTTTTTGGTTCAGGGACCGATGTTGAGGGGGTCGTCAGGGGTCAGGAAGGGGCCAGTGGGGGTCAGCATTCAATTTGGGCATGCCTTGTTAATTGCAGGCTAGGCTCAGTAGTCCAGGACCTGTGGTTGGGGCCCCTGGCCTGTGCTACCGTTTGGCTGCCATAGCAATGGTCTCTTTTGCTAATGAATTGTCCTCTACGTCTGTTGGAAATGTCCCTGCAGATGGGATTTCTGGCGATTTTGAGCTGGCCACTTTGCCCCTTTTGTAATCTGCCCCAATATGTGTTAGCTTCTGCTTAGTAAGAGAATAATGAATTATTTTTTGCAAAAGTTAATTGAAGAGGTAACAGCAGGCTAACAAAAATTGCAGGTAACATAGTCTCCTATACGAGTCCATTGTGTAGTCCATCATCACAAGGTGGGGAGCAGATGCCCAAAAGGTTGAGCTCCTCATTCAAAACTGTTGAATAACAGGACTTTCCCAAAATACATGGAAGAAAGTTGCTATCAAAGTCCTGCATTTGGGACAGGCATCAGACACTGCGGGTAGAACTGAGGTAGTAGGTGCAGAGTATAGTACTCTATGTTAAGAAATTTTAGTTGCATGAGCCCAGCTGTGATGAATATAGTCACATGAGCGTCTTTCAACATTTCATCCTACAATTTGGGTATGTCACTTAGCCACTTTTATTCGATTGTATCCTACGGACTTGGGCTTGAATATGAAAATTCTTAATGGATTGGATGAAAGAGAATGCAGGACTTGCTAAACCCGGGATGAATGTAGTTGGAGGCTTAAAAATATTGTAACATATGAAGAAACCATGACTTTGTTAAAAGTGGAGGACATATTCATAATAGCTTTTTGCACATCATATCCTTAATGTATTTTTCTCTGGCTCTGGGATGTTGACATTTGGTAGTGGCTTCTTCGGTTGACATGTACAGTATATAGTCAGACGTCCTGCTGGATGAGCTTCTATGAGACGCTGTGCACATATAACTTATATATTGGTTTTAAAGGAGAATTCAACCCTAAAACCCCAGTCCCTCCCGTACATTCATCAAATGTAACTGGTTTACAGGGTAGAGATAAGTTGTGTACCATACATTAGCCCATACTGTACATGGTTGCCTTGAAGAGATACTGTCATGGGGGAAAAAAATGTCTTCTGCATAGAAATCCGTTTCTTAAAAGAGCAAACATTTTTTTTTCATATTTGATTTTGAAATCTGACATGGGGATCATGTGTCAGTTTCTCAAAGTGCTGGCTCTTTCTGAAAGCACATGAAAGCCACAGGCACAGTTGCTGTAAAACCCAGGTCTGGCAGGCAAAATAAAAATACAGGAGTGGCATATACAGAGGATTCTGAGAATGGTTACAGACAACCCAAAGATCACCTCCAAAGACCTGCAAAAACATGTTGCAGCAGATGGTGTATCTGTACATCATTCTACAATTCAGCAAAGCAATTTGCACAAAGAACATCTCTATGGCAGGGTCAGGAGAAAGAAGCCCTTTCTGCACTTATGCCACAAACAGAGTCGCTTGTTGAATGCAAAAACTCATTTAGACAAGCCACAGTCAACAAAGTGCTTTGGACTGATGAGATGAAAATTGAGTTATTTGGTCATAACAACAATCTCTTTGCATGGCAGAAGAAGAAAAATCCCTGCTACCTACTGTCAAATTTGGTGGAGGTCCCATCATGGTGTGGGGTTGTGTGGCTAGTTCAGGGACTGGGGCCCACAGTATATGTATGGGCGAATGGTCAAAAATACCCACATCCAGAATCCAGACACTCATCAAAGGCTACAGGGTGCATCTAGCGGCTGTTACATTTGCAAAAGGAGGCTCAACTAAGTATTGATGTAATATCTCTATTGGGGTGCCCACATTTTTGCACCTGTCTAATTTTGTATTGCATATTTTCTGTTAATTAAATAAACTTTATCTCACTGCTGAAATACTACTGTTTCCATAAGGCATGTTATGTATTAAAACATAGTTGCTACTTTGAAAGCTCAGCCAATGATAAACACAACTCCAAAGAAATAAGAGGGGTTCCCAAACTTTTTCATATGACTGTAATTTAATTTTTAAAATTAGCCTCCATTTTATCCAAATAATCAAAATTTTAAAAAAAAAGTATTTCCTTTTTCTGTGTAATAATAAAACAGTAGCTTGTACTTGATCCCAACTAAGATATAATTAATCCTAATTGGAGGCAAACCCTATTGGGTTTATTTAATGTTTAAATTATTTTTCAGTTCCAAATTATAGAAAGATCCATTATCTGGAAAATCCCTGGTCCCAAACATTCTGGGTTAGAGGTCCCATAGCTATACTTCTCTTTTCAGGCCCAACCACTACAGCCTCATGTTATGTGAATCAGTTGGTGGTTTGCACTAGGGGAAATGCTACCATTTACCACCCTGACTCCTCTAGTTGAGAGTAGCAAGTATGAATTTTGAACAAGGTAAGAACTAAGATAAGAAGATAAAAAAATTGTAGTGAAGAAGCTAATGGACTAGGCAGTAATGAATGGTGGACAGTGCCGGTCTTAAAGGGACAGTAACGTTAAAAAATTTTATTTAAAAAATCAATAATATATCCCCCAAATAATAGGCATACCCCAAACAGTTAAGATAAAATCCATTCCATTAAGAGAAAAAAAGTTTAAAATACCTATCATCCATTGTAATTGAAAAAAGGCGACATGGCGAAGGAAGTCCAAAGAAAGCGCGTTCCTGTGCCTGACTTCCTCCTTGCAGCACTTCCGAGTGTGGATCAATTGGGCCCCGCTCTTATGGGGGCCCCACTCCAGTGCGAGCTCTGATTCCTATTCACTTAATCCCCCCAGTCGCCCAGACTACCCCTAATCCAGATTGGCCCAGCCCGCTCAGACTTGATTGGCCCAGGCCACAGCTAAACCTGATTGGTCCAGCCCACCCCCAAACCCAATTCAACCAGCCCACCCCCAAACCCAATTCAACCAGCCCACCCCAAACCCAATTGGCCCAAATAACAAGTGAAATACATTAATGTTGTATATATAATCCATGGTGCTGCACAAACACAGTTTACAGTGGTAACCAAAATTTGCACTTTTTTTAGCACACAAAGATTAAATAAAGTGAGGGGACATTTTCTCCCAGTTGCCCAGCATGCCCCATCCCCCAACTGGCAGCCGCCACTTGGACAGAGGGGAAAGCAGCCACTATTTGTCCATCCAGCTCTGTGACCCTGCTACAGACAACAGACAAGTTCCTTCTAGGGGGCCCCCAAAATGGTTCCAATTGGGCCCCACACTTGGTACCACCGGCCCTGATGGTGGAAATATCAATTTTCAGGCAGCCTGCCACCACAATCAGCCAGAAAACTCAATAACGCCAATGCCAACAACCTTTGACCCAGAGGACCCCTAAACCTCCCGGTTACCAAATAGGTCCACCCCTAGTGATCTGTAGATGTATGCAATGACATGGATATCAAACCATTAAAGACTTTTCTTTAAACATTACAAAGGACCAGGTTGCCTCCTAGATGTAGAAACCTCCTCTAGTATTTCTCCACAGCCTTCTGTATTTCAGAAGATTTAAAAAAAATACACATCTTACCTGAAATTAGTATGAGTTTTTGCAGCTCTATAGCCAAGATCATATACCTATTCCTGTATATGAGGAGGTTCATCAGCTGTGCTCAGATGTGTTTCCTCCAGGGAACAAGAGGAGCTTTGTGTCCAGTATAAAGGTGATCGTTCCACTGATAAACCCCAGCCAGAGCCTAAAGTCAAGTTATGCCTAATGGGAGAGTCAAGAGAGTCTCTGGTCATAGGATAAAGCTTTCAAAGAATGTTGGGCACTAAAATTAGCCCTTTCCATTCTATATCCAGAGGAAATATATTCTGCTTATGATAGAGAAATGCAGGATCCTATAATAACAGCGCTGGGGCTTTCATAAAGATTCATTTTACAGGTGCTGAATAAATAAATATATATACAAGTATTGGACCTTTTATGCGGAATGCTAGGGACCTGGGGTTTTCCGGAGAATGGATCTTTTCTGTAATTTGGATCTTCATGACTTAAAGGAGAAGGAAAGGATTAAATTAAGTAAGTTTTATCAGAAAGGTCTACATACATAAACCAATAAACCCTCATAAACGATGCTGATCTGAGTAGAAACACCTTCTATTGTGTACACACGGACTTCTGTCTCTGGGTTTTTTTTTTAATTATGGGTTTAGTGGGTTTTTTTAATTATGGATTTAGTTCTCCTTTAAGGGGCAGGTTTGCTATTGCTTTAATGGTAAATTCGAATTAAAATTTTCAAGTTGTTTTTTTTTTTGGCCAAAACTAACAATTTTGAGTTTAAAACCACCGAGTCTAATTCGAATCCAAGATTTATCATCCTACACTGGAAGTAACTCCAATTCCATAGCTTGCCCCATAAAACCTGCCGAGTTCATGTAGAAGTCAATGGCTGACTTATTTGAAGACGGTAATAGCCTCCCTGACATTCAAGGTTTTTTTTTAGAGAAAAACTCAGTTCGAGTTGTGTTCGATTTGCTTTTTTAGCATGCAAAGTGAAGCCTTCTGAAATCAGAAGGTATTTACATGTCTCATGCCATACATATAGCACTGCCTAGATATCAAAAATGAGAGTTTTTTTACTCCCATTTGATTTTTACTCCCATTGATTTACATGTCTCCGCCCATGATGCATTATGGGAGTAAAAAAACTCTCATTTTTGATATCTAGGCAGTGCTATATGTATGGCATGAGACATGTAAATACCTTCTGATTTCAGAAGGCTTCACTTTGCATGCTATTGCTTGTGAAGGGCTTTTTGGCTCTTTTCAGTCCTTTTCACCCTAACCAGGTTCAGTTTCCCTTTTTGCTTTTTTAGGACAGTAACATTAGTTCGAGTTTTTTCTTAAAGGGAAACTGTCATGGGAAAACATGTTTTTTTTTTTGTTTTTTTTTAAACGCATCAGTTAATAGTGCTGCTCCAGTAGACTTCTGCACTGAAATCCATTTCTCAAAAGAGCAAACAGATTTTTTTATATTAAGTTTTTAAATCTGACATGGGGCTAGACATTTTGTCAATTTCCCAGCTGCCCCTGGTCATGTGACTTGTGCCAGCACTTTTGGAGGGAACTGCTTTCTGGCAGGCTGTTGTTTTTCCTTCTCAATGTAACTGAATAGTACGCAGTGGGACATGGATTTTACTATTGTTGTTCTTAGATCTACCAGGCAGCTGTTATCTTGTGTTAAGCTGGCCATAGACGTAAAGATTTTTGAATGATCCAATGGTTATTGTGAGACCACGATTGTCTCAAAACGATCGTTTAAATGCCTGATGTGTCCATCAACTAAAAAGACCATTTCAGGCGATATTGCCAGCAAAACTGAAGGATCGCAGCCCGCTTGGCCCGGCAAACATAGGTAGATTGCATGGGGACCGATAAAGATTTTCTAACCTGGCGATCAATCATCAGACCGATGTCGGACCAAAAATCGTAAGATGAACGATCGTTTGTATCTCACTAACCGCACGATAATTTGACAGATTGGTCGGACTTCCCTACGTTCGGTAGTTCTGCGGGGAAAGATCATTGCGTCTATGGGGAGCTTTAGGGAGCTGTTATCTGGTTACCTTCCCATTGTTCTGTTGTTAGGCTGCTGGGTGGGGGAAAGGGAGGGGGTGATATCACTCCAACTTGCAGTACAGCAGTAAAGAGTGATTGAAGTTTATCAGAGCACAAGTCACATGACATGGGGCAGCTGGGAAATTGACAAAATGTCTATCCCCATGTCAGATTTCAAAACTGCATATTAAAAAATCTGTTTGCTCTTTTGAGAAATGGATTTCAGTACAGAACTAATGCATTTTGGGAAAAAAATGATGTTTTCCCATGACAGGATCCCTTTAACTTTTCGCATTGCGAATAGTTTTTGCGTTACCGACTGAATTGCGCTACTATACACTGATGAGGTAAGGGGCAAAGACACAAAACTGTTATGTGTTGGATCTAAAGTTGTAAATATGATGATAGAAATACACTGGCCTGTAACACTTTTCAGTGATGAGACACCAAGTTATTGTTTATGTTTAATCAAAATATGACAATCTTGCAAAGAACAAAAAAGGAAATTGAACCAGTCACTTTAACCCAGAGGCACATTCACTAAGGGTCGAATTTCGATGGTTAAAAACCCTCGAACTCGACCCTCGAATTTTGGTCGAATTAAAATCCCTCAAATTCGAAGGGTTTTAACACAATTCAATTTATGGAATGATCAAATAAAAAAATTTGATCAATCGATAAAAACGTACAAAACGATCGATTCGAAAGATTTTAAGCAATTGATCGAATATTTTTTTTTATACGATCAAAAAAACTTAGAAGAATCCTATGGGAGCTTCCCATAGGATTCTATAGCCATTTGGTTGGTTCAATCTGGCGAATTTTTTTCTATTAAATTTTTCTTAAAGGGACAGTACTTCCAAAATCAAATTAGATTTTTCAAATCCAATCAATTCGAATCGAATTTTGGGCTATTCGATAGTCGAATAAGCCCAAAATTAATTCGAAATTCAAATTTTTTTTAATTCAAATTTGATTCGAATTTTCACTCTGAATCAATTCGACCCTTAGTAAATGTGCCCCCTAATGTATGATAAGTAAATAAACAGAATTGTAAAAAAAAAAAAAACATTTTGGATTGTGTCATTATAATGGAGTCCATGGGAGACATTCATTCTGTAATAATGGGTTTCTGGATAACAGATCCCATATTTGTATTTAAAAATTCAGATCCTTTGTAGAATGGATTAAGAGCAAATGGGAAGCCCCCTCCGCAGCGGTCAGTAATGAATCTAATTCATATAAGAGAGGGCACACCTAAAGTCATTTATAGACCCGTGAGATTTCTGAGGTGGGAGCGTGCCGGCTGCACATTTGCTGCTGATTATTTTTTGCGGAGCTCAATATGATTCTCTAAAACAAGCAATCATGTGCCCACGGGGTACTAAATCAAGAAATTCCTTTCCATACTTATTACCAAATGTAAAAAGACAGAAATAAATCCACTCGGGAGGGGGGGAGGGATGTGAAACGCTCTCACTGGCAAAATAACAGTGATTTCTTTATTTCTAGGGATGCACCGAATCCACTATTTTGGATTCGGCCGAACCCCCGAATCCTT
>CM044439.1:8536766-8550138 GCA_024363595.1 Xenopus borealis
TCAGAGGGGAGGGCGAGCGTCAGAGGGGAGGGTGAGCGGTGAAGGAGAGGGGAGCGTTGAAGGAGAGGGGAGCGTTGAAGGAGAGGGGAGCATTGAAGGGGAGGGGAGCATTGAAGGGGAGGGGGATGAGCAGCAGAGGGAAAGAGAGGGTAGGGCAGCAGACTGGGGAGCTCTGGAGGGGAGAACATGAACTAGGGGTAGACAGAAGTCAGGTAGCTGCCCAGCGTCCCCTTTCCATTGCCCCCTAGGCAAGTGTCTCCTCTGCCTACCCACAGTTCTGGCCCTACAGCCAGCCACAAGGTTTTAGGCAAATCCAAATCCTGCTGAAAAATGGCAGAATCCCAAGCCAAATCCTGCATCTCTAGTTATTATTCAACTTGCCCTGGTGCTGTAACCCATAGCGACCAATCTGCTTTGATAAAACCATAACATCTGTTATTTGAAAAACCCCAGGTCCCTGGCATTCTGCATAACAGGTCCCATATCTGTACTATTTTTTTTCTGGTTGCCAGAGTTAGTGACCCCCGATCTGAATGCTGAAAAAAAAAATAATTGAAAAACTATAAAAACTGAAGATGGCTAGCAAAGCAGAGGGCATTCTATAAAACATACTCATTTGCTTTGACCCCAGACACCAGTGCTAGGGGATAAAGATTGTCAGCTCTGTCACTCCCATTGCTGATTGGCTCGTGCAGTTCCCCAGTGAGGACCCTCGGTGGCTCTCATGCTTAGCCAATGTGAAAGAGGCGACACCTCCCAGCAGGGCCAGGACCCCGTTCTGTATCCCCAGGGGCCGACTCTCAGATCATTATTCCAGTTGACACTGTGCAGCTGTTGAGTTTTTTCCTTTCCAGTAGCGACTCAGTAGCCCCCCCCGTTTGGCACAGTCTTTAGCAGGAGCAGCAGGGCATGCCTTGTTTGAGCGGAGATCTAACACCAGCTGACAGTTAGGATTCAGGGGAACTCTCTCTTAATCTCTTCCCACATCCTCTTCACTCTCTAAACTCAATTACGGAGAGATTTAACGCTCCCCGGCTCCCTCTGCTCCGTTTCCCATAAAACAGAAAGTAAATAAGTCATGATGATGGGATGGCGGCGGCATCTAAAATTCATACCGGTACATATGTTTGGAAATGGGACGCAGCGCTTAATACGATGATATTTGTATATCAACACGAAGCTGGATAAATATATTCCATAATCTTGCCCCGGCACAGGCAGCTCTAGTATGCTCTGTATGGGGGGAAATTCATCAAAGAGTGAAGTTCCGCCACTAGAGTGAAACTCCGCCGCTCTCCATTCGTTCCTATGGGATTTTGAAAGGCGTATTTATCAATGGGTGGAGTGAAAGTTCACCCTTTGATAAATACGCCTTTAGAAATCCCATAGAAACGAATGGAGAGCGGCGGAGTTTCACTCTAGTGGCGGAACTTCACTCTTTGATGAATCTACCCCATAACTTCACTCTTTGATAAATATACCCCACTGTGTTTCTGCCCTGGTCTGTACGTCAGCTGCCTTCTGCTACATTGTTTCAAAAGTCAAAACCACCAGTGCAGAGAATATAAACAAACCCAACAGATGTTGCTTTCTGTAGCAGTTACATTTACAAATCATTCAAAATGTGTTATGAAAGTGTATTGGAAAGTTGCGTGGAATCGAAACAATTAAATGTTCCTCGCATTGCGTTAATATTAAATTTAAGTTATGACTTGGTATTAGGCCTTTTGGTCTTTGTTGATAGTGCTATAAATAAAACAATAGATGTTACAACCTGGGCAGCATAAGAGATACACCAAACTCTTTCAGGGTCCAGCCGATTCCTATGGGGAAATTCCCTAAAGCGCAAAGCGTATAACGCTAGCGCTAATTCGCCAGCATGACGTCAAATCGTAACTTCGCAAATTCACTAACACCGACTCTTCGCTAGCGTAGTAGACTTGCGCAACTTCGCACCCGAATGCCAGGCGAGGGATCGTAATTACGCTAATTCACTAAGATGAACATTTTACTGAACGTTACCACTTACGCTAGACGTTACTTCGCCAGGTCAGACCTGGCGAAATTCAATATAATAGATAGGAGTTAAAAAAAAAAAAAAAAATTGGAAATTTTTCTAAGTCCCAAAAAAACACTAGCGTGTTTTACCTTTTTAGGGTGATATTCTGAAAAAGATCAATAATTTTTTTTGGGGGGTGTTCCCCTCCTTCCCCCCTACATTTCCTAACATATGGCAACACAACTATACAGGGGGCACATGTAGGGCAATAGGACAACTTTATTTTATTTATTAAAGGTTTCCTGGGCTTGTGTAGTGGAATGTAGTGGCTGGAACATATACTTCTATTATACTGTATACAAATTAGGCATCATTAGCGTAAATGTGCTTTCCCTGGCGAAGTAACACTAATGCAACTACGCTACCATTCGCCGACCTTAGCGTAACCTCGCACTTTAGTGTATTTGCGTAGTGCTGGCGAAAATTCGCCTGGCGAAGTGCGGCAAACGTTAGCGAAGGCAACGCTAGCGCAATTTTGCCGCTTAGTGGATTTCCCCCCTTAATTCCAGGGGTACAGATTCGGCCAAACTGAATCCGAACCCTTCTTCTGCACTGGGAAATCTGGCACGTGGACAGAAATAAACGATGCAGGACGTCGAATCCCGAACCCATTTGGTGCGTTCCTAGAACTCATACTAATGTTAGTGGGACCCATCCCCAGGGGGCCTCAATTATTTACCCATTAGTCATCTTGACCCACTATGTGGTGGGCTCTGATGCCAAGTAGAATGAGGCCCAGATAGCGGAATTATTGATTGTACCCCAGCTTGAATTCATTTGGACACTCGTTCCAATGTATATACATTGGAACAATAATAATAATAATAATAATAATAATAATAAAATCTGCACTGAAATCCAGAGCATGTGTTGGGGGTGCCTGAACCCGGGCCCCAATTCTGATGGTTCTGCTATTGTCCCCATAAAAATAAAACGCCCCATGAATACATGGTGATGCCCCTATTCCACAGCCCTGCCCTGTTATAACAAAACCTTGTCCATGACCAAAAGGCCTTCCCCTCAAATGCCAGCAAATTGCATTTTCGGGTCCTTCCCTGCCACATGCCCCAGTAGGGAGTACCCCCTTGATGGTGACCCTGATTACCACAATTAGAAATAATACTATTTAAAGGAGAAGGAAAGGTTAAAACTATAAGCCTTATCAGAAAGGTCTATATAAATACATCAGTAAAGCCTCAAAGTAATGCCGCTCTGAGTCCTCTGTCAAAAGAAACACAGTATTTCTTTCCTTCTATTGTGTCACATGGGCTTCTGTATCTGACTTCCTGTTTCCTCCTTGTCCTGGGCGTGAGCATGCTCAGTTTGCTCCTCCCCTCTCTGCTGTAATCTGAGCCCAGAGTTATAAGTGAACAGGAAGAGGGAGCAGGAAATGATGTCACAACAAGCTAATATGGCAGCTGCTATCCTAAACAAACACAGAGCTTCTAGGGCTTTTTACTTCAGGTATGCTAAAACATGCTGCACAATAAATATAACATTCTAGCATGCACCATTGCAGCTAATCTATTGGCAATAAAATGCCTCCTTAGTTTTCCTTCTCCTTTAATACATTTTTGCAATGTGGATCAAAATACCTTAAGACTACAGCAACATTCAAAATAAATCCAACAGGATTGTTTTGCCACCATTATGGATTCATACAGCTTAGTTCCCATCAAGTACAAGGTACAGCTATGGTATCAGGTATATCAAAACCCAGTACAGGGGCCCAATATTTTCTTTATTTTATGTTTTTATGATTTCCTAGTAGACTTAATATATGAAGATCAAAATTATAGAAAGACCAGTTATCCAGAAAACCCCAGGTCCTGAACGTTTTGGATAACAGATCCCATATCTGTATCCAGAAAGCTCTGAATTATTGGTAGCTCATCTCCCATAGACTCCAATATAATGAAATAATCCAAATGTTTAAAAGTGATTTCCTTTTTCTGTGTAATAATAAAACAGCAGCTTGTACTTGATCCCAACTAAGATATAATTAATCCTTATTGGAAGCAAAACCAGCCTATTGGCTTTATTTCATGTTTATATGATTTTCTAGTAGACGTAAGGTATGAAGATCCAGACTATGGAACGACCAGTTATCCGGAAAACCCCAGGTCCCGAGCTTTCTGGATAATAGGTCCCATACCTGTAATAATAAAACAGTAGCTTGTACTTGATCCCAACTAAGATATAATTAATCCTTATTGGAGGCAAAACCAGCCTATTGGCTTTATTTCATGTTTATATGATTTTCTAGTAAATATAAGGCAAAAAAATCACAGAATGATCCATTATCTGGAAAACCTCAGGTCCCAAGCATTACTTTTTCAGTGTAATAATAAAACAGTCGCTTGTTCTTGATCCAAACTTAGATATAATTAATCCTTATTGGAAACAACAATATCCTATCCCATAAAACCCCAGGTCCAGAGCATTCTGGATAACAGGTCCCATACCTGTATTTTAGTATTACAGAGAAATTAAATTAAATACGATTTTGAAAAAACTATATTTGCTTAAGATAGACTCTCTAGGAGTTGGCCTTAAGATATTTTGGAGCTTTCTGGATAATGGGTTTGCATTTAAAAGATCTCATACTTAGGGGCAGATTTATCATTGGTCGAATTTCGAATTAAAAAAATCCAAAATTCGACCATATGAATAAAAGGGAAGTAAAATCCCTCGAATTCGACGGATTTTACCGCAATTCGGTCGAATAAAAAAAAAAATTGATCAAAACTAATGATTCCCAATTCAGTAGCTTGGGTCTGGCGAAGTAGGTGGTCGAATAAAAATTTAATGGGGAAGTTATTCGACCATCGAATATTCGAATAAACTTTTAATTCAATATTCAAATTATACGAATTTGAATATTCGATGGTCGAATTTGCCTAATTTGCATTTTCGAAGATTCGAATTTAATTAAAATTGGATCGAACTTCGAATTATTTATGTGAATTTAGTAAATCTGCCCCCTAATGGCTGTTTTTGAAATAGAAGATCCTTGTTCCTGGGGAAATATTCCATAAGAGGATATTAAGGGACATTCATCCATTTCCAAGGCTATATATATATATATATATCTGTTTAAACTTGGGTTGCCATTTTTTTATTTTAAGGAACGGGTAAGTATATTTTACATAGAGAAGGTGGGATATTTTGAACATATTGGAGTTCTAGAGCCTTCAGTTGGAATTATATCCATGTATTCCTCTTATAACTCACCTACTGTATTTATGTCAGTTTAAAAGCTGGAGGGCTGCTGGGTTCACATCCCTTGACTAATGGGTTCCAAACAGACACAGCCATTGGTCGAAGACAAAACAAAAGAGAGCTTTCCGTTGCGAGCAACACCATCTAATATTCAACATCAATTATTAAAATGGTTGCTGAGCTAATGTCTGACATAGAACGAAGGCTCATATTAAACGTTTCCATCAAGGCTACGGTGGAGAGCACCTATCTAAAATATACATTACCTTCTAGTAAAGAGCATGTTGCTTCCGGCTCCATGCAACGGAATCCAGCAGGTCAGAGGTAGAAAAGCAATATATGGAAACATAATGCAGAGAACAAAGAGAGAAGGGGTGTTACTCGTTAGCCTCAGGACTGTTGCCACAGTTACAATGAGATTATTTTGGGGCACTTATGATAGAGGAGGCACTTGAGTGCCAGGGTTTGAGGTACGTTGGACACATCTCCACATGTGGCAGTAGCAAATAAACTATATGGCCAAAATATCTAGACATCTCTTCTAGTTAGTGGATTAGGGTATTTAAAGGTTGGCACACATGGGCCAACTGGCTACACTCTCCAGCGGATGAGCCTATGGGTCAGATGGATGTAGAGCAAATGAAGGGTCACCAACAATATGTTCACTTTCCACTTTGTTTTCTGATCATTCATGCAAGGCTTGTAGCTGCTCAACTGGTCAACATGGTACACCAGTAAAGGAAATGTACACGTCTGCTGATTTCTGAACCACTACATGGGTATCTGTGAGGATCAATACGCCACCAAACACATACCGATAATTGTAAGAACTTCATTTTGTACTATGTTTTTGGTATGTGTATGATCAGCATATGACTCATTGCTTGTTGCTGAAAGAGTCAACTCATCCATGTCCATCAACAAACATTGGCAGTAGGATGGTGGTACTGAAGATCTCATGGAATTATTAAAGGCTATCATAGGATACAACCTTTGTGACCTAATGTGACCCAAAACCCATGGAGTTCCACAGGTTGACCCCTGGTTGGGCAGGTTGGAATTTGGCCAACCATTACTGTTGGGTGCATTTCAGACTGGGGCAGTACATTCTTCCCTAAGATTCCATGTGTTGGCACCAGAGTGGGAAGATGTGGGTATGAGTCGGGTGCAGGTCCTACACTGGCAACATTGTGTGGGTTATGATTGGGTTCAGGTTAAGGTTTTGAGATTAATTATAAGGTGCAGGTTGAGTTTTTCCTGAATCACACATCACTAATGCAGGCGTCATTCGGAACACTCCCTGCCCAGTTTCATACTGTTTCAAGAAGTTGGCTTGGAGGAGCCAATCATCACTATGTGTAATGGCAAGGATTAATTGGAGTGTATAAAGTTTGCCATCATTGAGTCCACTTTTGAGGAATGATGACGGCATATGCATTTGCTCTTCAGCTTCCAAACAATGACTGTAGCAGGGTGATGGGAGTTGAACTTGAACAGCATGTAAAGGTTTGTGCTTTCCCTGCATTTTTGCTTGGGTTTCCTCTGGGTTAAACGGTTTTCTCCCACACCCCAAAACATACGGGTAATCAGTTCGCTCCTGATGGGGTTCCCCCATACGATATGTAGATGACAATTGTCCAGAGGTCTGTTGGTTAGGATTGCTCTTCCCATCGGATCAAGGTCATCTCATTGATTCCTGTCATAGAGCCATACAATCAGATTAGCCTGATATCGCTCAGTTTAGGTGGGGAAAAGATCCATTCTTTTGGGGCCCTTGCTATAGTTTATAGCCAGCCAGGGGCGATCCTGTCTATTTTGCCGCTTGAGACGGCCATCCTTTTGCCGCCCCCACCCCTCCCCACGGCACTCACGTTTTCAGCACTGGTGGGGGATCAGGTGTGGTCCACGTTGCTAGTACAGAGAGCGCAATTGTGCTGTCTTCACTAGAAGAGCTGAACTTCTGGGATCGAAAATGGAAATTCGGCTCTTAGTTGCCAGGAGAGGCATTTTGACACCCCTGGCAACCAGGGGGGCGCTGCCTCCTGAGGTGAGTGCAAGGGCACTTCGCCAATGAGGTGAGTTGATTTTTTAAAAATTTATTAGCACTCATGTCTTTGGTCTTTTGAGTGTGGTGTAGGTGGGATCTGGGGTGGGGCTTGGGGGACGGTGTTGACAGGGCCCAGGGGACCCAGAAAATTTTGTTTTATGGGGCTTCGTGATTTCTAATGGCATTTCTCCTGTTCTCTTTTTCTGACTTCCCCCTCTTGATTGAAATGACGTGAAAGAAGGGACGCGTTGGTTGCGGGTTTATGAGGACAGGGAGCAATTTCCTGGGGCAGGCAGCTTGGATGGATTTGTGGCAGCCCCAGTGGGCCCAGACCCCCCAGTCCGACCAGGGTCAGATTTCGATAAGCTGTGCCCCAAGGCCGCGTTTCTTCTTGTGTGCCACCCCGCCACCACTTGGCCCTGGCAACAGCCCCCCTGCATGGTCCTAGCGCCGGCCCCAAGTGTGAGAAGGAGTGCAGTTTCAAGCACCAGATCACTGGGGAGCTTTGTGTCCCCAGTGCTTCTTAGGGATGCGGCTGGGCGGCATGAAGCCCCCTAAAATTTTGCCGCCCTAGGCCCAGGCCTTTGTGGGTCAGACGCTGTGCCCTGGTATACCAGCCACCGAGCTGTACCCTTACAGAGCATCACTATCTGCCCTTACTTGCCCCTCACAACAGGCAGTGAGAGGAGTGCAGCCCGGCACCCAGGAGTTAACAAGGAGGCAGCCATCTACAGGAGTGAATATTTAAGCTTGCTGGCATGCTGATGGCACCTTATTTAATAATGCAGCACACACTTTCCTAGGGGGACAGGGGTTGATTGGAAAAGGGAATCTGGCCCACTCGTCATCCTCTTCCCCGAGGAAGGCTGACTAACTGGTAAGTGCCATGAGCGAGCATGGGGACTGATTCTGTCAAATCAAGCTCAAAAGCAAGAGCAAGCGCCGATTCTCCTCACGTCGGCCTGAAGTAATGCGAGCCGACACTTGTGACATTAGACAGTGCAGCAGCCACGGGAGGCCGTAAAAGTTCACCGTCTTCCTACAAGGTGGTCTTTAGACAACAGCGAGAGAAATCAGTGCAAATTTGTTAATGTAACAACTTGGAAAAGCGTACGTATGGGGAGAAAAACTGTCACTCTGCCGGGACCTGGAATGCAGCTGGCACTTAGCTTGCCCCGGTGTAGAAGTTGCCGAATGTTGTGCAGATAGAGGCCTATTGAATGGCAGAAGGTCTCATCTCTGGCCGCTAATGTGATGTGATAGCTTGGCTTTGTAGCCTGCCGCTGACAGTTGAGAGTGGCATTAGAGCTTTCCTAATGCAAATTGGCTCTTGTCATTCGTACAGGGAAACAGTAATGATGACATATACAATAATAATTAAAAAAAAGAGCTGGATGTAGAGATCTGTGGAGTAGCAATAGCTGGACAACGTTGTTATTATTATACTCCTTATACACAGAATGATTGTCATGGTCCTTTGTCTAGAGGAGCTTACAATCTATGTCTCCTATTACATTCACACAGCGAACTAGGGTCAGTTAGCCAGTAGCAAATGAATTAAAGGTGGTCATATATAGTCTTATAAAAGCTGCCAGACTCTTATTGGCCTGTATATGGGGGCCACCACCAAGCCTGCTATATATATATATATATATATATATATATATCTCAATGCGGCATTGAAAATTCCATTAGACAAAGAGCATATTGATACATTGCTGCAGACTTCATTCAACCGGTCTCCATAGGCCTCACTGGTTGATCCTATAATTTCCCCCTTGTGGTTGGCCAAATTTCCAAACAAGCCAATCTGCCTGTGTATAGCACGTTGGCATATCTACACCAACAAAGAAAACTCTGGAGTGGAAACGAGGGCCATATTTCCTATACAGGAAGCCAAAGACCCAGGGCTGCCATCAGGGTGGGACAAAATAGGAGTCTTATCAGGGGCCCCATG
This sequence comes from Xenopus borealis, assembly GCA_024363595.1. NCBI lineage: Eukaryota > Metazoa > Chordata > Amphibia > Anura > Pipidae > Xenopus > Xenopus borealis. Next base: position 8,546,052 of record CM044439.1, read on the forward strand.
GCAGTAGGTAGGGCTGCCACCATTCGTCATTTGACTGGATTTTTACTGTTCCTTTTTGCCAGTTATTTACAAGAAAGAAAGATGAAATAAACAGAAGGCCAGTAGTTTTTTTTCCCAGAAAAGGTGGCAAACCAAGCAGTACTAGGTGGGCCAGAGTGTAACAGGGATGGGACATATATCAGAGTTGGGCAGAGTTTAGGCCCGTTAGATAATATGGATAGGGCTTTGCCATGTGCCCTCTATAATGAGCAATACGGCACCCCCATATCACCAGCATACACTTTGGGAATCAGTGTCAGACTGGGGAATGCGGATCCCACCTCAGGGCCCCCACATCCCAGTTGTGAACCCCCTATCCCAGACATAAACCCCCTATCCCAGATGCGAGCTCCAGCCAAAATCAAACCCAACACCAACCTAGTCTCTCTCCCACCAGTGTATCTTTTACCTTCTCCTTGCGGCAATCGGAAGTGGGGGGGGGGGGCACCATGAATTTAACATGAAAAACAAGTGTTGTAAAAATATGAATTGAAATTTTCATTTTTAATTTTTCAGTATAAGACCAGCCTTATATCCAAATTAACTATAAAAAGTACCCCCTTAAGGCTGACAACGAGGGGGTTATTTATCAAAATCTGAATTTTTCTGATTTTATAAATTAAAAAAGTCCAAATAAACTAGAATCCACAATTTACCCTTATTTATCAACAAAACAAAAAAAAATTGGATCGGAAAAAAATCCGACTTTTTCGGATTGTCGAGAGAAAAATCTTAATTTGAAGCCAGAAAAGTCAAAATTTTTCATGAAATCACCGGAAAAGCCAGAAATGTTAGGATTATCATACAAAACCCAACAAAGACAATAATATCTTCAAATTCTTCAGGACCTCGATAGGTTGAAGATGGAGTATTTTCGGATTCTGACTTTTTGCAGCCTCGGGATATAATAAATATAAAAAATTCAAATACATTTTTTCCACTAAAAATTAGAATGTAATGAGTTAATCGCAGAAGAAACATGGCTGGTTGCCTACTTTTGGGTCTACTTTGATTGGAAATGGGAATATAGAAATGTACAGAGAGGATCATGATTGGAATGCTGGTCCTTTATGTTGTTGTATTCATGTGGGCAGATTTATCTTTTCAAATTTAAATTTGTGAATTTTTGTTAACTCTATTACATTTCGAATATTCTCACAACTCGAATGGGAGGTTATTTAAGAAAAATATTGAACGTCTAATATTCGATGGAATAGTCCCGACGAGAGAGTGCAGTTAATTATGGACTTTTATGTCATTTTTTTATAATTTTTTTTTTTCAAGTTCATTCCATTTCCCACTTTCTCTCCCCTGTATCCTGTTATTGAGACATGGACACGAGAATTAGTGGCCAATCAGTGATATGAAAAGCAGGGCAAGCATAGTAGAAATGTGCCGCACCATCGACTCTGGTCACCATCTAATGTACTTTCTGCTCAGTCTCCTTCAAAAATGAGAATAGATCCCATAAATAAAATGAAGCTCTGGTCTCTCTGGGCTCCTCTGAGTGAGGAATATCAGCAGTCATTGCTGATAACCACAGGCAAGCGACTATCCTTGGATATGATGCTTGGGAAAGTTCCGTAAGGGAAAACAATATCTCCAAGGGGACACACTCGATCATCTCAACCCAGGTCAACACCTACACGAAATACAAGAAAGTTAACCGAAAAGCTGTCCAAATGTTGTCATCAATAACGGAAATGACTGAATTTTGCTAACAAAAAATTCTCCAAAGAATAAAAATGCAGATCAGGAAAAAAGTAAATATTTGTTTTTTTGTCCAATAGGAAAAGGAGAGCTGATTTGGCGTCTCTCATAATTATTAAAGGTGAAGATGTTTTTTTCCCCTCAAAAATTTTCGTTTTCGAGGGTAGCTTCAGTATAAACTTGAATTTTTTTTGAAAAAGTGAATACAATTTTTCCGAGATTTATTAAGTCCCAATGCTGGAAGTAGCCTGAATCAGAAAATACGCCAGCTAAAACCTGTTGAGGTCATGTATAAGTCAATGGCAAAGGTCCCTCAACCATCTCAAGATGTTTGAAACCTTCACTATATTCTGGTTTTAATTGAGTGGTTTGTGCTTAAAAACTAGATAAATTCAACCTATTCAATTTTTTTCCACTGGAAACTTGATAAATTTGAGTATTTGGGTCCTCCCCGAATGCACTGATTTCGAGTTTTTTTACATTCAAGTGTTTTTTTTTCATAAATAAGAAAACATTTGAGTTGTGAGTTTATTCAAGGTATAAAAAATCTTCCCACCTTGACATTTGGGGGATAATTTTATTTACCTACAATAATCAGATCAGCTAAATTAATCTACTTATTTTAAGGGATGCATCGAATCCACTATTTGGGATTCTGCCGGATCCCTAAATTCTCTGTGAAAAGATCCGAATCCTAATTTTCATATGTAAATGAGGGGCAGGAAGGAGAAACGTGGAATTTTATTTTTACTTCCTTCTTTTGTGACGAAAAGTCCCTCCCCATCCCTAATTTGCATATACTAATTAGGATTCAGATTTGGTCCAGCCAGACACAAGGATTAGACCGAATCCATATCTTGCTGAAAAAGGCTGAATCCCGAACCGAATTCTGGATTTGGTGCATCCCTACTTATTTTATATAATGAATATTGTACACCCTATTGTAAAATATAAGGATATTAAAAGTCACCGAGGAGTTTCATGACCATCTACAGGTCATGGAACTCCGAGGTGACTTCTAATATCTATAATTTAAAAGTTCTCATTAGTGATGGGTGAATTCACCGTGAAATTTGTGAAACGGTGGAAAATTTCTGTAATGCATTGAAGTCAATGGGCATCAAAATTTATAACTGATGACATATTCATGGCTTTTATGTATTATTATATATATATATATATACCAAATAAAGTGACTTTGTCCCTGCTTGAGGAATGACTTTCAAACCCAGCGCCCATGTAGGAGAATAAATCAGGTTGCAAGTTGTCTAAGCTGATGTCAATGGTGATTCCTGTTGGCATGGAGAAGAACCGTCTATTCACAGGGGACGTCAGAAGCACTGAGGTGGCAGAGATCGTTGTGGCAGAAGCAACTGGAATATGTCTTAAGATCGAAACACAGACATATTAACATCACCCTTGTGGACGCTAATGACTTGCACTTTATAATGCCAGAGGCTCGTATTGCTGGCTGAAACAAAGAAAAAAACACATTGCTACTCTCCAAAGACCTTAGATATTTTCAAAGTCTCAGGGCAAATTCAGCCATAATGTAAGTTGCAGAAGAGCCGGGCAGCTCATGCATGCCACTGGGGGAATCATTGCCCCGAGTTGCTGTGGGCTATGTAGTCAGGATGCCTAAATAAAACAGAAGCTGAAAACCTTGGAGAGGGGAAGAACAGTAATGAAGCATTCGCTAATGCAAACCATCCAGGGCTAAACTGTTTCTTCTACACGAAATGCAGAGAAGATGATCCCCTCTTTCTCATGATATCACGATAATGGAGAAGACAAAGACACCCGTCTTGTTTGATGGCGCTTAAGGTGTATCGTGGTTCCTAGGTTCATTTAAGGAATTTCTATGCATCGAGCATTTGATTTGTTTTTTGCTACTGGATCGGCTTATTGGCAGTGACATGGGCAACCTTTAGGTTTTCACACTTCAGTTAAGGCCTCAAGGCCCTTATAGGACAACTCATGTTTGAACTTTTCTCCACAGAATGTCGTGTGGTTACATACTTGTATAGTGCACTATTTGGGAGGGTAAATATAATTAGTATTAAAATATTGGTAATTTAAGTCACACCCACCATTGCTAGCAGCGCTATCACTACATCATAAAGTGACATTATTTACAATTCTGTACTTTATACTTTGTGGCAGCAGTTTAGGCTGTTTGCAGCTTCAGCACCATGAAGTCCACAGCTACAGAGGGGTCAATGCAGAGTTTTGTGGGAAAACCTGATTGGCCTGTGTAGAACCCTCACCTCTAGAACTCTTTGGCCTGGCCAAAACCTACAGGACCCACAGGCCAGTTACCTCAAAAAATCTTTGAGCG
>CM044439.1:8649431-8668588 GCA_024363595.1 Xenopus borealis
ATGACAGTTTGCCTTTAACAAGTACATGCTACCTGCCGGGTAGTTTCTGTGGGTTGCAAGAACTGTTTTTACAGAGGAATGTCGCAGCAGGCACGCAACAGCTTTGTGTCCAACAAACCAGCTCATTAGTAAGTCGGTCGTTTGAAAACATACATCTAGTCGCTAGAATATGGGCAAAAGTTGCTCTTGTTACTCTGTCCCAAAAATTGTTGCTCAAGAGGAGCCCAGGCCCCCAAAAAACTAGAGAAACTACACTGTCGAGTATTTATTCACGGACTCATTTCAAGGGTCCATTTCAGCAATGCAGAAGACCCGTCACTGCTTATAAGAGGCCTTTATAGACATAAACCATTTTTGCTCAACTTCAAAGAAACAGACCATTTCCTAAATTAGTGTAAATGAGAAAACAAAAACAAACGAGCAGAATTTGTCATGAAAATGCCTTCATTTTGAAACAAAGTACAGTATTGTATTTTTAAATGTCCTGCCAATCCTGGATGATCTCTTAAAACTCACCACTGAGGTGCCACAGGGGCCCTCAAATTTAGCGGGAATCCATCAAATTTAGTTAAGGTCTGATTTATCTAAAACCTTTATGGCATCTGAGTGTATTCATACTGTATATGTTCTGTTTCCAACCTTGAAATGGAACCCAAGGTAAAAGTGTGCGCAGGTAATGGGCCAAACTTAAAGCAAGGCCCCTATTTGTTGATGAAAAACTTGCACCAACCCACTCCCCCTCTGTTGACAGCACTGTCCCGATCCTTCTAATTTCTAAAAATCAAGGGGATTCTTTTGGATTTGGGTGGTTTTGGGCAATTTTATGGAAAGGCAACTTTATATCTTGACAAGCTAAATGAACCAGCAGCCACAACAATAGACCAATAAATATAACCTGAACATTTTTATCCTGAGGTAGAGTCCTGCACGGTTCCATTTTTTGGGACCCGGACCCGAACCCGCGACCCGCATTTTTACCCGCTTGGACCCGCGACCCGAACCGTACCCGCAACCTGTGATCCGCAACCCTGACCCGCGACCCGCTGGCCATCAAGAATCAGGAAGTGCTGTCGTCATAAACAGGAAGTGACCTCATTGGAAGTAGCCAGGATCAGAAAAAAAGGAGTAAAACAGGAAGTGCTGTCATTGTAAACCGGATGTGACATCATCAGTAGTGGGAATGCTCAGAAAAAGGAGTAAAAATCCCTATAGCGAGGATCCGCGACCCGACCCTCAACCCGCCAACCTGCAGAACCACCGACCCGCTTCTATACTCGCACCCAGAAATTCTACGAGCAACCCGCAGGGTACCCGACCCGCTGCAGGACTCTATCCTGAGGTGCTATCAGGGTTTTGATGGACTCTATGAAACATGAGATGAGCACATGAAAATTGCAAGCAAGATGGATCGTATGTAAAGAAAAAAAAAAGCATTGGGGGTCATTTATAAACTTCAGGGGGGGCAGATTGGTTCGCAGAGTGAATATATTTGCCCTGCACCTGGTTATATCTATAAAGCTGAATAAGAGATTTGTGAATTCGTTTTTCACATTGCAAATATCTATAGGAGCTTTTTAAATATGGCAAAGATCACAAATTGCGAACACTCTGCGCCACAACTTTGGTGGCAGAGAAAATATTCGCAAAACTGTTTCGCAAATTGCGAATTTAAGTTACTGTTAACGCTATTTTCGCGCAAAACAAGCTCGCAAAGAGCCTGCACTCGCGCAAAGACCCGTCTTGTTTGCGAGGCGTTTGCGAAAATTCGTTTACAATGCGAATTTGCAAAAAACGGAAAGACGGGCACAGTAGTGCAATATTGTAGCATTCAGGAAAAATCATGGGCAAAACTACCATTTGCGAACTATTATGCCCTGCGTGAACTTTATAAATGACCCCCATTATGTCTTAGCTGAAGCTCACTGTGTTTGTACAGTTATTTGCATGCTATCTGCACATCATAGAAGCCTTCATAATAGCTGGTCAAAATCCACTTGATGCGTTTAGTCTTTCTTATATCGACATTTTCTCCAAGAACACACAACTGATTTGGTGTCAAACACTTCATTGGTTTGTCCAAAGGGGGGGGGGGAAATAAAACCATATTCAGATTTGTTCCATGTCAATTTGACGGCCCATTATCACCTCTCTGCCATTAACTGTTTTTACAGATAATGGCATGTTTTGAATTACATGACAAATAGTCTGTGACCAATTTTAGCATGCATCTTGTCTGGTAATCCTAGCAAATAAATGGCTACCATCTTGAGTGATTCTGCATGTGGCTGTTAGAACGGTGACTTTTTGATGTGGGAAAAGCCTTCCAATATGTAGAGTTTATTTCATTTTTTTTTAAATTTATCCCAACAACTGTATATCTAGATGCCCACTCTGCACTTGCTGTTTGTTATAGTTCAGACCCCCTGGAAACTATTTTGAGTCTGTCGAATTTCTGACCCATACCAGTCCCTCCAGTAGAAGACATTTAGCCACCTATTGACATCCAGCTTGCTCTGTGCCTACTGTATAGGGCAAGAGGAAAATCAGTTGCACGTTTATGGCATCATTGTCTCTCCAAGATGTTTCATTATGTCCACCATAATAGACACGAGAGCCATTAACACTAGGAATTGAAATTTGTATTCTATTTAAATGAACTTGTAATGAACATACTGTTATTGACTCCCTGTGAATGAGGAATCCTGTCAATATTCCAAACAAATTTATTTTTATTACCCCCAACAATCCCTAAAACCATACCACCACTTCTATCTGTGCCCTCTAACACCCAGGTGTTCCTATGAGCCCTAGGTCTGTTAATGGTGCTTTGAGTGTGCGGTTCTCAATATTGTCCTAAGTGCATTTCATTTTTTTTCTTATGTATATCTATGTTTTAAAGAGTTATCAGTGAGAAGAGTCTGGGAGATGCTAGCATATACTGATGTTGGAACAGTTGGTCAAAACATGGTCCGTTTTCCTATATTTGCCTTTGGATAGTCCTGGACATAACGTTAATTTCACTGGATTTATATTAAACCCAGTGGCAAAGCATTGAACTTGCTCATTATGTCATTCTCCAGTTCTTTGGCTTATTTCAGTTACTATTTCACTTTTTTTTTTTTTAAATCTAAGTGTCAGTGCTTAAATGTGTTTTATTAAATGTGTCCATGTTGTTTGAGTGTGTTGTTTTGCTCAGCTTTAAAACATAATGTGTTGGGATATTTAGTGCCTTTCCATATAATAATTCAGCTTTTTAATTCACTGATAATTTTCGTTCCCTTTTCCCAACGCTGTCAGTTCATTTTCCCTTCCCTCTCATTGTGGCGGATAAGCAGAATCTCTCTTGAATCAAGCGTTTTGAGACCAGAGTCAATTAGCATGTCCGTTTGAGTGGCATGGTAATTGTTCATTAATTAAGCGTTTTGACCTAAAACAGTTCTATTCATGCTGTGGGGATTTTGATATAGACAGTTGCGGGGTAATTGTTTTACAGTTCTGAAACGTGAAATTTATTTCTAAATGGGGGGGAAAAAGCTTCTTGAAGGAGAATGTAAGCGTGGCTGTTTGATGAAATATAACAATTGCATATAAATTTATTAATATATTTATGGATTCTACACTGTGATCGGGGATAACTGATTGCACAGTTGGAAGTCAAATACTACCCCATGAATGTAGCCTAAATTTTTAGGTTCAAGCTAAACAATAACCTTCCATTCCATGGAAGACACCAAAGGAGATTCTGTTTCTCAATAACGATGGCATTATAATCTAAATTTCGCATTTTTTCCCAGTACAATGAAAACAGGGTTTCTCTCCATACAACAATAATCCGTCTCACAGGGTCTGCAAGTTTATCAAGCGATATCTGCTCCCATTGCTAAAATTAACCTGCAATTTAGTCTTCACCCCAAGTGACATAAAAATCGAATGTCTCAGTGGGGTACTACAAGATGCACTGTAAACAAAGAGTGGGAATAAGGTAGCGATCTGACACTGATAAGCTTATTGCATCCTTTGTTAGCAGTATCAATGCCACCAAATTAATGTTTCTTCTATGTGTGTGTGTTTAACTTTTTAGGACCGTTTTTAAATCGGTTTAATATAGGTGTTCAGATTTACAGCAACATGAATTAGCCTGGAATGGACCAAAATTGGCTGTAATGTCTAAAAGATGGGTAATAAATAAAAAATTTGCAGGGAGGTCGACTACCCAGTAAAGCTTTAAGAAGAGCAATAATGTTAAGAATATCATGCAGGTATCATGCACGTATGGCCATGTGTAATTATTTTATCAATTTGTCTTAGGGGAGACTTACCAGCTGCCCTGGAAACACTATTCACCTGCAGCAAGAAGTACAAGTGCATGCCACGCTTGCATGATGTCCTCTGTGGATTGGTGGAGAAAGGGGATACTGATCTGCTGCAGAAAGGTATGTGGTACTCAAATATTTAATGTTTCTTCCTACACAAAAGTATGAAATATACTGTTGGGCTCCTTTTCCATCTGCTCCACTGGTGGAGACGCATGTACCTCTGCCCAAAAAATCTGCCCCATGTGCACCCTGACAGAAGGCAACAATCGTCTCCACTGTTGGAATTGGACAATGGCCTCCATGTACTGAAGTTTGGAAAGTTTGTCTGTAACTCCTTCAACTCTGTAGATCTCTTTATCAAACACAACATATTTTTTCTGTTTCTTGCAACTTAGGACAAATTTTCGCTGCATAGTCTGCAGAGTTTTATTGGCCCCATTGTATATGTCCATAATAAAAAATAAAAAGTAATAAACCTAACATTGCATTTCGTGTTTACAAATATTCAATGTCTCACCTGCTAATGCAAGGGCTGGTATTACAGATTGACCAGCAATGTATTGGCCGGTAAATGTTGAATACACTTAAAGGAGAATTCAACCTGTAAGGGAAAAAACCCTTCTCCCCTCCCCCCTGTTCTGTGTAGGCCCCCCAGCCTACCTGCCCCCCGGGCAAATGCCCTAACTTGTTACTTACCCTTCCTTCCAGGTCCTGTCTAGTGGAGTTCATAGGCGCCATCTTGTATCTTTTGCGCTTCATCCTGTACTGACTGGCAGTATGAGTAATTTGCCAGAGCGGAGCTACTGCGCATGCGCCAAAAGATACAAAATTTCCGCTCATTTTTTTCGGAAACTTTGTATCTTTTGGCGCATGTACAGCACCAGCAGATTCTTTGTACTGTACATGTGTCATGTCTATTGCATTCTAGTAAAGAGACTCCAATAAGTGATGTGGAATCTGTTCCCCCAAGAGTCAGGTGGTTTAGGGTCAGCAAAGCACCTTTTTAGCGGTGGATCATGGGCTGAACTCTGCTTGCCACGCCAATGATGTTCATGATTTTGATTCTTGAAAATCCTTAAGATTTTTTCCCAGTACTGCAGCTTTTTATTTGTTTGGTGTGTGTTTTTTTTTTTTTATAACCTTTGTTGTATATTATTTGTATGTTCTCCCCAAACACAGGGGGTACATTTCCAGTTCTTCTGGAGGGGTTGCCTTGTTTTGCTTATCTTTTCAGAACAAGTTCCTGAGTCGTTTTCCCTATTACTGCATTGTAAATTGTTATTCCTGGCAATTGAAAGAAGTACAAATGTCATTTTCATTGTATGGGCCTAACAATGCCTAATTCATGTCATCACACTGCTACTTGGACATATCTAATCTTATGCTCACAATACCCCCCTCCCCCCATGCAAAAATCCAAGATAAAAGCTTTTCGTTGCACTTAGAACATTTTGCTAACCTGAGTATTTAATTACAAGCCTTCCCCTAGTGTGGTCTTTTCATCCGTATAGAGACCACGGTTACTCGAGACGCTTTAACAAGGGCTAATGAATGACAGGTATTATGTGTACGGCATTATCTTGATGCCCTCCCATGTTTTTATGGATAATGAATAAACCTTAATTAGCCGCCATATTTTATACCGACTTGGCCCCCTTTTGATGAACATTCTCTGCTGCTTTTATGTACCTTTTATTCTTTTTAGTGTGTAATTGATCTGTAAGGGAGTATTGGCTTTGCACTTGGAATGTGCATCACTTTTAGCAAAAATGCATTCTAATTGCTTGAGATATCACCATGTTTGTATTCGTGGACTTGTGTTTACTTTTATAAAAAATTAGTTTATATTTCGTTGTAGAGAATAGCCATAAAAGTATGTGTTTTCCATTGGTGGCAGTTGGGTATATATGAGATGATTGCCTGCCACCCTCAGAAATAAGCAGCTATAAGTGGGATGCTTATGTGGTCACCAGTTTTTAAACCATACAAGCTGCCTATTCTGCTAATATCAAAAAACAATATGGGTTTTTTTTTTGTGGCGTTATGCTGGTGGAATGATCAGACACAGTCAGATGGGAGCCTGTGTAGTGGGTAACCCTGGGTATACAGATAAAAAAGAACCGAATCCTAGTCATGGTGAAGTAAATACAGGATTTAATGAGACAAAGTAAATAAACAGGTGCACAACAAAAATATAAAGAAATATACTAGCCAGAGAATCGGCAGGCATAAATGGAGTATAGTGATCATGTCAAAGGTCAGGCAGCAGGCAAATAGTCCAAGAACAGGCCAGAGGTTGCAACCGGAAAATCCCCTTACGTCAGGAGGCTAGGGGCTACATAAGCACAAGAACAAGGCTGACCATCACGGAACAAGGGAGGGTCTCGGGAATCCAGGAACAGAAATCAGAAAAGCAAAATCTGGGTTATGAAGCACATACAGTTGCATTATCCTTAAGGCAAATGAATGAATGAGTTATTGGCTTCTCTTTGCCTTAGTTTTATATGTAGATGGAGGGGAAAAAAATGTGCTTCCAAATTCTTGTTACACTTAGAGATGGAGGCTTTAGCCTGTGAGAACATACAGGAAGAGGAAATCGGGTCCATGCGCTCACTCCCAAACTCAATACATCAAAAAGAAAGATAGATGGACATGCATCTGCTTTTCTCCATCTGCTGATTCATCACCCAGGTTGTGCCATTACCCTTCAGTTTAGGTATTCTATAATTTAACTTCACCATAGGCTCTGAAGAGTGATGCCCTGTTGACTTGCATCTGAACCAGGTAGAACTAGTGGAAGACAACTGAATTTGGTAATTCAGTAATCTGAATCTGCCATCACTTAAATGCCAAAGGTCTTAGTGAGGATGATCATGAAACATTCACTGTTTGTGTTGCCAGACAATCAGCTTTGGAACCTATGCCTGTAGGTGCTGATACATTTAACCTGGACATTGTTAAGCCAGTTGTCAGCCCATTGACCTATATAAAAGCCCAAAAGTCGTTAACCCCAACCAGTGGCTCACAAGAAGCATGTTGCTCACCAACCCCTTGAATGTTGCTCCCAGTGGACTCAAAGCTGGTGTTTATTTTTGAATGTCAGGCTTGGGAGCAATTCTTGGTTGCCTAATTAATGCTTGCTTGGGGCACCATCAGATAATGATTATGCCATGTGCAAAATCCTATATGCTACATCAGGCTGAAGGTGGGACTCCACAGCCTTTGTACACTGGGCTTAACTGTTAACAGATTGCTGAATTTAGGGCCATCACTTGGGTGGCAAAAAGATCCATAGCTTAGCTGGAAACTCCTTCTTGGGTATTGATTTACACTTTGCACCTAATCTTGACTCCAACCTCATATATTGTCTATATTTTTGTTTTTTTATAGTTTTTTCTGTTGTATGGGAATATAATAAATATAAAAAGATAAATATACATACATGCATTAGTTGGGTGACCTAGACAAACCAAGTGCAACTAAAAATGTATGACTGGTTTGCGGGGTAAAAATATATTTCCATTGATTAAAACAAACGATTTGAGCAAAGTAAATTCCATTCTAGGGGTCTCTATTCCTTTCCCAGAGGAGGGGTAGCTTTTTTATCTATTATCAATATCCCTCACTCATTATCACTTGACTTATCGATTGTTGGAATCATGGCTCTACCAAGAGAGGAAAAACTTTTTTTATTTTGAATGGAATGTTTCTTAAAATTCAGTGTTTTCAACATAGGTAGCAAATATTCGTTTACTTTCTAAAACTGTTGTACGTGACCTCGGTGCTGGGGATGAACCATTCCTGTGTTATTAATCATAAAAGAAGTGTGTGATTCTCTTTTAACAAAAGCAAAGGGAAGATGCCTAGACAATGTAACGGCTATGTTTTTTTTCTCTCTTTCCAACAGCAATGGACCATATAAGTCAGGAGAGGGGGGAGATGACCATGCTCTATGACCTGCTCTTTGCGTTTCTTCAAACTGGAAAGTACAAGGAAGCCAGGAAGATCATCGAGGTGGGAATTTAAGTACAGTCCTTTAATCACAATGTCACGTAGTTGCTTAATTGGAACACACTTAATATTTTAACCTTTAATTACACTTCCTCTGATTTAAGTTAATGGAATTCATCTCCAATAATGGGCTTGGGGAAAAAAAAAAAGTTATCCAGCCAAAGAAATGCCGCTTTATCGGTATAATTACAGTTTAGAGGAAGCCGTCTTCATCTGTGCTCTCAATCTGTTTCCTTACATTTGTTTAAATATAGTGTTCTGTAAAGGGAAGGGGGGGGGGAGAAAAATATATTTGCATACTCAATCTTGCATTGTGGAACAATTAAATTAAACGAGCATTCCTGGGTGTAAAGTTGCTAATCCTCTTTGCCATGGAATTCTTTGTTGTACTTAAAAGTGGTGGAATTTAATTTGCGGCTGTCCCCGCTCAGATTTATTCATAAAGCTTGTCTTTAAAATCAGCTAAAACGGGCGGCCGACTGCTCCTCTTCGGCATTTTCATTTAAGTTGATTTGTTTCTCCTCTTCTGCCTCTCTGGTAAGCGGCTTAGTGGGAAAGTGGTAGGTGACAAACTTGGTCTGTTTAGGATTAGGATATTTTATCGAGATTCGAATGAGAATTTAGTTGCCTGAAAGTGATCAGTGAAAAGAGCAGCTCAAGATTGCTCTCATGCTAAATCTAATCCGCCCCTATCTTTTTTTTTTTTTTTCCTTTAATTCTTTTCTCATTTTGCCCTCTAACTATCTTTGGTGTAGGTTTAAAAAACGGAGTGCTTGCAAGAAAGGAAATATTTTTTTTGTGGTATTTCAAAAAATTTAGCCTCCGTTTCTGTGGGTGAAATCAATTTCAAGGCACCTTCGCGCTGCTAATTATTTATGAGATTGTTGTGTTGAATGATCACCGTAAAATGTTTTAATAGTTCCCAAAATTCTTAATTTTAACTACAGGTCGTTGCCGGGAAACCCATTATCCATAAAGCTCCACATTTTGGGATAGCTCCCATAGACTCCGTTTTATTCAAATAATTCCAATTTTTAGAAATGATTTCTCTTTCCTCTGTAATAATAAAACCGTAGCTTCAGTAGCGTAACTAGATATTACTCAAATTATTTTTCAGGTCCCCAAAATGTCTAGAAGTTGACCAATATTTATTAAGATTATATATGAATTTTAGGGCCTCATGGGGCCCCCATACCTCCTCCTCCTCCTCAGGGTACTTGATTCCAATTAAGATATAACTAATCCTTATTGAAAGCAAAACCAACCTATTGGGTATATTTTAATTTTACTTGATTTTTTAGTTGACTTGATGTATTGAGATCCCCCAGGTGAAACCCCAAGTCCCGAGCATTCTGCATAGTAAAACAAATTTTACAGGCTCCTAAGCTGTCCAAACGACAGCTTTTTGTGTCTGTACATGCCTCACCGACCCTCTACTGAATCAGGTGCCTACCTGCAAAAATTGTTGGAAACCTAAAATATGTGATTTTTGATTTAGAATAGAATGTTATTGTTTTATAAGGAACTTACAAGGAAAGCTCCAAATTTTGGGAAGGAATCTCCCGTAGACTCCATTTTAATCAAATAAATAAAAAATTTTAAAAACAATTTCCCTTTTCTCTGTAATAAAATACAGTAGCTTCTACTTGATCCAAGTATGAATCCTTATTGGAGGCAAAACTTTTCGGGAATCTATAAAAGATTTATTAAGGTTTGAGTTGTGTTTTCCATGAAAAATTTTAGTTTTTCAAGGTTATTTTTGTGTCAGAAATCGATTTTTTTTTTTTTGGTTAAAAAAAAAAAACTAAAAAATTTCGAGATGTACCCCAAACCCTGTAAATAATTTGAATCTGAAAATACACCATCTAAAACCTGTTGAGGTCATGTTGGAGTCAATGGCTGAGGTCCCTTGAAACATTTGAAGATGTTAATAGCCTTCATGGTTGAGTTTTTTATGGTAGGTTTCTCCTGAAAACTCTCAATTCGAGTGATTTGTTTTTTTTTTCCAGTTTTCAGGTTGTTAACCCCAAACTCGCAGGTTCAGGTTTTTTTTCCTATATAAGAAACCATTCGATTTGTGAGTTCATTCGATTTCATATGAGGTTTAAAAAAAGCTCACACAGCTCTAAAATTCCACCTTTGATCACCCTCTTAATGTATAAAGATCCAAATTCCAGAAAGATCCCTTATCCTGAATACCGCCAGTCCTGAGCATTCTGGATAATGTATCCCATTCCTGTATAATGTTTTGGATTCAGAATTTGGTATTTAATTTAGGCCTTGGTGGCTTCTTGTAAGTTCCAACCTTTGCTTTTTGTTTTATTTTACTGTATATTTCCATTTAATTTATTCTGTTTCTGTTCTTTCTGTTCTTGTTTTAAGTAGAATGACTTTTGGCATACAGATGTTGCATATAGACCAATAGACTGTCCGTTTGAAGTCTTTCATAGTTAATACTTATAAGGAGCTTCAATGGTATTGGCAAAGCTTCCACTGCTTTCTGCAAACTGCTTCCACTTTATGTCTATGAAAAATAGAATTTTACAGAACTTTAATAATAGATCCAAGCGTAATCGTTGTATGTGTTTATGGTTTATTTGTGTCTTATAGAATCGTCAAATTACATTTATCAGATGAGATTTAGTATTACTGTAATGCAGAAATCTATCAACCGCTATCTGCATTTAAAGGATATTGTGCCCCCTACTGCATGTTATAAGGATATTTGAAGTCACCTAATTGTTCTGTCAGCTTAACAGTTTTACTTTACCTGATTGAGAGAATATAATGTATTCATAATATATATATACAGATAAATGTACATGTATATAATCTGCCTCAAAATCCCAAGGTTAAAGATTAAAATTCTCTTATCAAGATTGCTTTTGCATTATATTAAAAGAATTAGAGACTATTTGATGATCGGGGGGGGGAGAGAATATATCAATTTAAGATTCTTGGTTTGAGATTTTGCAATTTTCATGTTTGGTATAAAGGTTCTTAATGAAGTAGCAATGTTCTGACTGATTCTGATTCCTAGTTCTCTAATAACCGATATTTCATATATTTATAAAAATAGAATATGTAGTGTTTGTGTATACATATATAAACAATATTTATAGAAATGCATTTATATAACTGATTTGTGATTTATTAAATTTTTTATTTATGTAAATGTATTTTTTTTTTGCAAGATAAATGGGTTCTTAAACACATGTAGATGTCAATTAATTCAGGCAAATTGTTACAAGAATGGGGTTCCTTTATTATTATGTTATTCAGATACAGTACAGATAATATATCAAATACAGGTATGGGATCAATTATAAGGAAACCTGTTATCCAGAAAGCTCCTAACTATGGCAACTCTGTCTCCCTTATTTTATCTAAATAATCCATTTTTTTTTTTTTATTTCCTTTTTCTGTGCAGTAATAAAACAGTAGCTTGTACTTGATCCCAACTAAGATATAATTAATCCTTATTGGAGGCAAAACCAGCCTATTGGCTTAATTTCATGTTTATATGATTTTCTAGTAGACTTAAATGGATACTGTCATGGGAAAACATGTTTTTTTCAAAACACATCAGTTAATAGTGTTGCTCCACTGAATCCATTTCTCAAAAGAGCAAACTGATTTTTTTAATATTCAATTTTGAAATCTGACATGGGGCTAGACATTTTGTCAATTTCCCAGCTGCCCCTGGTCATGTGACTTGTGCCAGCACTTAAGAAGTTAACTGCTTTCTGGCAGGCTGTTGTTTTTCCTTCTCAATGTAACTGAATAATACACAGTGGGACATGGGTTTTACTATTGAGTGTTGTTCTTAGATCTACCAGGCAGCTGTTATCTTGTGTTAGGGAGCTGTTATCTGGTTACCTTCCCATTGTTCTGTTGTTAGGCTGCTGGGTGGGGGAAAGGGAGGGGGTGATATCACTCCAACTTGCAGTACAGCAGTAAAGATAGATTGAAGTTTATCAGAGCACAAGTCGCATGACTTGGGGAAGCTGGGATACTGACAATATGTCTAGCCCCATGTCAGATTTGAAAATGAAATATAAAAAAATATTTTTGCTCTTTTGAGAATCAGATTTCAGTGCAGAATTCTGCTGGAACAGCACTATTAACTGATGCATTTTGGGGAAAAAAAATGTTTTTCCCATGACCGTATCCCTTTAAGGTATGAAGACAGAAATTACAGAAAGATCTGTTATCAGGAAAAGCCCAGGTCCTGAGCATTTTGGATAACGGGTCCCATACCTGTAGCTAAATATTGCCCTTATTTGGCACCCCCTTTCATGCTTGTGTTGCTCCCTCACTATCAGGACCCCTACTATAGGGCATAGAGATCATTTGAGCTCTATTTACCCCAAATAAAATTACACTTGGGAAGGCAGATGAGTATTATAAGTTTAGCTTGGGTGTTTGAAACTTGAATGTTCTAGATTTTCCAAGCCTTCTCTTTTAGTTTACATGTGCCTGTAGCTGGTTATGCTCACATTGACTTATCTCCTGCTTTCTAGGAATGAATAATACAGCGTTTTTATTATTTTAATATGATTTCTTATTGTATTGCCATTAACCAAGCCACTTTTAAGAAGATCTATCATGCTTGTGTGATGTCTGGGTTGGTTCTTTTACAACAGGCTCAACTGGGTCACACCTAATCTAATGAATTGTGAGAAAACAGGAATATGTGAAAACAGCACATATTGTTGTATTATTTACCAAATATGGGCCTCCTTGCCTGTGATGAACCTAGTAAATACAATAAAATGTCATGAAGCATTAAGGGGTTTTATATCAAAGGTTGAATATTAGTTTTTTTATGCCTTGAATGAACTGGAGCAGTGAGTTTGGGTATAACAACCCAAAAACTTAAATTTGTTTTCAGCAAATAAACTGGAGTTGATAAATTTTCGAGTGAACCCCTCCAAAAAACCCTTAGGCTTAGTCCAGACGGGGAGATTCGGGGGCGATCCGTCGCCTGGTGACTTCTCGCCGCGACGGATCGCCCCCGAATCTCCCCGAATAGCTAGGCACCGGCGAGGCTTAAAAGCGCCGGCGCGTGTCCACACGGAGCGGCGCGATTTTTAAAATCGCTCCAAATTGCCTCGCCCGGCAATTTGGAGCGATTTTAAAAATCGCGCCGCTCCGTGTGGACATGCGCCGGCGCTTTTAAGCCTCGCCGGTGCCTAGCTATTCGGGGGCGATCCGTCGCGGCGAGAAGTCGCCAGGCGACGGATCACTCCTGAATCTCCCCGTCTGGACTAGCCCTTAAGCCTCACCGATGCCTAACTATTCGGGGAGATTCGGGGGCGATCTGTCGCGGCGAGAAGTCGCCAGGCGACGGATCGCCCACGAATCTCCCTGTCTGGACTAGCCCTTAAACATCATGAAGGCTATTAACCCTAATCTTCCAGTGGTTCAAAGGACCTTTACCATCAACTCCTACATGACCTTGACAGGTTTTAGATGGTGTATTTTTGAATTCAAACTATTTCCAGGGTCGGGGTATAATAAACCCCAGAAAAATCAATTTTTGACTCCAAAATAACTTTTAAAACTGGATTTTTTTTTTTTTGTGGAAAGCACAACTCGAACCTTAATAAATCTGTCCTCAAAAATTACATTTTAAATTATTTTTAGATTTAGCGAAATATTGTCTTTAGTGAGTACAAACTCTCGTATTGTATACGGTGTTTTTTTTACTATATCCATTCTTTATAGTCCCTATAGAGGGCAGTTCTGCGTGATGAGTCTAGATTTCACCGTGTAACAGATTGTCTGACTGCTGTATTTGTATTTAGAGGTGAACTTGACAGCAAACTTTGATTAGTCTTGTACAGAGAGTGGATTGCTTGCCAGGCTGACTGTGCGTGTGTAATTCACTCAGATGGCGGAGATAAGCTACAAATACACACGGACTCCGTGCAAGCCAAGGAGATTTGCTTAATCTGACCTAGATGTTCTTTTGATGATTGAGACCCAGTCTATGGGAAGCGGTTCTCCATAACAAAATGAAATGCAAAGATATCCGCCGTTATACTCGGCTGTCCTTGCACAGACAGCATTTTTCAATCAGTTTGGTACAAGTAGGGATTTGCTATATTAAGCTGTAAGGCTTTCGCTATTTAGATCATTGGCATTTGGATCGGAGATGATATTGAAAGTTGTAAGTGAATGTACCCTATGCAGTTTGATTTTCCTCGTCACGAAAAGGATTATCCACAAATGTGATTACGTCTGCACATAGGTCTTGTAGTCCTCTCCGATGGACGTGCCATTAATTAAACGTGGGGGGTGATCGTATGGGCCCAGTGGCCACACGTAGCATTGGCAATGGTCTTAAACTGGTTTAAATCGGTGGACAAAGTAATAGTAGATGCAATTACAGGTACATCATAGGCTGTATTTCTTGACCAACGTGAGTAGTGTTTGTATCAATAGTGGTGTAACTAGCTCAGTAGGAAGGTAGCAATAGCACGACTGTGTCTCAACTCTATAGCTAGGCGGACAGGTGAACCCAAAGCATTCAGATGTAATAAGAGGTTGGAGCCAATGAGTAAGTGCCCACCATGAAACGTGTCAGGCCTACATGTGTCCTAATAAAGTTAGTTTTTTTTACTTTTTATAAAAAAATACTTTTGGCTACAGCTTTCCTGCTGGATGACCTTTTACTACATCTGAATGCTTTGTATTTTCCCAAAAAATTGGCAAACCCTTGGACTGCTAAGAGACCATCTTTCAAAACTATTTTTGTTTTTTTTTGTACTTATTCGTTATCTTGGAGCCCCACACCAGTACTTATATGGCTTTATGGACAGGTGAACCAAAACATTATCACTTAAAGGCTTATTGCACTTGGCTACACCAAAGTTTGTTGTGCTTGGCCAGTGCCGACCACAGTCCAGGAGAAGATCATCACTCTGCATTTCCAGAGTAATTAGAAAAGAGCAGAAACACATAGTATGGGAATATACAGTAGAACACCAGTTTTAATGTTTTTATGATTTAGGGGTTATTTATCAAAGGTCGAATTTTAGAGGTTTGTTTAGACCTAGAATGAACTCGCAACTCAAATGGTTTCTAATTTAAGAAAAAACTTGGAATAAAACTTGAATCAATGACTTTGGGGTAAAAAAAAAACAAAAAAAACTTAAATTGCTCTTAATTCATTGGGCAAAACCCTCCGGAAACATTTGTTCGTCATAAAGGCTATTGACATCTTCAGATGGTTCAAGGGACCTCTGCTATTGATTTATACATGACCTCAACAGGTTTTAGATGGTGTATTTTCAGATTCTAGCCCTATATCTGAGGTCAGGGTATATTCTCAAAAATGCAAGTTTTTTTTTGTTTTCTAACCCGAAAAATAGAATTTTTCATGGAAAATACAATTTTATGAAAAAACATTCTACTGTGGTTGGCTAACTGCTGCT
Source organism: Xenopus borealis (assembly GCA_024363595.1). NCBI lineage: Eukaryota > Metazoa > Chordata > Amphibia > Anura > Pipidae > Xenopus > Xenopus borealis. The sequence continues at coordinate 8,665,201 of CM044439.1, forward strand.
GTTTTTGGATTTACCCCAAATAAATGGCTCAATGTTCACAAAGCGTTTAGCTAACCTTATGTCTCCTTCTTTAGACTCCAGGACTGAGAGCCCGTCCTGGAAGATTGCAGTGGTATGCTGAGAAATGCATTGCAGCAAATCAGGTGAGATCTTTATACGTTTTGGGGTGTGGTGGGATTGCAAGACCACTGTCAAGGGGGTTGATTTTCTTTTTGAATTTCTGTTATTTACCCCACCCTCCTCTCAACTTTGAAGAAATACCTGGAGTGATAAAATAAAGGCAATCATTTGTTTTTAGAGGACCCATAGGAATTGGTAATCCTATGTGTTGCCATTGGCTGAATAGTAGAAACTCCCATTTTGCTTATATTGCCTCTCCATGTTGTCCTAGCACAGGGAAGTGGCCACCCTCGGTCCTTTCCGGTGTACTTGTGCTCTTAACCGATATATTGTCTCCAAACATGCCCCTTAAGTTACTCACTTGTATGCCCCATGTCATTGACAACACACGTACAGTATCTTGACATTATCATAGAAGGTGTTGGAAGTTCAGCACCAGATAGAATCCATTATTATCTGCACACAATTTGTCTTTCTGTTTGCTCCATGTCTAACGCGTCTGCTGCTCCATGGTGATATGATTAGACCAGGGGTATCCAACCTGCGGCCCAGGATGGCTATGAAAACGGCCCGGCTTGAAACACTTGGTTTCCGAGGAAATGTCAAAATAATATATGTCTATTTGCTGTAATATCTAGGTTTCCCAAATTCCAGTGTTTAGCTCCAACTGGTTATTTTATGTGTATTTTCTTTACTTTTACAAATCAAAAGTGTTTGTGTATTTCATGTGCGGCCCCAGACAATTTTTTTCTTTTTCCAATGTGGCCAGGGGAAGCCAAAAGTTTGGACACCTCTGGATTAGACTATAGGCAACCATACATGGCCTTACTTAAGCACACAAGTGCTGAATGTTATCACAGTGCAATCTTATTGTGTTTCACATCTCTTTCCTAATTCCGAATTTTGTTTATTGTATTTGAAAAATGTATTCTGCTGTTCTCACGCGTTCCTTGCTCTTTTCTAAGCATTTGATGATCATTGTTAAGCCTTGGTTGTATCAAACAGGGTGCCAGTCAAACATGTAGAATGAAACACAATTATTTAAAAAAAGGGGGACCCACCTATGCAAAATAACATTGTTATAGTAGCGTTACAGAAATTGTTCTACACAGGAGAGATTCTTTTGTGCCTTTAGAAAAGCCTTTGGGAACTTGCCATTCCCAATGTTATTGATGGAGTTGGAGCCAAGTACATTTAACACCTGCTTATAAAAGTGCAGCCTTGAGTGGCACCAACATGCTCGGCTTCCAGAATATATTGAAAAACCTGGCAGAGAAAATAAGCAAAGAGGGCTTGATTCCTAGAGACATCTGAAATGAAACAATTAAAAATAAAATCTGTGTTTTTTTGTGCTTTTGTTGCGCTTTGCTTTACAACCAGAACTGGTCACCAGAGGGGTGGCAATGAAGCTTGACTTTTAAGAATGTTTTGTTTTGAGGCGTTCTGTTTAAATTATGCTTTTTCTGTGTTTTTTTTTAAGCTGGAACCTTTGGAAAACTTAGTAGACATGACTCAGAAGCTCTTTGAATGTGACAGAGACGACATGTATTTCTATGTCCTAAAGCTTTGCAGTAAGTCTCCTCTTAGGGAGGACATTTCCGACTAGACGTTTGGATCTCCTGCTCTGGTGGGTTATTGATTCATGCTTATCCTATTTCAGAGGAAAACGATGACTGGAAGAAGGCTGATGCCGTGTGGACTAAAATTCAAGAAGAAAATGTGATACCACGGGAGAGAACGTTGAGGCTGCTGGCTGATATTTTCAAGAGAAGTGGGCAAGAAGTCCCCTTTGATGTGCCAGAGGTAATGTAATGAATTTGTGTAGGCAGTTGATGTCTCTGTCCTTCAGACAGAATAATGATTGAAAGATGGTATATCTTCACTTTGTAGTGACTTAATAGTCAAAGCAGTGGTCAGCATTGGGAATCATGGCATGTAGCATCATGGAATACTAAACCTTTTGGAGATACCTTCACTCTCATTGCAGCTACAAAACAGTATTGTTTGGCCCTCAAGATCCAGCAATATAGGTTTGAGCATACAGCTGTCATGGTTTCTTGGCATTTCTTTGGGCCATAGCAAATTGCTAGATATTATGTAGCCTTTAACACATTGATGATGATGCTTATCTACATATTTATCAGTATTTATAATTTACTGTCAGCCTAGGGCCGTTCAGGCTTTGACATCCCACAGGAGCCTTGCAGGTGGTTTGTGGAAGATGGCAGAACAATCCTGAGGCGGTGGTTGCTGAGGTCATAGGCTGTGGTTGGCTTAAAGTGGCCATACATAGAGAGATCTGCTTGTTTGGCGATGTCGGCAAACGAGCGGATCTCTCCCCGATATGCCCACCTTGAGGTGGTAGATATCGGGCTGATCTGATCGTGGGCCCTCGGGCCCAACGATCGGATCACAACGCAGGATTTATTTGTGGTTGAATCGCGGGACCGCATCAAGAAACAGATGCGGCCTCGATCCGCGGGATTTTTAGTCCCGCCTGATCAACATCTGGTCGACTTTCGCCCAGATAACAATCGGTAAAGCCCATCGGAGGGCCCCGTACATGGGCCAATAAGCTGCCGACTGGTCTGTCGGTAGCTTTTATCAGCCCGTGTATGGCCACCTTTAGTCAGAGCTTTTCTGATGACTATACTGAAAACAGAATTTCCCCCCTCCAAAACATTGTTCTTCGCCCTTGAACAAAAGCTCCATCAACCATTCTGTATCTCGCTGTAATACTACACAGCAATTTGCATTTTTATTGTCTGATTTTTGTTTCCTTTTATATAGACTTGGTATAAAGATGCAGCTGAATCAAAAGTCCCAGCATCTCCCAGTTCTGCCGGTTCCCAAGAATTATCCTTCCAGAAGAGAGTTCTAGTTCTGAGCAAAAAGAACAAATCCAAAGGTAAGCCTAATGCCTCTACTCAGGTGTTTAGAGACTTTGATCACACTAAAAACCTCTGGGTGCATTCAGGGGCATTCTTTTTCAACTGGACTTTCCTAAGGTGCCCACAAGTATAACAATGTTTACTTTTACTAATGTAAAGATCAACTGACAAGGAAAGAAAAAAAAAATGAAATCCCATTTTTACTTTCTTTAATGAAAAAGAAACCTATCTCCAATATACTTTAATTAAAAAATGTCTACTGTTTTTATAAGAAACCTGACTGTATTCAGTGGAATTCTCCCTTCATTTACTTCTGAGGATAGGAATTGTCAGACGGTCCCTAAATGCTCTGCAGAGAAACAATCATACTCACGAAC